>JARQOC010000004.1:319466943-319649757 GCA_033576535.1 Allobates femoralis
ACTCATCAATACCACTGTGCACATGGCCTTATTGTGCAGGTACAAATCCAAACAAATTATAAGAACCTGTCACCCCTTTTGGGCATTATAACTTGTGCCCAGCACATTAAACATACGTAATAGCTTCAGACTAGCCCCTGATTACCTCAAAAATTAATTTGAATGTGTCCCATGCCGTATGGTAATAGGCTCTACACAGTCGGGTGGGATGCGGCTCACTTCTGTCCGAGCCGCCCCTGTGCGTGTTCACTTTAAGAAGCACTCAGAAATGGATGGCAATAATGTTCTGGAGTGGCAGCAATGGGTTTGGATCTAATTCCCATTGAACACTTTTAAGGTACCGTCACACGCAGCAATATCACCTGCCGATATGTGGCGATCTAACGTGCGCGCTCACGTTTTTCATGGTCACCTCGGATCGCCGATGGCGGCATCACACGCTGCAATGTCGCCCTAGAACCTAAGGCGATGTGTCGCTCCGGAAATCGCCTCCCCTACAGGGGAACCAATCTTGCCTCATTCCATCGCCGCTTCGCACGCCACAATCTCAAAGGCAATGTGGGCGTACATGTGCGCGGCGAGGAGATAGGCGTGCCACAGTGGTTTACACCGCGCCCCATACACACTCATTGGACAACGCAACAGCGTTACAATTGGTCAGCCTGCTCTGGAAGGCTGGCTAATACATAACACCATTGCCTATCGGAGTTTGTACCAAATACACGCTTGTGTCATCAATTGTGGCTCCTGCAACACACTTTTGAGACGCCAAAGCGTCACACAGGAGCGATCTTGTGCAGTACAGTGGATTACACTAAAGAATGGCTATGTGTTCGTCACCACCCTGTGGTGCTGATAAGGCCGGATCTTCACAGGCAGACATTCCCAAGCCACATGGGCAACTCCACATCTCAGTATCGCCAGAATAATTCCATTCTGTGTGGTAAAGGCCAGTACTATTGTGGCACCCCAAGGGTTAATGTGCCACAGAAACAGCAACACGGGTTTAATCCCCACACAACACTACACTAGAAAGTGGGAGGAGTTAGGTGGCACCTGCAAAGAGTGGGAGGAGCAAATGTTGTTTACCTCAGAGCAGGAGTGTCAATTAGTCAGTTAAGTGGAGTTGAGTTTGGTTTTGAGTCTGGAGGAGAGTCGAGTTGGAGTGAAGGTCCTGAGAGGTCTGAGGGAAGGAGTCAGAGAAACAGAGGAACACACCCGGGACAAGGAGCTACCCTAAACTCACCCCGGAGAGGCGCTTAGGAAGGATACCGGATCTGAGGCTGTGCCTGAGACAGACAGGACAGTGAATACCGGGATAGTGAAGGTCCACCATCTTCACTGTACCATAGCAAAGCAACACAGAGGGGTCAGTGACACAGAGGATTCAAGTTGCCTAGCAGATTGGTACCCGTGAGGGGAGACAGGGCCAGCAGTTCAGCTAAAAGCGGCAGCAGGGCCACACACAAAGCGCACAAGTAGGAAGCCAAGGACCCGGTCAGGGTGAGAGCAACCCGGCCCCGGTACAGACTCCGTGGACAATACTCTGCTTTACCATCTGCACAGTAAACACTTGGAAAACAACAACAAACGTGAGTGTGTGTGATCCTTGTGCTGAAACCCCACTTTCCCTTATAAACTGCCATTGCCTCCACTCTCATCATCTCTACTACTACCCCTACTTTCCTGTAACATCTATAACAACCATCACAGACTTTAATTACCACTGCCCCGGGGAACCAGGCTCTACCTGCGGGGAGCCGTTCCATCTACAGCTGCCAAACATCATCCCCGGAGATTCTGCAGCAGCGGTGGTCACCCTGATCACAATCCGTGGGTGGCGTCACGACAAATCTAATCCCTTGTAAATACACCCCAGTTACTTGTGTGAACCCGGGACATGGTCCGGACCAGGATCGCCGTGATATCCCTCAGCAGTACCCCGCTCCAGTACCGAGTACCCCGTCCCAGTGGGCTCCACAACCTGGCGTCACGAACAGGATCTACCATGCCCGGTACCGGGCATTGTGTGCCGTGATTAGTGACCGTTTTGAATCAGCCGCCATTGCTGGGCACGTGGCAAGCTGAATTTTAACTGCGCCACAGAGACTGTAAATTTCAAAATCCGCCATTACAGAGCGTGCGACGCGCGGGAAAGAAACCGCTCACCGCTCTGACGTCATCCAGAAGGGAAGAGAATCCCTGGTGCGCAGCGGAACCTTTCTTAGCCATCCGGACGCAAGCGGAAGACAGGAGGGCGGACCTTAACTAAGGGGGCACAGGATGTCGCAGCCAGCGGTGCCAAACAGCGGCGGAGCAGCCGGTGAGAATCCAGCGCCGGATCAAGGAGCAGCACCTATTATCCCGCTCCTGATGCCGTATACTCCAGGGGCAATGTGGCTGCCTCAATACTCCGGTGAGCCTAACACTCTCAATGACTTTAACAGCAAGATAAAAGCTTAGTATGTGATGTACCCCCTCACTGAAGCCCAACGTGTAGGAATGATTATTGGACAATTAACAGGCAATGCACAGCGGGAGGTCGCATCCTGGCTGGATACAGAAAAGGACACTGTAGAGCATCTTATAGCTGGATTAAAAGCAGCATTTGAATCTACTGCTGATACCCGGGCTAAATGAGGTTCTTTGCATGTCAACAAAAGCCTGAAGAGAGTGCTAGAGACTTTGCCTTAAATCTGCAGGAAGCACTCAAAGCACTTACGCTAGCAGAACCTGCCTTAGCCCCGGGAGCTGACAAAATGTTAATTTACCAGTTCATAGAGGGTCTCTTATCCCCGTCCCACAGAGGACAGCTGAGTATGATGCTCATCCAGAATCCTAAAATGACATTTGCTGAGTTAAAAGACAGAGCTATTCGTCTGCAGCAGGTAGAGGAGCCCCGGAATCTGCAATCTATACAGGGCCTTGCAGTAGCATCTCAGCAACCGATAGCATCAGCGACATCTGCCATGTCAACGACTGCTGCTGAACACAGAGAGCCTATCTCTAATGCGGCCCTCAACCAAAATCTAGATGCCCTGACAGACACCGTCATCTCTATGGCAAGGTCATCAAGGAGCTGCGAGAGTCAAAGCCTGCACCCAAGATCAAGTTGGCGACCAGCAGCGAGGATGTCCCGTGGATGAGACCCAGGAGATATCAAGCGACAAGAGGACGACTCAGCGATCGCTATCAGCCGGATGGACAGCCCATTTGCCGCCGTTGCCAGAAACCAGGTCACTTTGCCCGAGAGTGTGCTTTAAACGGAGATTCCCTGGGCAGGCGGGCCGCTCCTCAGGTATGAACTCTAAAAGTCCTTCAGCCTGGTTTGACAGATTCGTGGGAGGACAGTCGGTGATCCCTGTCGTGTTGAATGGCATTCCCTTTAACGCCTTGTTGGATAACGGGTCCCAAATAACATCAATTCCACATGTGCTTTACAAAAGGTACTAGGCTGATTCAGACATTGATAGTGGTCCATCAGACTTTAAAATGAATGTATGAGCTAGTAATGGACAATTAATACCACAGGTTGGGTTCAGAGAAATGACCATTCAGATTGGAAAGGTAGAATTGCAGAACCAGGGTATTATAATTATAGATGTTGACTAGCGAGATCGTGAACCAGTAATGTTACTAGGAATTAATGTAATTGAAAAGTGTTTTTCTGAGGTAATTACTGTTTTGCAGCAGATCGCCGAGACTACCGGAACCGGACAGCTGAGGCTTTGCACAAAGAAATAAAAGCTCTGATGTTGAAGCAGCATGTAGAAATATCGAGGTAGAAATCGGCAGTGTACGAGTAAGTGATCCAATACCCATTGTAATACCTCCCAAAACTGAAATGTTGGTCTGGTGTAGAGCCGCAATACGCATCAAAGGGCAAGATTATCAAGCCCTGGTAGAACCTGTGTACTCAGACAGTAGACCTACTATACTCACAGCTAGAGGAGTGGTTGAGGTACACCGGGGAAGAGTGCCATTATGCCTACTAAATTGCGGAGAGGATGAGATCACATTACCAAAGTATGCTACCATGGCTAAATTGTACACGGTTGATAACAATGCCATCACAGCCGTCGAGCCCTTGGACCCGTCAAGCCAGGCGGATGGCAATGGCTCAGGAGAGAAGCTGGAGGATTGGTGCCAAAAGTTACATGTAGGTACCAGTTCTACACCTTCCCATCAAAAGCATGGAGTATACCGGGTAGTGAAAGAATATGAGCAAATATTCAGTAAACACCCGTTAGACTTTGGGCAAATCAAAGTGGTAGAGCACACTATACCCAGAGGTAACCATCAACCTATAAAAGAGAGGTATAGACCATTACCACCCGCTCACTACCAAACCACCAAAGACATGCTCAGAGAAATGAAAACTGCAGGGGTAATAAGAGACAGTTGTAGCCCCTGGGCAGCACCTCTAGTGTTAGTTAAAAAGAAGGATGGGACCATGAGAATGTGCGTAGATTACCGGCAGATTAATCGCATTACACATAAGGACGCATACCCATTACCTAGGATTGAGGAGTCATTAGCTGCATTAAAATCTGCTAACTACTTTTCCACCCTTGATCTGACTAGTGGGTACTGGCAGGTTCCTGTGGCCGAGGCCGACAAGGAGAAGACAGCGTTTACTACGCCGATGGGCCTCTGTGAGTTCAATTGTATGCCGTTCGGACTCTGCAACGCACCCGGGACCTTACAACGCCTCTTGGAGAGCTGCCTAGGACATAAGAACTTTGAAACTGTCCTCCTGTACCTAGATGACGTCATAGTCTACTCCAAGACGTATGAGCAATATCTACAAGACCTGGCAGAAGTGTTTGAAGCCTTATCCAAATATGGCATGAAAATCAAGCCATCCAAGTGTCACCTTCTCAAACCAAAGGTACAGTACCTAGGACATGTCGTGAGTTCAGAGGGAGTAGCACCGGATCCTGATAAAGTCACAGTGATAAGGGATTGTCCAAGACCTACAAATGTGAAAGAAGTGAGGCAATTCCTGGGCCTGGTAGGCTATTATCGAAGATTTATCAGTGGATTCACGAAGTTAGCAGCTCCTCTGCAAGATATCCTGGTAGGACAATCAAGAAAGTCTGCAACCCGTAACCCTCCTTTCCAGTGGAGTGAGGAGAAGGAAGATTCCTTCAACAAGCTGAAATGTGCACTGACGGGAGAAGAGATCCTGGCATACCCTGATTACCATCAACCATTCATTCTATACACGGATGCCAGCAACGTGGGACTGGGAGCAGTATTGTCACAGAAGCAAGGAGGCAAAGCGAGAGTTATTGCCTTTGCAAGCAGGAAGCTCCGGCCTACAGAAAGAAATCCCAAAAACTACAGCTCCTTCAAGTTAGAACTACTGGCAGTAGTTTGGGCTGTAACAAAACGTTTCAAGCACTATCTGGCAGCTGCAGAATTCACCATCTACACAGATAACAACCCGTTGACCCACCTGGATACAGCAAAATTAGGTGCATTGGAGCAGTGATGGATAGCCCGGCTGTCTAACTACAATTTTGTCATCAAATATAGGGCAGGCAGCAAGAACAGGAACGCAGATGCCTTATCCCGGATGCCACACCTGGAAGATGTGGAAGAGGAACCAAAAGAGTTGGAAGAAATTGAACTACCGGCCTTTCATCGTTCAAAGCTAGACAAGTATCAACCCGGCATCTACCAAAGAGAACAACAGGCAAGTCTTAACCCGTTAGGACACCATGGGTGGACTAATACCCAAGATAGTGATCTAGCTGTGAAGCTAGTGAAAGAACTACTACAACATTAGGAAAATGACGAGCACACCTCCCAGTGTAGGTGCTAGCAAGAGAAAAAACATTACTATATACATATAATCCGCTGCACACTACACACTACAAGATACAAGTATAAGGTATAGCATAATGGCTAAGTGTAAAAAGCTACTGAAATTTGGATGAGGAAAATTGCACTAACTGCTAAGAGTCTACATAAGCAAAATGAGAATTTTAGTTAATGTAATGCATTACATATAAGCCCGATAACCAGTCTTCAAGGTATTCTCATGTATATCGGGTCCTACCGTATGCCTCTGTCTGCGGTAAAAATCATCTGAGGATGTGAGTGCCTCTAGGTGCATTTTAAAACCTGCGTGTATGGGTGTGGTGGAGACTTGATAAAACAAGGAATGAACTAGAACTAGAGGCACTCACATCCTCAGATGATTTTTACCGCAGACAGAGGCATACGGTAGGACCCGATATACATGAGAATACCTTGAAGACTGGTTATCGGGCTTATATGTAATGCATTACATTAACTAAAATTCTCATTTTGCTTATGTAGACTCTTAGCAGTTAGTGCAATTTTCCTCATCCAAATTTCAGTAGCTTTTTACACTTAGCCATTATGCTATACCTTATACTTGTATCTTGTAGTGTGTAGTGTGCAGCGGATTATATGTATATAGTGAAAGAACTACTTACACAAGAAGGTGTGTACCCGCCCTGGCGCAGACTCAACAGCTCTGGAAAGAGAGAGGCAAGTTGTTCCTGTATCAAGGGAAGCTCTGCAGAAGGCATACCAATCCAAAAACACATGTATTGGTCTGGCAGATAATCGTGCCCAAGCGAGACGTCAAAATGGTCTTAGAAGCCTACCACACGGTGCAGGTCATTTCGGATGGAAGAAGTTGGAAGTGCTCCTCAGAGACAAATTCTACTGGGTTGGCATGAGAAAATCAATTGAAGATTGGTATAGAAAATGTGGCCTGTGCAACCTTAGAAGAAGAGCTCAGCAGAGAGCCCCACTCCAGTCCATAGTAACCAAGCAACCAAAAGAGTTAGTCGCGTTAGACCACGTCAAGTTGTCACCAAGCCGGTCAGGCTATATCTATGCCTTAACCATCGTGGACCATTACTCACCCTTCTTAGTGGTGGTACCCGTCAAGGACCTGACAGCAAAGACGGCAGCAGGAGCGTTTCAGACACATTTCTGTAGACCGCATGGTTACCCGGAACAAGTCCTTGCAGACCAAGGTCCAGCCTTTGAATCAGAGATTTTCCAAGAATTCTGCAATATGTACGGCTGTAAGAAAATTCGCACGACAGCGTACCATCCCCAAACAAATGGCTTATGCGAAAAGATGAACCATATTGTAATTGACCTAATAAAAACATTACCAGAATCTGAGAGAAATCAATGGCCAGATAAATTACCCGATTTGGTAGACTTATACAACCATGTTCCAGTGAGTTCTACAAACTGCACCCCAGCTTATCTTATGCGCGCAAGACCCGGTAAGCTACCAATTGACTTAGATATGGGAATTCTGAAACCAGACACAGAAGTTGAAGAAACCAGTTGGGATACCCTACGTCAGCAACAGAAATCGCTTAGTACAAGAGTGCGTAGAGAAAAATCTTCAGCAAGCTAGAGCAAGGCAAGAGAGAACCTATAACCAAAGTGCTCAAGCAACTCCATTACAACCTGGTGAGCAAGTTCTCAGGAGAAAGAGACGCACTAATAAATTAGATAATCAGTGGGAAACCATCCCATACACAGTCTTACCATCCAATTTAGACAATGGTAAAATGTGTCTAATAAGCAAAGATGAAGGAAGAACTTCAGTAGTTGTGTCCAGAGACCATCTCAAACCGTGTCCTGAAACCCTGAAGACACCAGAAGTACCAGAACCCGTACAGGTCAAACCTGTCAAAGAGAAAGAAGATGAAGTATTTCATACGGTGCTAGGAGATTTCCCCAAAACATGGCCAAATTACTACGAAGCAGTTGTAGTCCCAATGATTGCTTTCCCTCCAATGGTGGAATCAACACCAGAACCCGTATTACCCGAAGAAGTCCCAAGACCTGAAGAACTGGAAGTAGAACCCGTATAGGAAGAATCAATTCTTGGTCCCATTGAGCTTGCCAGTCCTATATTCAGATCTTCATCTTCCATAGTACCAAACACTACAAGTTGATACATGCCAACCAGCACCAATAGGCTACATGCAAGTAGTTTTCCTCTTTTTTCGCAGATCAGAGCGTAGTACCAGAGGTCAGTTACCAGCTAGGTACAGGGATTAAAAGGTCAAATTAACTGTAAAATGTAAATATGTTTGTGTAAATATAAATTAAACACGGTAGATAGTGTCCAAGAGGGTGGAGGAACTGGATTAACCCCCATGTACATTAAGTTAGGGAAAGAAAGTGCCTGGGGGTGGTGTAGAGAATCCAGGCCTCCTAAGCAGATACGCCCGTGGACAAATGTACATAGTTAATGCAACGTTAAAAAAGCCCAGTACCTACAGAGACTATCCTGTATGAACGTTTTGCATATTCTTCAAACTTTTTTTTCTTTTATTTTATTTTTATGGACCATACTACCACGGAGTGGTTGTGGTATAAACTTTCTTGTATATATTCATCAGCCCGGAGGCAATAGACTAAACCCCCAGAAGGACTGCTTTTTGAATTTTTGGACTGTTTTTGAACTTTAGTGATTTTTGTACTTTTTACTTTTAAGTCTCTGTAAATATTAATTGTATTAATTGTTTGTTTCTTTGTTGTTCCACAGTCCCGGAGTACTGTCTTTAACTAAGGGGGAATGTCGCACCCCAAGAGTTAATGTGCCACAGAAACAGCAACACGGGTTTACTCCCACACAGCACTACACTAGAAAGTGGGAGGAGCTTAGGTGGCACCTGCAAAGAGTGGGAGGAGCTAATGTTGTTTACCTCAGAGCAGGAGTGTCAATTAGTCAGTTAAGTGGAGTTGAGTTTGGTTTTGAGTCTGGAGGAGAGTTGAGTTGGAGTGAAGGTCCTGAGAGGTCTAAGGGAAGGAGTCAGAGAAACAGAGGAACACACCCGGGACAAGGAGTTACCCTAAACTCACCCCAGAGAGGCGCTTAGGACAGATACCATATCCAAGGCTGTGCCTGAGACAGACAGGACAGTGAATACCGGGATAGTGAACGTCCACCATCTTCACTGTACCATAGCAAAGCAACACAGAGGGGTCAGTGACACAGAGGACTCAAGTTGCCTAGCAGTTTGGTACCCGTGAGGGGAGACAGGGCCAGCAGTTCAGCTAAAAGCGGCAGCAGGGCCACACACAAAGCGCACAAGTAGGAAGCCAAGGACCCGGTCAGGGTGGGAGCAACCCGGCCCCGGTACAGACTCCGTGGACAATACTCTGCTTTACCATCTGCACAGTAAAGACTTGGAAAACGACAACAAACGTGAGTGTGTGTGATCCTTGTGCTGAAACCCCACTTTCCTCATAAACTGCCATTGCCTCCACTCTCATCATCTCTACTACTACCCCTACTTTCCTGTAACATCTATAACAACCATCACAGACTTTAATTACCACTGCCCCGGGGAACCAGGCTCTACCTGTGGGGAGCCGTTCCATCTACAGCTGCCAAACATCATCCCCGGAGGTTCTGCAGCAGCGGTGGTCACCCTGATCACAACCCGTGGGTGGCGTCACAACAAACCTAATCCTTTGTAAATACACCCCATTTACTTGTGTGAACCCAGGACACGGTCCGGACCAGGACCGCCGTGACATCCCCCAGCAGTACCCCGGTCCGGTACCGATACCCCGTCCCAGTTGCTCCACACTATGTGGCCACATTTCATATGTTCTACTAAACTAACCACAGAGGCCTCCTTGGTACATGATTCTGTATGGCGAAAGCTCTGGATCTGCTTGCGGGTCCTCTCCACACCCACTTTCTGGAGCAGGGCCCGCTGGATCCTCTTCAGTATGGTCTGCTTGCGCAGCCGTAGGTGGCGGTGACGCTGGTGGCACCAGTAGTCATGGTGGTCACACAGGTCAATGAGGATCATCAGTTCTGCCAGACCCCATGTGGCAGCGAGCTGTGTGGCTGCCATGACTCTTCTCCTATGTGCAGGGGAGGGGCAGGCACCTGGCAGGCAGGGAGGAACAAGCAGAAACGTGATGACATCACCACGCACACTGCCGCCGCCAAACAAAGTTGAGGGCGCTAACAAGGTAGATGTCCGTGGAGTGGGAGCAGTATAATGTACCCAGCAGCATCACCAAATTCACACATAGGGCGATTGTAGTGCGTGGCCCAT
This sequence comes from Allobates femoralis, assembly GCA_033576535.1. Classification (NCBI taxonomy): domain Eukaryota; kingdom Metazoa; phylum Chordata; class Amphibia; order Anura; family Aromobatidae; genus Allobates; species Allobates femoralis. The sequence continues at coordinate 319,477,038 of JARQOC010000004.1, forward strand.
GGCACCCATCTACGATGTGTAAGCCAACATCTGAGCTGTTATGTGTGGCACTATACTCCATACAGCACAACTTAATACACGCGGACAACATAGCTTGCGCTATTCAATGGCGTGCGTAATTGCACTGAGTTTGCGGATGGTTGTGTAGCTGAAGATGTGTGTTGTGCTGAACGGACAGCTCTTCAAATATGGCGTGCTGTCAACTGACAGCCAATTGGGAACACAGTAGCCAACACCAATCATCGCGGACAGGGCGCAGACTACAGAACGCTTGAGGCACGCCTACGGGAAATCATAGAAAGAGCTGTTTCCATCACTATTGCCCTGTCACACGCCACAACACGGAAATATCGCCTTAAGGATTGCGGCTGATTACTGAGCACTGTTCAGGAATAAGGCGACGGCCGAGGGGCAATTTATCGCCGCAACATTGCCCAATCACACGCTGTAACCGTGAGGTAATTTCACTGCGATTGCTCCGGGAAGACATATCGCCTTTATGATCTCCAGGCGATATTGCGGCGTGTGACGGTACCTTTAGACATTTCACATCTGCGTTTCTGTCCAGATCCAGTAGATCCGGACAGAAAACCGCATTTGCCTCGTTTGCCGCCTAATGGCCGCACATGCACTACACTTGCAGCAAGCCCCATGCATTCTCTATGGGGCTTGCGGCAAGTGTGGTATAGCCGCAACCCCATACTTGCGGCAGTTGCGGCAGCGAAAAAAAACTCAGCTGACCACATTTTTATTCCGCAACCGCAAGTGACGGATCGCGGCAATACCGCACTTGCCGCAAGCCCCAATGAGAATGCATGGGGCTTGCCGCAAGAGCACCACAAGTGCGGCCGGATCCAGACAGAATTGCTAATGTGAAAGGGAGCTTAGAGAGATCTTAAAATTTCTGTTGGGAGAAGGTGCCTTCAAATATGAGAGGCGTGTTTTTCGGCGCGCTTTCCCCATAGGCTAGATGTTAACATGGCCTCAGGGGAAAGCGCACCGAGAAAGGCGCAGCGTTGGCATGCCAAAAAGCGGCACTGTGAAGTGCGCGGCAAAATGTGCCGTGTGTGCACGTAGCCTAAGGGTATGTGCTCATGATCCAGAGGCACTGCGTCTTGGACATAGTGCCTCCGGGCCTGAGGGAACCTGTAGGTGAGCACAGGGAGACCACAGCTGCCCTGTACTCACAATCTGCTGTGGATGCAGGGCGGCTTCTCCCTGCATTCACCCGAAGGAGATCACTCCTGACTCTGCAGCATGAAACTAAAGGCCCACTTACACGGTAAGATATCGTGAACGATATCGCTCAAACGTCATGGGTTTGGAGTTGTTGAAACGACATCGTTAGGGTGTTGTTGCATGTTACACCGAGATACGACTATGATAAATCGTAGGATCGTTGATCACAGATTTGAGAACATGTTCTCAAATCAAACGATCCTTGATCAGCCAACCTGCTGCATCATTCTGTGCGACACCACGATAACAATGTCGTTCACGACTTCGCCTATTCACAGCAATGAGCAAGTATCGATCGCTGGGTTGTGCAAATGATAGCTGCTCGCTGCATCGTTGGTGCATCGTCCACGATATCTACACGTGTGACATCTCACCAACGATGTCAAAACAATGTCCTAACGACCGCGCGCCCACGAGATCATTAGTGATATCGTTTCAACATTGCAGCTTATAACGGTACCTTAACATGCTACAAAGATATGGAAGTCCGGCAACCCGCACCGCAGGTGAAAACATGCTGCGTTGGGAGAAGCATAGTGAGGATAGAATTTCTTGAAATCCCATCCACTATGCTGCAATGCAGTACAATGCAGTACAATGCAATACAATGCAGCGTTTTTGACGCAACGGCAATACGCTGCGTCCAAGCTTCTATATGCTATAAGTAAGGTAGTCTAGTACACCAAAGAAGGGGACAAACATATCTACATCCTGAAACCGCACTAGTAAGCCACTGCGATTTTTTCTTACTGCTGTCCTGCACAGTGACTTATAGGAAACCTGTCATGTCCCCCAATGCTGTTCACCCTGCAGACATGGGATAATCTGCTTCACACACATTGAGTGGCGGCTGTAACTACACGTCAGTGGTTGGACCAGGTGTCAGTGTTGGGGTGTGGTTACAGCCGCCGCTCATTGTGTACTGAATGGTGGCTGAAGCCTGAAGCTGTACCTCTATGACTGAAAGCTGAACGCTACCGGGAAAAATAAAAATTATCTCCTTCTGATAGCTGGGCAGCTTTGGAACACTATTAAGCTACAGATTATCCAATATGTGCAGGTTAATCGAGTTTAGGGACGTAAAAGGTTCACATTAATTTTGCAGGGAAGAAGCTGTGACCTGCACAAAACATCACATCCATGACAATCGGTTGCAATATCTTGCAGCTGAAACAACTGTTTCCCCACAAAAATAATGTTTGAGCATGTTACATACTGTAATAGAAACTCATATATGAGTTAAACACACTGTGATGCACATACTATCTCAGACACTTTTTCTTGGCCTGAGGAAGGCACCTGTTATCGCATCTTTACCATGAGCTGTAATTTTTTTCCATTCATGCCAGTAGTTACTTGTTTTTCTTCTAAACCAAGCAGCACTTACGACTGCCATGGTGCTTAATCAGCACAAGGAGGAGCAGCAGCTGGGACACTCTTTACCAGTTATCAGACAGAGTTGAGCCTGTTATAAACACCTCTCACTAAGGTGAGCAATTTCGCTTAGGTTGGGTTTCCCAAAGGTATGTTCTCTTATGTATGAGAATCAATTATGCTAATGACCCTCGGCTCAAACGCTGATAAAAGTTTGAGCCAAGTGTCATTTACTATGATACGATTCTCTTGCATTCGAGCATAAGAGCACAGATGAATATGATGGAGAACTTAAAGTATAACCGCTGTTTAAATTATTATTTATTAATAGCATAGAGCAAGTAATTTTAATAAATTTTCAAATATACTTCATAAGTGAAATCTAGAAGAAAACCTTTCAAAAACCTTGCAGAAGATGTCCTCACTAGGCTGTTTCTAAACCTGACATATGCTTGTTGTCAGTTGTGTGTATAAGAGTCTGTATATGAGTGTGTGTGTGTGTATGAGAGAGTGTGTGTGTATATGAGTGTGTGTATATGAGAGAGTGTGTGTATATGAGTGTGTGTGTGTATGAGAGAGTGTATGAGAGTGAAAGTGTGTGTATGAGTGTGTGTGTGTATGAGAGAATGTGAGTGTATCTATATGAGTGAGTGTGTATGAGAGTGTGAGTGTGTATGTATGTGTGTGTGTGTATTCATGACAGTGTGTATGTGTGTGTATGAGAGTGTGTGTATGAGAGTGTATGTGTATGTACGAGTGTGAGTGTGTATGAGAGACTGTGTGTTTGTGTGCACACAAAAAGAAGAGAGACTAGGTTGGGACATCACTACAAAGTAGCATCAGGATAAGGACATTACTACAAGAAGGGGACCATGATGGAGGCATTGCTACAAGGTGAATATCAGGATGATGACATTACTACAAAAGGGGACCAGGATGGTGACATTACTACAAGATGAGGATCAGAATGGGGACATTACTACAAGATGAGGGTCAGAATGGAGACATTACTACAAGATGAGGACCAAGATGGCGACATTACTACAAAATGAGGATCGGAATGTGGACATTACTACAAGATGAGGACCAAGATGGCGACATTACTACAAGATGAGGATCAGGATGGGGACATTACTACAAGATGGGACCAGGATGGGGACATTACTGAAAGAAGGGGACCAGGATGGGTACATTACAAGAAGATGAGGACCAGAATGGGGGACATTTATATAGGATGGGGACCAGTATGAGTACACTATTACAAGAAGGGTACCAGGATGGGGACATTACTACAAGAATGGGACCATGATGGGGACATTCCTACAAGAATGCGACCAGGATGCGGACATTACTACAATGAGAAGACCAGGATGAGAAAATTATGCAGGATGAGCACCAGGATGGGAGAGATTAATATAGGATGGGGACCAGTATGGGGACATTACTACAAGAAGGCGATCAGAATGGGGGACATTACTGTGGCGCCCCGCTATGCAGGCGTCACAGAGGGGTACTGCACCCGTAAAAGAGGTGCTGATACTCCAGCTGCAAGCGGATTGTAGGAGGGTGTGTGGAACCCATAACCAGCACTCCCACACTAGAGTACATGGTGGGAGGGTACCCAGGAGGGAACAAAGCCACCTCCAGGGGGAACAAGGAGGTCTTTGAGCCTTGGGTCTGGAGCCCTTAGGGTCTTTGCCCTGGGGTCTTTGCGCCCTTGGATCTTGCCCCCAAGTTCAGGGCCTGCTAGGTCACTCGGCTTAGGGACCAGGGAGACACAGAAGAAGGAGAGAGGGAGTAGGAGAAAGGGTTCCCAGGCGCAGACAGTTTACCGGGCACCGGAGCCCGCACCTGTGGGATACTATAGGACCACAGAGAATCCGGAGTCCTGTGGAGTATCCATTTGTCCCAGGCACCTGAGCAGTCCAGAAGAGGGAACCAGGCACCGCTGAAGGAGCAGGCGGCTAGCCAGCAGAGGGTTACCCGAAGGCAGCAAGGGTGAGAGAAGGACGGAGTTTAGGTGGGCTTCAAGTCACCAGGCTTCACACAAATACTGGGAAGCAGGAAGGAACAGACGGGAAAGAAGGCATACACCAAGGGTTCCATCATACCACCTGGGATCCACTTGCAGCCACCCGTTAGCTACCTGTTATAACAACTAATACTGAACTGTAAACTGCAACTTAAATGCTACAAGTTTCTAGTAAAGTACCCGGAGAGAAGTGAACTTGACTCTGCTGTATTTCCTTGTGAATGACTTTGTTCCCCTACAGGAACGCGGCCCCGGAGGTCCCAGTCCTACCTGTGGAGAACTTTTCCACACTAGCCGCATTACCAACTACCCCCGGCGGACTGTGGCGGCGCTGGTGACCCATCACCAGAAACTACAGGTGGTGTCACGACAAACCTGTACATAATCCCTTGTATATATTCCCCTTTTTGGAAGATAGGCCCAGGACACGGGTCAGGCGTGGCCACCACTCCCCCGTGACAGAAGGAGCATTAACCCTTTGCAGCCTGACACCCGAGTACCTCAAAGCCTGGGCTCACTACTAGATGGGGACCAGGATGGGGACATTACTACAAGATAGGGACCCGAATAGGGACATTACAACAAGAGGAAGATCAGGATGGAGACATTACTACAAGAGGAGGACCAGGATGGAAACATTACTACAAGATGGGGACCAAGATGGTGACATTACTACAAAATGAGGAACGGAATGGGGACATTACTACAAGATGAGGACCAGGATGCAGACATTACTGCAAGAAGGGGACCAGGATGGGGATATTACTACAAGAATGGGACCAGGATGGGGACATTACTACAAGAATGGGACCAGGATGGGGACATTACTACATGGAGAAGACCAGGATGAGAACATTATACAGGATGAGGACCAGGATGGAGACATCACTACAAGAGGAGGACCAGGATGGAGACATCACTACAAGAGGAGGACCAGGATGGAGACATTACTACAAGATGGGGACCAGGATGGGGACTTTACTACAAGAAGGGGACCAGGATTGGGACATTACTAAGAGAATGAGATTAGTATTTGGACATTACTACATTGAGCGAAAAATTCTGGAATTACTAAAAATGTCACTTAGTCCTACAAGCAATGCTGCCCACGATATCAATTTTTTTTATGTGCGGCCCATCAGCCCAATTGAGTTTGAGACCCCTGGTGTAGACCACCATGCCCCGGAGCAATGATGCCATCATTGCTATATATTGTCATTTAAAACCAGAAAAATTAGAAACTGACTGTACTAACCCATCGCCTGATTTTTGAAGCTAGGTAAAACAATGGGGAATATCTTCTAGATCAGAGGTCCCCAACTCCAGGCCTCAAGGGCTGCCAACAGTGCAGGTTTTCAGGATTTCCTTAGTATTGCACAGGTGCTAATGTGATCATCTGCACAGGTAATGATTCCAAGCCTTGTGCAATACTAAGGAAATCCTGAAAACCTGCACTGTTGGCGGCCCTTGAGGCCTGGATTTGGGGACCTCTGTTCTAGATGTTCACAAACATGCTTATCCACAATGATACAAGGATACAATGAGGGAGAGCGCACATAGGGCCGTAAATGTGATTAAATGGAGAGACAAGTGCACTGAGAGGTACACTTACCTTATAGGGTTGTGAAAGTCACAACCACTCCACAAGCATGAAAAAGATTATCGCTGTAGACTCCCATGAGAAGAGGTGTCCATAAAGAAAATGAAGAAGAACCGGGCTGTAATACGTTCACGCAGACCACGACAAACCAGGCGGGAATGTTCTAAACTCTTTAATGTGCCAACACGTTTCGTAACAAATCTGCTACTTCTTTAGGGCGAGTAAATTACAGTATATGTTGACAACATCAGTTTTATGTCTAAACATAATGACATCACTATTACAGTCATCAGATGTCAGTTCTGGTGAAAATGCCCTCACCCATCCTTAAATAACATTTGTCAGTAACATAAAACATATATCATATATTACAGTCTAAAAATACATAAAAACTAATTGGAAGTCTAACCTCTAAACTTTTAACCCCCTCACGACCCATGACGTTGTACAACGTCATAGGCCAGTTACCGGGTTTTGATTTGAGCTCCAGCGCAGAGCTCACATCATTTGCCCGACATCTCAGCTGATCTCAGATTCGATCGCTGCCAGGTAGGACTGGGACCATCACATGACCTCATCACAGTGCAGCACGCAGCGGCTGCGAGAATTTTAAAGTTTCCGTGCCTGCCAGTCCACCGATTGGGCAGACCGCCACGCAGTGACATAGATGTGGATCCTTGGGGATGCAGACCCATGTAAAACTGTAGCAGGGGTCGGCGGGCGCCGGGCTCCTGTACCTCTGGGCCTGGTCGCACTTGCGACCCCTGAGACCGCGGTTGTTATGTCATTGCTTTCTCCTCAGTGGCTTGAAACGGAGGGTGGATTCTCTATAACCAGCACCCTCTGCTGGTACAAAGGACTATTTAAACGGGATGGGTGCGAACACCAACTGGAAGCACATGAGTAGAGGTAATGAATGCTGCTAGCAGCAAAACTAATATTAACCCATGAAGCAGCAAAGGAAGTGAAAACATGTTTAATATCCAGAGTCTCTGAAAGCAAATAGACTCTGAGCAAAAACTTGTCACTAGTCTCCAAGGCACGGGAGACCTGCTTGACACCAACTCTGACATGTGACAACTGACTTTGACCACTCACACTGACAACTGACATCGACAACCGACTCTGCCAATTAACTCTGATTGACAATTGACTCTACCAACCAATTCTGAGATGTGACAACTGACTATGAGAATTGACAACTGACCCTGATAAATATATATTGTGTGCTCCATATAATATAATGGCCCGACATAGTGCTCCATACATTATAATAGCACCATATAGTCCTCCATATAGTGTGATGTGCCGGTATAAAGATCCATAGGAATTACAAACATGGCTCTAGGGCATATCACAGATGGTGGGCATTGCATACTCCCCAGAGCCATGTATCACATGATGAGTAGGAATGAGTGGACCTGTGGAAGTTCAAGTTCAGCCAAACTTTAGTCCAAAGTTTAACTCGTGTATGAGAACTTGACCCGAACCTGAGCCCCATACATGTCAATGGAGACCCAAACTTTGTGCTGTAAAAGTAGAACAATTGTCCTGCAAACAGATGAGGATACTGAAATGAGTTACTTCACGCTTACAAATAAATAATACAACATGAAGTGCCCCCATTTTTGACATCCCACAAAGTAAAGTAAAGCAGAATGCTGCAGGCTGCTCCCCTGAACCTTCTCCTGTCTCCCTGGCGTCCATCTCCTTCTGTCATTGCTCGGCTCGCACTAAGCACAGAGTGGTTACATGGGGAATATAAAGCCATACAGTTGTGGCCAAAAGTATTGACACCCCTGCAATTCTGTCAGATAATACTCAGTTTCTTCCTGAAAATGATTGCAATCACAAATTCTTTGGTATTATTATCTTCATTTAATTTGTCTTCAATGAAAAAACACAAAAAGAATTGTCCTAAAGCCAAATTGGATATAATTCCACACCAAACATAAAAAAGGGGGTGGACAAAAGTAGTGGCACTGTTAGAAAAACCATGTGATGCTTCTCTAATTTGTGTAATTAACAGCACCTGTAACTTACCTGTGGCATCTAACAGGTGTTGGCAATAACTAAAACACACTTGCAGCCAGTTGACATGGAGTAAAGTTGACTCAACCTCTGTCCTGTGTCCTTGTGTGTACCACATTGAGCATGGAAAAAAGAGATAAGACCAAAGAACTGTCTGAGGACTTGAGAAACCAAATTGTGAGGAAGCATGAACAATCTCAAGGCTACAAGTCCATCTCCAAAGACCTGAATGTTCCTGTGTCTACCGTGCGCAGTGTCATCAAGAAGTTTAAAGCCCATGGCACTGTGGCTAACCTACCTAGATGTGGACGGAAAAGAAAAATTGACGAGAAATTTCAACGCAAGATTGTGCGGATGGTGGATAAAGAACCTCGACTAACATCCAAACAAGTTCAAGCTACCCTGCAGTCCGAGGGTACAACAGTGTCAACCCATGCTATCCGTCGGCGTCTGAATGAAAAGGGACTGTATGGTAGGAGACCCAGGAAGACCCCACTTCCTACCCCGAGACATAAAAAACCCAGGCTAGAGTTTGCTAAAACTTACCTGAGAAAGCCTAAAACGTTTTGGAAGAATGTTCTCTGGTCAGATGAGACAAAAGTAGAGCTTTTTGGGCAAAGGCATCTGACGCACCGTGGCCAGGGGACCTAGGTCTCAGGCGCAGTCTGTAGGTCACGGTTCGGTGCCTGAGGCTGTGGGCCCGGTGGTCAATGAAGAAGGGGAAAAGAAAAATAATAAAAGGGAGTAAAGGATTAGTTTGTGACGCCACCTGCAGGGTTTCGGTGATGGCACTGGCGCTGCTTGGACCTCCGGGTGATGGGAGACAGCAAGGTGGAACCGCTCCCTACAGGACGAGCGGGGTCCCCGGAGTCGAGAACTGCAATGGTGGAATAGGGCAGCTCGGTTGTTCCTGAAAAGCAATGCAGGTTGATGGCAGTTCTGGAATAAGGCTCAGACACGTTGTTCACTCCGAACTGGTATTTACTCTGGTGTTCAGTGGCATACAGGGTAATACAGTCCTTAATGCTGGGTAGTGGATCGGGTGGTTCCTGTGGGGAGTAGCGTCCTCCTAAGGCTCCACAGATGTCCTTCTCTATCTCTTACTGTCCCTTCTCGCCTCGCTGCTCTGGTATACCTCGTCAGGGGTACTGAGGGCCCTCAATTGGGTTCCCGTCTGGATCCTGAACTTACGGTCCCTGGCCCTCAATGGTGGGTACCCCCCTGGTATAGCTGCGGTGGTTGGTGGGTTGTGAGTCGGGCTCCTAGGAAGCCTACGATCACTCCGGGTTCTCTGGTGCAGGGATGAACCAACTGGACCACGTCGGAGCCGGTACTCCGCATTCTGGACTGGGCTCGGGTCTTCAATTACCCACTCTGACTTAGCCCTCTTTCTCTTCTGGGCCACCAGTGGACGGCGCCCTCCCTGTTAGCTGTTTCCACTCCGCTACTTCTGCCGTACCACTCTATTCGGCTCCTGTCACGACTTGACATTTCTTCTGTTCTTGTCTCTCAACTGTTCTAACTCCTTGCTGCTTTCCCCACTGCTATGTACCCTAGCTCTCCTCCCACCATGACTGGTTACCCTAGGAACGGGTGCCTAATTAATCTTCTGACACTAGGTGGTGCATGTGGTGAATGGAGCATCAGGATTATCCTACCCACCACTGGAACGGAGAATACGACACCTTCAGTCAGGGGTGTAGTACCCTCCCGTGACGCACTCTTAGTGGGGCGCCACACATCAACATAGAGTTTACAGGAGAAAAAAAAGATGCATTCAAAGAAAAGAACACAGTCCCTACGGTCAAACATGGCGGAGGTTCCCTAATGTTTTGAGGTTGCTTTGCTGCCTCTGGCACTGGACTGCTTGACCGTGTGCATGGCATTATGAAGTCTGAAGACTACCAACAAATTTTGCAGCATAATGTAAGGCCCAGTGTGAGAAAGCTGGGTCTCCCTCAGAGGTCATGAGTCTTCCAGCAGGACAATGACCCAAAACACACTTTAAAAAGCACTAGAAAATGGTTTGAGAGAAAGCACTAGAGACTTCTAAGGTGGCCAGCAATGAGTCCAGACCTGAATCCCATAGAACACCTGTGGAGAGATCTAAAAATGGCAGTTTGGAGAAGGCACCCTTCAAATATCAGGGACCTGGAGCAGTTTGCCAAAGAAGAATGGTCTAAAATTCCAGCATTGTAAGAAACTCATTGATGGTTACCGGAAGCGGTTGATCGCAGTTATTTTGGCTGAAGGTTGTGCAACCCAGTGTTAGGCTGAGGGTGCCAATACTTTTGTCTGGCCCATTTTTGGAGTTTTGTGTGAAGTGATCAATGTTTTACTTTTTGCTTAATTCTCTTTTGTGCTTTTTCATTGAAGACAAATTAAATGAAGATAATAATAGCAAAGAATTTGTGATTGCAATCATTTTCAGGAAGAAACTGAGTATTATCTGACAGAATTGCAAGGGTGTCAATACTTTTGGCCACAAGTGTATATACTATGGACTTCACAAAAGGTGCCGAACTCCTCCCTCTGGGGGCATGTCCAGGTCACAGCAGAAGGCACGCACAGTGAAGGAGATAGGGTCGGATACTGACCACAGACACCTGTGTACAGTGGCTGCTGTATTTGAGGTGTGTAACTGTCATTAAACACCAGCAAATTAGCAAATGGCAGCCCCCAAGGGCTGCAAAAAAAAAACTATTACTATTATGTTACTATGTTACAGTACAGTAAATGAATGTATTTCATTTTTATTAGAAATAATTGTTGATATAATTACCATAATGATTTTTAATACAAAAAAAATTGTGGCACCTTCTCTTTACAATGTTTATAAGAAACCAAACAGAAATGTTCTTTAACCTCTTTACGACTAATGACGAGTATACTCGTCATGAAAAGCTGTCAGTTCCCGCATCATGACGAGTATACTCGTCATGGCTTTGAACTGTCACTGCTCCTAAACGAACAGTGACAGTTCAATTCTAAAAGCTGTCAGTGACAGCTGAGGGTCAGGGGCAGAGGTGTGGGCACCCCTGTTAACCCCCCCCTGCCCAGGACCCCTCCGATCGGCAGTGTAAAACTGAAACTGCCGATCGGAGCGATTCAGACAGATTTACCCCTCCAGGTCTGATTGGAGCTCTCCAATCAGATCTAGAGGGGCCGATCGGCGGGTGCTCTCCCCCTACTCACCCCCCTCCCGCTCCAGGACACATGCCCCCCCCCCCCCGGATCACATTTATCTGCCGGCGGGCTGCACACCCGGTGCACCCGCCAGCTATCACTAAGGCTCCAGCCCCCGCTCCATCCAGCAGCCCCCCCCCATGTCCTGTCCCGCCCCCCCTGTGTCCAGCCCCCCCCTGTGTCCGGGTTCCCCTGTGTCCGGGTTCCCCCCTGTGCCTGCACCCCCCATACCCGTCCCGCCGTTCTGCTCCTTCTCTCCTCCGTTTCATTTTCTGCCCGCGGGCTCATGCGCCCGCCGGTCCAGGTGCAGGGCCCCCTCCCCCTGCTCGTACCCCCCCAGCTGCTACCCCATCCAACCCCCTGCCACCCCCCCCCAAGCCCCGCTCACCTATTCCAGCGGGCTGCACGGGCTCCTCGGCCTCCGCTCCTCCTCTGCAGTCTCCGGTGTGGCCCCTCCTCAGGGGCTTCTCCTCCTCATCCATCGGTGGGTAAGTATGAATGAATGAATGAATAGATGGATGGGTGGATGGATGGTGGATGGATGGATGGGTGGGTGGGTGGATGGATGGATGGGTGGATGGGTGGGTGGATGGATGGGTGCGTGCGTGGGTGGATGTGCGTGCTTGGATGTGCGTGCGTGGATGTGCGTACGTGGATGTGCGTGCGTGGATGTGCGTACGTGGATGTGCGTACGTGGATGTGCGTACGTGGATGTGCGTACGTGGATGTGCGTGCGTGGATGTGCGTACGTGGATGTGTGCGTGGATGTGTGCGTACGTGGATGTGCGTGGATGTGGATGTACGTGGATGTCTGTGTGGATGTGCGTGGATGTCAGCATGCGTGCGTGGATGTGTGCATGCGTGGATGTGCGTGCGTGGATGTCAGCACGTGGATGTGCGTACGTGGATGTGCGTACGTGGATGTGCGTACGTGGATGTGCGTGCGTGGATGTGCGTACGTGGATGTGTGCGTGGATGTGTGCGTACGTGGATGTGCGTGGATGTGGATGTACGTGGATGTCTGTGTGGATGTGCGTGGATGTCAGCATGCGTGCGTGGATGTGTGCATGCGTGGATGTGCGTGCGTGGATGTCAGCACGTGGATGTGCGTACGTGGATGTGCGTACATGGATGTGCGTGTGTGGATGTGCGTGCGTGGATGTGCGTGTGTGGATGTGCGTGCGTCGATGTGTGCGTACGTGGATGTGTGCGTACGTGGATGTGCGTGGATGTGGATGTGTGTGTGGATGTGCGTGGATGTGTGCATGCGTGGATGTGCGTGCGTGGTTGTGTGCATGCGTGGATGTCAGCACGTGGATGTGCGTACGTGGATGTGCGTGCGTGGATGATGGGTGCATAGGTGGATGGATGGGTGCAACAAGGGATCAAGTGTCCTCTTGTTATAGTCTCTGGGATCATAGTCATGGTGCATTGTATAACTGATCATTGTCATACAGTGCACCATAACTCTGACCCCTGAGACTGTAGGAAGAGGACACTTGATCCCTTGCTGCAGTCTCTGGATTGAGCAGAGGCGATCGAGCGTCGTGGGACCTTCGTTGTGGACTACGTCGGAGGCGATCGAGCGTCGTGGGACCTTCGTTGTGGACTACGTCGGATCTTTATAATAAAGATGGAGTCCGAATTTTGTTTGTGTTTTTTTTTCAAATAAAAAGATTTTTCTATGTGTGTATTTTCTGACTATTTACCAGAGATTCCTAATGGCGGGTCTAACATTGGCCCTATATTATGAATCTCGGGCTTAGTGCCAGCTGCCAATAAAAAGCTGGCATTAACCCCTTTATTACCCAGTTTGCCACCGGCACCAGGGCAACTGGAAGAGCATGGGTACAGCGCCAGAAAATGGCGCTTCAATGAATGCGCCATTTTCTGGGGCGGCTGCGGGCTGCAATTCGCAGCATGGGGGGCCCAGAACGATTGGGCCTTTCCATGCTGAGGATTCCAGCCCCCAGCTGCCTAGTTGTACCTGGCTGGGCCAAAAATATGGCGGAGCCCTACGTCATTTTTTTTTTCTAGAATTAGTTCTAGAAATAAAAAAAAATGGGCTTCGCTGTATTTTTGGTTGCAGCCAGGTACAACGAGGCAGCTGGGGGTTGCTGGCAGTCTGTAGCTGCCAAGTTGTACCTGGCTGGACCAAAAATATGGCGGAGCCCTACGTCATTTTTTTTTCTAGAATTAGTTCTAGAAATAAAAAAAAATGGGCTTCGCTGTATTTTTGGTTGCAGCCAGGTACAACGAGGCAGCTGGGGGTTGCTGGCAGTCTGTAGCTGCCAAGTTGTACCTGGCTGGACCAAAAATATGGCGGAGCCCTACGTCATTTTTTTTTCTAGAATTAGTTCTAGAAATAAAAAAAAAATGGGCTTCGCTGTATTTTTGGTTGCAGCCAGGTACAACGAGGCAGCTGGGGGTTGCTGGCAGTCTGTAGCTGCCAAGTTGTACCTGGCTGGACCAAAAATATGGCGGAGCCCTACGTCATTTTTTTTTCTAGAATTAGTTCTAGAAATAAAAAAAAAATGGGCTTCGCTGTATTTAATATGGCGGAGCTGTATTTGTAACCAGCCATGTACAACTTGGTAGCTGGCTGACTGGAATCCTCAGCGTGGAGAGACTCAAATGTTGTGGGTCCCCCACGCTGCAAATTTCAACCCACAGCCACCCAAGAAAATAGCGCATTCATTAGAGGTGGCATTTTCTGGTGCTGTACCCCAACTCTACCAGTTGCCCTTGTGCTGGTGGCACACGGGTTCTCCATATGCGACATGGTGTCCGCTAACAATTTCAATAGAAAATTAGCTCCAATTGTTAGCGGAAACCATGTCGGGTATGGAGAGCCCCTCCCTGTGTGCCTGAACATTGGAGCTCCCCCACAAGTGACCCCATTTTGGAAACTAGACCCCCGAAGGAACGTATCTAGATGCATAGTGATCACTTTCAACCCCCAGATGCTTCACAAATTCATCCATAAAAATGAAAAAGCACTTTTTTTTCCACAAAAAGTTTCTTTTTTCATTTTTACGGATCAATTTGTGAAGCACCTGGGGGTTCAAAGTGCTCACTATGCATCTAGATGCATTCCTTGGGTGGTCTAGTTTCCAAAATGGGGTCACTTGTGGGGAGCTCCAATGTTTAGGCACATAGGGGCTCTTCATATCCTACAAGGTGTCCGCTAACAATTCCAATTGTTAGTGGACACCATGTTGCGTATGGAGAGCCCCTGTGTGTCTCCACATTGGAGCTCCCCCACAAGTGACCCCATTTTGGAAACTAGACCCCCAAACGATTATATCTAGATGCATAGTGAGCACTTTGAACCCCCAGATGCTTCACAAATTGATCCGTAATAATGAAAAAAGAAATTATTTGTGGAAAAAAAGTGCTTTTTCATTTTTACAGATGAATTTCTGAAGCATCTGGGGGTTCAAAGTGCTCACTATGCATCAAGATACGTTCCTTTGGGGGTCTAGTTTCCAAAATGGGGTCACTTGTGGGGGAGCTCCAATGTGGAGACACACGGGGACCCTCCAAACGCGACATGGTGTCCGCTAACAATTTGAGCTCATTTTCCATTCAAATTGTTAGCGGACACCATGTCGCGTTTGGAGGGCCCCGGTGTGTCTCCACATTGGAGCCCCCCACAAAGTGACCCCATTTCGGAAACTAGACCCCCTAAGGAACATATCTAGATGCATAGTGAGCACTTTGAACCCCCAGATGCTTCACAAATTCATCAATAAAAATGAAAAAGCACTTTTTTTTTCCACACAAATTTTCTTTTTTCATCTTTACAGATCAATTTGTGAAGCACCTGGGGGTAGAAAGTGCTCACTATGCATCTAGATATGTTCCTTTGGGGGTGTAGTTTCCAAAATGGGGTTACTTGTGGGGGAGCTCCAATGTGGAGACACACGGGGACCCTCCAAACGCGACATGGTGTCCGCTAACAATTTGAATGGAAAATGAGCTCAAATTGTTAGCGGACACCATGTCGCGTTTGGAGGGTCCCCGTGTGTCTCCACATTGGAGCTCCCCCACAAGTGACCCCATTTTGGAAACTAGACCCCCAAAGGAACTTATCTAGGTACATAGTGAGCACTTTCAACCCCAGATGCTTCACAAATTGATCCGTAATAATGAAAAAATAATTTTTTAGTGGAAAAAAAAGTGCTTTTTCATTTTTACGGATGAATTTCTGAAGCATATGGGGATTCAAAGTGCTCACTATGCATCTAGATACGTTCCTTCGGGGGTCTAGTTTCCAAAATGGGGTCACTTGTGGGGGAGCTCCAATGTGGAGATACACAGGGACCCTCCAAACGCGACATGGTGTCCGCTAACAATTTGAGCTCATTTTCCATTCAAATTGTTAGCGGACACCATGTCGCGTATGAAGGGTCCCCGTGTGTCTCCACATTGGAGCTCCCCCACAAATGACCCCATTTTGGAAACTAGACCCCCTAAGGAAGGTATCTAGATGCATAGTGAGCACTTTGAACCCCCAGATGCTTCACAAATTAATCCATAAAAATTAAAAAACACTTTTTTTTCACAAAAAAATTATTTTTGCCTACATTTTTTCAGTTTCACATGGGCAAAGGGATCAAATACATCCCAAAATTTGTTGGGCAATTTCTCCTGAGTACACCGATACCTTATATGTGGTCATAAACCACTGTTTGGGCGCACGGCAGGGCTCAGAAGTGAAGGAGCGCCATTTCACTTTTTGAATGGAAAATTGGCTCTAAAATTCAAATTGCGCTCCCTCCCTTCTGAGCCCTGCCGTGCACCCAAACAGTGGTTTATGACCACATATGAGGTATCGGTGTACTCAGGAGAAATTGCCCAACAAATTTTAGGATGCATTTTATCCTGTTGCCCATGTGAAAATGAAAAAATTGAGGCTAAAAGAACATTTTTGTTACAAAAATTAAAATGTCCATTTTTTCCTTCAACTTTATTTTAGTTCCTGTGAAGCACCTGAAGGGTTAATAATCTTCTTGAATATAGTTTTGAGTAGCTTGAGGGTGCAGTTTTTGGAATGGTGTCACTTTTGGGTGTTTTCTGTCATGTACACCCCTCAAAGGGACTTCAAATGTGATGTGGTCACTAAAAAATTGGTTTTGTAAATTTTGCTGGAAAAATGAATAATTGCTGATGAACTTTGAACCCTTATAACGTCCTACCAAATTTTTTTTTTTCTTCCAAAATTGCGCTGATGTGAAGTAGACATGTGGGAAATGTTATTTATTAACTATTTTGTGGCACATAACTCTCTGGTTTAGCAGAATAAAAATTAAAAATTTGAAAATTGCTAAATTTTCAAAATTTTTGCCACATTTTTTATTTTTTCACAAATAAACGCAAAAATTATCGACCTAAATTTAATACTAACATGAAGCCCAATATGTCACGAAAAAACAATCTCAGAATCGCTAGGATCCAATGAAGCGTTCCAGAGATATTACCTCATAAAGGGACACTGGTCAGAATTACAAAAAATGGTCTGGTCATTAAGCTGCAAAGTGACTCGGTCCTTAAGGGGTTAAATATTACTTAATGTAAAGTGTTCTAAGAACTCAAGAAGACCAAACCCTGCTGAGTAAATATGACAATGGTTCAACATGTCAGCAGTGCAAGGTGTTAGAAATGTCCTGTGCTGGAAACTCTGCGTGTCATGTTTCACTGTTAGCTTTTTGCAGAAATGATTTACAAAGTCAACGACATCGTGCCGCTATTGCTGCCTTCTCCCTATTTTTCAGTTTCATTATGGAAGAGTATCACAGCTGATTGCTCAGTAACTTTTTCAGACAAGTACCGTATATTAAATGTCTATTTGCTGTCCTTATGCAATATATGTAGCAGTAGCATATATCCCAAAGGCCAAAGCACGTAAATATGGCAGTACACATGAACGTTTTTCCACACTCACTGATGTTCTGTACATAAAAAAAAAATCGCAGCACGCACTACTTAGTTCTGCTGTTCGAAACACACCTACCCATTATGATGAAAAAAAAAAACATTACATTGGGGTTAACATCTGTATTACATGCCTTTTCATCAACATCAGTCCATCACAATTATTAATGGGAACCTGTTACCAGGTTTTTGTACCTAATCTGAGATCAGCTATGGTAGTGGTGATGTGGCAGCGGGGTTATAGCAGGCTGTAAGCTTTTTTGAATAGAGGTGTTTTTAAGTTCCATCTGAAAGTTCCGAGTTTGGTGCACATGTTGGGGCATAGAATTTCAAGAGATGGAGAATACTCAGAAGTCTTGAAGGCAATTGGATGAAGAACATACAAGTGTTAGGAGAGAAGGAGGGTCTTGCAAGACTGAAGATCGCAGGTTAGAATATATCAGGAGCTTGATTTGAAATATACAAAGGCGAAATATTTTGCACAGCTTTGTAGGTCAATGCTAGTTGAATGGGATTTGTTGGGCAATTGCCAAGCAAAGTGATTTGCAAGGGGGAGAAGCAGAGGGGTAACAAGGAGAGAGATGGATTAGTCAGGCAGCAGAGTTAAGGATTGACTGGAGAGGTGTGAGAGTTAGCAAGGAGGCCACAGAGGGGAATATTTCCATAGTCGAGACAGGAGAAGGTGAGGACATAACAATTTAATCGATAGAGGCTTGCGGAAAGGTTGGATTTCGTAAATATTTTTGAGCTGGAAACTGCAGGAGATAGCAAGAGCTTGGATATTCAGTTTGAAAAACAGGACAGAGTCGAAGGTTACTCTGAGGCAGTAGACATTCGATACAGGTGACAGCATGATATCATTTATTGTGATAGATAGATAGAGCTGGTAGGGGAGTTCGGTGAGATGGTGGAAAGATAATAATAGTATTTATTCACTTATATAGCACCATTAATTCAACAGCACTTCATACTTCAGCAACACTGTCCCCATCAAGGATCACAATCAGTATGCCTTTTAAGTATGGGCGGAAACCTATGCAAGCATGGGAAGGACATGCAAACTTCTTGCAGATGTTGTCCGTGGTGGGACCCCAGCACTGCAAGACTGAGCTACCGTGCTGCCCATGGATTGTTGGGGACAGATTACAGGCTGTCAAAGTGTGAGTTAGATGAGGAAAGTTGGATATTAGATGGAGGAAAGTTCCCTTTTCTTAGGGGTAGGCCACTTGTGTGTGGCGACACATGTTGGGTCCTTGGGTCTCAGTTCCACCACTACCTATTGATCATGGCGCAGTTTACATTAGGGCTGTTTGGATTTAATACTGGTCTTTATCCATACTGCTGCATAAACTTTGTCTCCTTGTTCAAAAGTTTTTATTGTTTTTAGTATACAATTAACGCATTGACATCGCATAGATATGTTAATCATACATTTCAATTTCAGCGGTCATTAATCTAATAAGTTAACTAAACTTTGTCTCCTAAACACCTGCACTTTTATTGTATGAACTCAGGGTTTATCTCCTCCCTCTCTCTTTATTTTGGCGTTTAGTCTGCTTACTATTTGTATTAGTGCTGTTGTTACAAAGATTTTGGGCAATGCGTGCCCTTACGTGTCCATTTCATTGCCTTTATTGTTTACTCTCCATGGACCACTTTGTATAGGGAATGGTATTTGGGTTTCCTTATTGGAGCACACTATGTACCTTTTTGGAGCTTTTGCTTTTTTTAATTATTGTCATCATGTGCATATCATTTTTTTTTCCTGTATTTTTTTGTATGATGTAATAAAATTATTCTTGCTTTACTTTCAGGGGTGATCCCAATTATTAAGCATGCTATCTTTTCTTAGGTAGTCTAACCTTGCCCCCAAAACCCTTTGGCAGCTTTTTGTCTATGCAGTGTACACAGAAAGCTGACAATCAGTGGGGTTATATAGAGCTCAGTATTTAGAGAATTTTTAATCAAAACTGCATAGCCCAGTAAAAAAGGCGACACATCACTGGAATCGGAATATCTGTGCCTTCATCATGCTGCTGTCAGATAGGGTAGCAAAAACCTGGTGACAGATTATCTTCAAAATAGAAAATGTAAAAATAGTATGTGGCCCATTG
This sequence comes from Allobates femoralis, assembly GCA_033576535.1. Taxonomy (NCBI): domain Eukaryota; kingdom Metazoa; phylum Chordata; class Amphibia; order Anura; family Aromobatidae; genus Allobates; species Allobates femoralis. The sequence continues at coordinate 319,496,551 of JARQOC010000004.1, forward strand.
TTACATTTAAAGAGGATATCTGAGATTAAAAAAAAAAAAAAATTGCACCTAAGCAACAGGCAAGGGAGCTGCCACCTAGCTGCCTGTTGTGCCTGGCACCGTTCACCGCCCATACAGAGTGGTCTGAGACCTCTCCTGTCTGCAATTTTCTGCTTTCGTTGATATCACGACTATAGAGGGGCAGCTTCTCCCCTCTTTAGACGAGTGCATAGCTGACATCATGCTGATTGACAACCGGCTCCCCCAATCAGCGTGATGTCAGCTATGTGCCCACTTTAGCAGAGCAGAGCAGAAAAGAAGCCTCTGCTTTGTCTACCCAACCATGCTGTCCCTGGCAGGAGCTGTCTGTGCCCACTCTGTGCCGTGAGTGAACAGTGGTGAATGATGCTGGGCACAACAGGCAGGTAGGTGGCAGCTACTTGCCTGTTAGTGCTTGGGCCCTTTTTTGGTAATCAAAGGTCCCGGATAACCCCTTTAATATCATGACGGTTAAACTGGCATGCAGATTACATAGTAATGGCAAGCTGGTAATACAGATTAAAAATTGTATGTTTTTCTGGATGGCCAACTGATAGTTTTGCATAGATTGTCTGAAAATTCAAGAAAAGGATTAGCTCCAACCACCTAATATTCCCAGGACTCCCAGGCAAACTGGAAGGTGGCTTGGCAACCACCAGTAGCAATCGTCAAAGACGATTAAGTGGGCTAGACCCACGAAACGCATCCAGAAGCTCCTCTGGAGAATGTGTGATTTTTAATTTTTTGAAAATAAAAAGAAATTTTGTGGCACCGGATTCTACACCTTTATTCTATAGATTGTCTGAACCAGGTCTACAGCCTTATGTCCATGTAACATGGTCAGAATATGGGCCACAATGCACTGACCGTCCGTGGATTTCCCTACTCGAACTTTACAGCTTCATAGACATTTAATAAAACTGATACTGATACTTCAGGCCCCTGCAATTGACTGTAAAGGCCGCTTCACACACTAGGATATAGGTGAAAGGTATCGTTACCTATGTCACGTGACCGCGATCCTTCCGACATCGTTGATGCATTGTCACACACAAGGATATCGTTAATGATCCTAAATTTGGCAACGCGCCAGCAATGCGGAGAAGAATGTATGAACGATGTAAAACAGCGGCAGGAATAGGAGAAATATGAACGACATCGTTCAAAAAGGTGTCACACTGAACGATGTTGCTGCTTCACAGATCCTTAGACGACGAACGATAGATTTGAGGTCAGGATCTTATTTTTTTAGATGAACGTTCCAATGATTTTTCCATCCTACATCGTTCGTTTACATGCAAGGACGCACAAACGATATTGTTAGAACGTTCACAAATCCGTGACGTTTCAACGATATCGTTAACGATATCCTAGCGTGTGAAGTGGCCTTAAGGATCCAGCTGAGTGTGTGTCTTCTTGGCTCCTGTAATCAACGTCAAGCCTAAAGGCCCCGTTACATGGGGCAACATCTCCGGCAACATCGCTGGCAACTGAGGGACATATCCAAGTTGCCCTGTATAACAGGGTGATTTCAACGGCGATAGTTGCTTCATCAACATCGTCTGGTTTCCCAACAATGTTGTGAAACCAGGGCGATGTTGCTCAGGCGATTTGCCTGCATCGCCCGGTCTGATGCAGCAACAGCGATGTTGCCGGCAACTTCCCCCATAGATTCCCATGTTAAGGATCGCTGCCAGGGTTGAGTTTAACCCTGGCAGCAATAGTTGCTAGCAACATCGCTGATGAGTTGCCGACAATGTCTCCTCGTCTGACAGCTCATCAGCGATGTTGGAGAGTGGCCAAAAATGTGCGCGCTCCCGGGAGTTGCCGGCAATGTTGCCAGCGATGTTGCCCCATGTGACGGGGCCTTCACTGCACAGCTTAAATTGGAATTGTAACACAATGGAAGCTACAAACTTTACATGTTTAAACAGCTTAAAACTAGAAGAATAGGCATTGTTATAAAGATTCAGGCTGAGCGATATTTTTAGAAAACAACAGGTGCAACTTAGAGCATTAATGTGCTTGGTGCACCATTACCACAGCGAATGCACGATTTCTACAAGAGTTCATCCACATATTTTCATGCAGCTTTCTCTCTCTTTTTACTGACAGTTCACAACAAAGCTCTAGCCTTGAGCAGTTGCATCAAAAATGTGTGGAGAGTAGTGTATATGTCCGCTCCAGTCCTCAGACACTGAATTCAAGCCATAGCAGTTTCTTAGAAAAGTGCATGCTCTAAGCAAGCCATCACTGTCAATCCAGAGAGGGAGACAGCAGTATGCAAACAATAGTGGGACCACACAATCGCCCAGCCAGGCCAAGAATTCACCTAGCAACCTGATCAGCATATATAAACAAAGTGGATTTTCTGGATAAAGACAGAGACAATTTTAAAAGTAATAGTATGGTTTTATAGAAGCTATATCTCCTAAATGGCAATATGCTTAGGCCCCTTTCACATCTATGCGTCTGCTGAGTTTTGCTTAATTAGCATTTTCTTGCGTTTTTACCGCAAAAACGCATCAAAACGCATGCGTTTTTGTCCCCATTGATTTTAATAGAAACGCATGAAAACTGCATGCAAAAACGCATGTAAAAACGCATGTGCGTTTGCAAAAACGCAAAACGCATGCGTTTTTGCAAACGCAGCTCAAAACGTGACAAACAACGTTTTGGGCTGCGTTTGCGCAAATCATTAAAGCTTTTTTTTTTTTTAAACATTAAATTTTTATTGAAGTTTTTGCAAAAAGTGAGAAACAAACATAACATAACAATGAAACAAGTGCAAGCACTAAGGAGTTAATGTTTCTTAAAATAACACTTTATTGAACATATATAAAGTTACAGACAATAGACCGTTTGAGATGAGGTACTTATGTGGATGAATCCATATATAAACCACAGAGAGATAGTAACACTACTAGGACAACGAAATATTGCACATATGCCACCAAAATAGTTAGTATCATAACATACATGAGAGAAATTCAATAGTGAGGCACAATCGCCCAATCACTTACTCACCCATAGTAATTTGTGTAGTTGCCCAGAGTTCGTTATGGTGCCCTCAACTGTGGCCCCCCCTACGACCGTTTCGCAAGGCTTTTTCAAGGGGATTGTCACAATCCCCTTGAAAAAGCCTTGCGAAACGGTCGTAGGGGGGGCCACAGTTGAGGGCACCATAACGAACTCTGGGCAACTACACAAATTACTATGGGTGAGTAAGTGATTGGGCGATTGTGCCTCACTATTGAATTTCTCCCATGTATGTTATGATACTAACTATTTTGGTGGCATATGTGCAATATTTCGTTGTCCTAGTAGTGTTACTATCTCTCTGTGGTTTATATATGGATTCATCCACATAAGTACCTCATCTCAAACGGTCTATTGTCTGTAACTTTATATACGTTCAATAAAGTGTTATTTTAAGAAACATTAACTCCTTAGTGCTTGCACTTGTTTCATAGATTGATGGAGTGTTTCCCATATAGTCCTCAAAAACATGCCCTTATGGTAGATGGTGTTAACCATGAAAATGTATAGTATGTTGTGGCATGTTATGGTTCTGAAGTTTTTGATAACATAACAATGTCTGATCCTTGCCGGAAACAGAACCGGGGGATCTAATAGACACTAGACATCTAAAGCACCTAAAACACTAATAATAAGAAGAGTAAGTGTCATAGGGGGGGAAATAAAGATAGAAGAAAGATAGAGAGAGGAGAAAGGAAAAAGGGAGGGGGGGGGACAGGTCAAGTTGTATTGGGAATTCGGAGAAGGGGAGGGGAGAAACCACACGGACTGCAGCATAGACCGAATAACATTATGTCCTCTATTTAAATCGAGTGTGATTTGAGCCGTTTAAACGAAGCCACCATTTATTTTATTTTAATGAGCTCCAAACAGACAGACAACTCACGGGGAAGACCGCTCCAGAGCCGGCGGGTCTGCAGGTTTTGCGGGGCAAGAGGGCAGAACGAGTCCCTGGGGGATCGGTGCAGCCCCTGGGTGTGAGGCCCAAACACTCCATCTATCATGGACCGACCGTCTGGTTAACTTATTTAGTGCTAGATAGTATTCCTGATGGAAGATCCAATTGATCTTATGTGTCAACTCAGTCAGAGTAGGCGGGGATGAGGCCTTCCATCTCGCGGCTAGGCACAGGCGGGCAGCGATAAGGATGTACGTTACCGTCCCTCGCAACGGCCAGGGGAAGTCTCGAATGCCAATATTCAGAACCGCCAACTGAGGTGTCAGGTCCTGCCTAATTCCAGTGACTGATTGGATCAGGTTTTGGACTAATGTCCAGAAGGGGCGTATTTTCGGGCAGGTCCACCACGTGCGCTATGTTGCCTCTCTCTCCACATAGTCTCCAACACTGCGGGGACTGCCCCCCAGTGGTGTGAGCAAGGCGAACAGGAGAGAGGTACCATCTGAGATGAATTTTCTTTATGTTTTCTAGATGGTTCACACATCTGGTGGTGCTCCCCACTTCTTTAGTTGCTGCGTGCCAGTCCTCAATGTCCGACGTAAAGCCAAGGTCTCCCTCCGATCTCTTCATGTAAGGCAGTTTCACCTCATGGTCCACAGACACCAATCCTCCATAGACCTTGGACAGTGTCCGCGGTTTGGGGGGATCCGCTTGAACAGCCCTAAGGAGAAACGATGTACGGAGGGGGGGCACAGGTAGTGGGACGTATGTGGCCTCACGTAGAAGATGGTCTAGTTGAAAAAATTGCAAGAATGCCGCGCGGCACTCAGGAAACCACCCACAAAAGGTCTCAAATGTAGGCCACGTCCCTTCCCGACAAAAATCTCCCAGTGAGAGCAAACCTGCATCCTCCCATGTCCTTGTCTGAATCGACGGGACATGGAGGCATAGTGCTCGTATAGGCACCTCCTCTGGCGGAACATGGGTCCAGGCCCGCGGTAGTGTCCTCCAGTAGTGTAGGAGGGTTTGGGAAGTCTCAAGCTGTCGAGTCTGGGTAACTGGTTGAATCGACTCAGCCGCCAGGAGGTCCCCCAAAGTGCCGCCCCCCAAGTAGGAAGTCTCAATGGAGATCCATCTGAGGTGCTCAGGGCTGCGCCACCAGGACCCAGCCTCCTCCAAGATGACAGCCTTATGGTATTCCAGAATGTTTGGCATTCCCATTCCACCCGCCCCTATCGGGGCGTACATCGTCTCTCTGGCCACACGTGGGATCTTGTTAGCCCAAATGAATGTGTTTACTGCGCTCTGTAATTTAGCCAAAAGGGTTTTAGGGATCCTAAGGGGAACACATCTAAACATATATATTACCTTTGGTAAAGTCATCATCTTGAAGGCGTGCAAGCGAGCAATCCAAGAAAGAGACTTAGCACCAAAGGTGGCTACGTCCGAAAGGACTTTTGATAGTAGTGACTCATAGTTAAGTCTCATGAGTTGGCTGGAGGGTGCCAGTGTAATCCCTAGGTAGGGGATACCGCCCCTGGACCAGCGAAATGGTAAGAACTTAGAGAGAGCAGCTACCTCCGAGTCCGGGACTCCTAGTGGGAGAAGAGTTGACTTATCCGCGTTCAGCTTGTAGTACGAAACCATCGAGTAATCCTCTAGTATGCGCATGACTGCTGGGAGGGACCGAGACACCTCTGTGCAAGTGATGATAATGTCATCAGCGTACAGACCAATGGTGTGGACACTTCCACCCACCCTGACACCCGACACATCATGGGCCGAGCTGATTTTTTCAGCCAGGGGCTCCACTGCCAGGGTGAAAATCACCGGTGACAACGGACATCCCTGACGAGTTACGTTCGTGATCTGGAAGACTGGCGAGAGAAAGCCAGATGTGAGAACCTTGGCGTTAGGGTTGGAGTAAAGGGACAGCACCGCCTTTAGGAAGGGACCCACGATACCAAATCTTCTAAGTACCGCTTCCAGGTAGCCCCAGTGCACCCTGTCAAATGCCTTCTCCGCATCCAAAGACAGGAATGCACCGGAGGTCCCCTTCAGCTCCATGGATCTGATGAGATCCACCATTCTTCTCATCCCATCCTTCGCCTGTCTCCCAGCCACGAATCCGACTTGGTCCGAATTTATCAGTTTGGGCACCACCCCTCTTAGTCTGTAAGCGAGAACAGCAGCATATATTTTGAGGTCGCAGTTCAGAAGGGAGATGGGTCGGTAGCTCCCAGGAAGGTCAGGGGTTTTGCCAGATTTGGGAATCGTGATTATTGTAGCCTGAAGCTGGAGCGGGTCAATTGTGCCCACGTCCCGCCACTGCCGGAAAGTTCGTAGAAGGTAAGGAGCCAGTGCCTCTCTGAATGTCTGTAGATATTCATTAGGCAGGCCATCCGGGCCAGGGGCCGAATGGAGCTTTGTATCCCTAACTGCACGGTAGACCTCATCTAAGGAGAAGGGAAGATTCAAGTAGTCTAGGTCTGAGGCCAAGACAGAGGGCAAGCTCAGTCCCTCTAGGAAATTCCCAATCAGCTGTGGAGTAGGCTGGGGGGTCTCGGAATCATGGTGTAGGTTATACAGATCCGAATAATATTGTTGGAACACTGTCGCGATATCTACAGGGCTTCTCACCACCCTACCTGTTTTGTCTTTGATGTTATCTATCGTGGAACGAGCAGCTCTCTTTTTTAAACGTCTTGCAAATATGGCTCACGCCTTATCCCCAGATTCATAGAACGCCGATTTCGAGCGGCGCAAGGCTCCTTCATGGCGGGACAGGAGTAGGGATCTTAACTGCATTCTGGTTAGCGTCAACTGAGAGTCCAGAGTGGGGGTAGGATTAATTTTATTCTCAGCTTCCAGGTCAGAGAGTCGGCCAATCAGTTCCGTTCTCTCTTTTTCACGGCTTTTCTTAAGCTGAGAGGCCTTCTGGAGGAAGAGGCCCCTGACATAAGCCTTATGGGCGGCCCAAAGGGTCTCGTCTGTCACACAGGCATTGTCATTGAGTTTAAAATATTCGACTATATGAGCTCTGATATCCTCCACAAGGCCGTCATCAGACAGAAGAGCGCAATTCAGTCTCCACGTGCCCGGTGGAGAGGGGCGGGAGTGTACCGACAGTTCAAGGGACACCGGGGCATGGTCAGACCACGTTATGAGCCCGATCTCAGCGCAGGCACAGGCCGCAAGAGTGTTATCATCTACCAAAAAGTAATCTAGTCTAGAATAAGACCTATGCCTGCGCGAGTAAAAGGAGTAGTCCCTCTCTGTTGTGTGCAGGTATCTCCACGGATCATGAAGACGGTACTCCTTGCATATAGGTCCCGCTTCCTTTCCAGACCCAGGTGCCCCCCGAGATCTATCCAGAAGTCTGTCCTGTAGTAGATTAAAGTCACCACAGATGACTTTAAATCCTCCCGTATTCGCAGAGACCCTATCCAAAAGCCCCCTGAGGAACCTCACCTGTCCCTCGTTCGGTGCATACGTATTTACCAGTGTTAGGGATATCCCAGATATCACACAGGAAAGTGCGATATATCTACCATCTGGGTCGGTGTCTACATTGACTAGAGTGAATTGCAAGGAGTGTTTAATAAAAATGCACACTCCAGCCCTCTTGCCCGTCGTATTCGCAAAAAATGCTGTGGGAAACATATGATGGTGTAACCTGCGGTTGTCTGTCTGCAGTAGATGGGACTCCTGAATACACAGGATATCCGCTTTTGATTTCAAGGCTTCCTTCCACAAAAGGGAGCGCTTGAAAGGGGAATTCAACCCCTTGACGTTAAAGGACAGAATTTTCATAATGCGTATGTTATAGTTTGAGGGTATTACCTGGTGATGGCTTCAAACTTCTACCGGTGCAGGCGACACGCTTGTGTGTAGGATAAAAGGGGACACGATTATCTGTAGTGAAACCACCCTAGAAGGGATTGGAAGTAGAAGGGATGGGGGAAGGGGGCGTCAGTGGTTCAGCAGGGGAAAGAAAGAGATGGGGGAGTAGAGAAAGGAGGGAGATAAGTAAGAGAGAGAGGTCACCAGAGATAAGCCGTAAGAAACATAACTCTTAGAACATGTATAATACAATAATTATGGAGGTAGATGTAATGGCTAACACAGGGCTCTGTGTATGGACCTCTACGTCGCAACAAGGGGGATGAAGGGGTAGAACAGTCAGTCTCCCCCGATTCGGCTGAGGGGAACAAAGGAACTCTCCACGTCAAAACCGGCTACCGGAGGTCGGAAACAAAGTGACTCCTCGACAGTAAAAAAGAGAATTCCAAACAATTAGAAGAAAAATAACAAAATTCCTCAGCTGGGGGTCAGAGCGTGTCCTGAGGTAAAATAGTGGCGGAGGAAGAACCTTCGTTTCTGGCAGGTGAAGAGCGAGACAGTGGAGAAGAGGGATGAGCCGTCCCCGGGGTTGGTGAGCGACGAGACGACGGCTCCGGGTCTCCAGTGAGGTTCCACTGTTTGAGGGCCTTTCCCATATGACTGGGAGACAGGAAAAGATGTGCTTTTCCTTTGTACCGGAACTTAACCCTGACCGGGGAGCCCCAGCTGTAGGAAATCCCTTTGTCTCTCAAAACTTTACAATGCGGGGCAAATTCCCTCCTGCGGGCCAGAGTTCCAGGGGAGAGATCTGGGAAAGCTTGGATGCCAGAGTATGGTGCTGGGGGGGTACCCAGACGTCTCATCGTTTGCATGATTGTCTCTTTAGCCCTGAGGGTGGAGAAGGAGACCAGGACATCTCTCGGTAAGGACTTGTTGATGTGGGAGGGTTTTGGGATGTGGAAAGCTCTGTCATATTGCAGATCATCTCCTGGTGTCTCTGGGAGTAGTTTTTGAAAAAATTGGCTCACTGTCTCATATAAGTCCTCCTCGGCGCCTTCTTCAGGAAAGCCTCTGAGGCGCAGGTTCTTAGCTCTAGCTTTATCCTCCAGATCCCACAGCTTCAACTTCACTAATTTCATGTCACCAGCCATGACAGAGTAATCATCTGCCAACTCGTTATGGGCCGAGGCGTATTCCGCCATTTTTCCTCTATGTGCTGTGTGCGTTCTCCCAGGGCTGTCACCTCTCCCTTCAGCTCTCGCAGAATGTTTCTAGTGTCTTCTTGTATGGATTGTCTGAGAGCGCTCATTGCTTCCATTAAAAAGCTGCGTGTCACCTGGGTCTCTCCTTCTTTCTCCGATAAGTGTCCCCCGGAGCTTCGGGGTCCACGCAGGTCAGTAGCCGGCTGGGAGGGTCGGGAAGGAGAGGGCTCCATGTTGGGAGTCAGCACTTGTTGCCGCTCTGGTGGGTAAAAATCTGTGAGCCTTGCGGGCTCTCCGCGTTTCCGCAATGACTGCCTCGGCATCTCTGGTGTCTCCTTTGCGTTGTGGGCGGGAGGTGGAGGACTTTGTCGGGTGGAAGGGTCTGTTAATGCCGCAAAACCTCAGGAACAAGCAGGAGCTCAGCACATTGCGCCCGGTGACATCAGCTCCCGCGTCACGACCCCACTAAACAGACTTTAGACGCTCTCTCTCCAGGGGCGGGAACGGAGGCAAAGCTTTCCCGGCACCGCGTCCGTGCTCACCAGGCAGCAAAGGAGGGCCCAGCCACAGCATGCGGCTCAGTCCAGCTTGTAGGGAAGGGGGGCCAGATATATTCCTTCTGAGGGACACCTCCAGGGTCCGAGGTGTCTCAATACTCGGTCTTCAGGAGTCCTCAATGTCAGGGGGAGAGTGCTGGGACCGGCCAGAGCCGCTGACCCGTTTCCCAGGAACAGGATGCCACAGATCTTCCTAGGTAGTGAGGAGCTTCCTAGTGACTCAAATACACAATCTTTGTGGACAAATGGAGACGCTTTTCATCTACAGTCTATCTAGAGCTTAGAATAGGGTGAAGTAGTTGTAAGCCGACAGATATGGCCAACAAAGCAGCTCCAGCAGTGGGGGCAGGATCCAAACAGGTGTGCACACCTTTAAGAGTTTGTGAACTTCCTGTGTCCTTTTTCACCCAGGCATGTATCTTAGTTTGTAAGATGTGAAAGGAGTACAAGTGTTTTCAGCCTCTCCAAAGTGGGTTCTATCGGGTGTAAACAAGTGGATTTTTCACCGTCCCCCTGCTGTGCGGCTCTGCTTTAACAGTAGAACAGTCTGTGGCAGGTATAAAGCTCCCAGATCTGTTATGGCAAAAACACTGCAGGCTGGGATCAACTTAGCTTTTTCTCCCGCTCTGAGGGTATATGGCGGTCGGCGGTAAGAGAGAGGATGACCCTTCCCCCACTATAGAGTGATGGCGCAGTTCTCCCAGAGTCACAGCCAGGTCCGGGACCGCGGATTGCACTCTCCTCACCCTGCGGGGGGAGTGTGTCCCGCGTGTCTCCGCTGCGGCCCGACCGGGAAGTGGGATAAAGGAAGCTGTGTGTCGGGGCTTCAGATTATCCTCAAAGCCGCTGTAGAGTGGCGCTTGCGCAATGGCGGCTGGCGGTGTGTGCAGGGGGTACCCAGTCTCACCTCAAAAGGTCAGCAGTCTCTCTGGTGCCGGTGGGGAAGACTTTGCGGGTGTAGCTGGCGGGGATCCGCTTCAGAGGGTCAGGGGAGCTGTGTACAATAGGGTGGTGACGTCTCCAGAGTGAGGGTGCAGCTCCGGTGTCATGGTGAAGGCCGTGCCATGAGGAGTGAAGCTTTTAACAATGGAATTCTGCGTGAAAAAAAATTGAAACATGACATAATGTTGCTTTAGCATCTTTTTCTCAAACCTTTTTTTGCCTATACCTGACAAAGTGGGTGAAGTTGGAGTGGGAGGTGGCATGGCAAGTTCCACATGTCAAATTTATGATGAGCAGCAGCTCAGCTTTCCTGACCAAAATCCACTTTGTACTAGATGTGGCAATGGCCGTGGTATCTTATTTCACATGTTCTGGGATTGTCATCCTATTAGCCAACTCTGGAGAAAGGTTTTTAACCTTCTAAAATGATGTGGGCAACGTTCCCTCTGCACTGGGTAAAAACAAATGCAACCACATTTTGCATTGCGTTTGCAATGCGTTTACCATACAAGTCTATGGGTGCATCACACAAATTCCGATGCAGCAGAGAAACGCATTGTGTTCAAATGCAGCACAAACGCAGATGTGAACCTAGCCTTACAGGTCTGATTTGGTAAGCTCATGTGCACACGTTGTGTATATGGTGAGTTTTTGCCTCAGTATTTGTAAGACCACATGCACTCATTGAGTATTTGCAGAATTTTTACCTCAGTATTTGTAAGACCACATGCACTCATTGAGTATTTGCAGAATTTTTACCTCAGTATTTGTAAGACCACATGCTCTCATTGAGTATTTGATGAATTTTACCTCAGCATACCTCCCAACTTTAGAAGAACAGAAAGAGGGACAAATGATGTGGCGTGCTCAGCGCACCATGCAAATTTTAGCCACACCCCTAACCACGCCCAAACCACACCCATTTACAAGTGACAGATATTCAGATGCCCTTATTAATATTAATCTTCTGATTATTGCATTCTTGCTGCATTTATTTGCCTTTTCCAATTCATTTGATGTGTTTTAGTGCGGTTTAGTACTGACAGCACAGACTATGGGCTGCCCCATCATACAACACAGCAGGACGGCTGAGACTAGTGCCTGCCCTGCTGCATTGTTCAGTTTATAGCCATGGCTGTGGAGTCAGTAGCCAAACCTCTGACTCCAAATCCTCAGTTTCCCTGAATCCAACTCCACCAAAATGGACGCCATCTCAGACTCCAACACCACAGTCATGGTGTGCAGCTGGTAAACCAAACCTCCGACTCCACCAAAATGGACACAGACTCTGAGTCCCCAGTACTGTGTATAGCGCCCCCTGATGCAGGCTGCCGTCCACTACAGGACACAATAGTAGCTCTGGGGATGCAGTAGGCTGATGGGGAAAAGGTCCACAAGGTCAACTATCACTGCAGCCCTCCACCAGTCGGACCTTTATGGCAGAGTGGCCCGACAGAAGCCTCTCAAATGAAGGATTGATCCGTTTTATGCAGTGCACTGCAAAAAATGGATAAAAAAAATGCAGAATCTGAATGAAACCTATATATCCCCATCCTGGTGTATATGGTCACCAATTCCTTTATATATGGTTCCCAACCTGATATATATGGTTCCCAGCCTGGTATATGTGGTGCACATGAGGGTCCAGTCGCCACAGAGGTACTACACCTTAGCCAGAGGTGTGGTACCCCCACCCCTGGTAAGGAGGGGGCACTACCCAGTACCCACGCATCCACATCCAACACCAGCCCACTCTAGGCCAGGGGTGCTGAGGCGGAAGAGACCCCATGATGAGCAGACCCCATCCCTGGCTGGAGAAGGGGATTAGGTAGAGGGGTGGGTGAAACAGTTAGGAAGTAGTGGAGCACTAGGATGTACTCAGTGACAGTTGAGAGTGGGAGGAGTTAAGCCAGAGAGAAACAGGAAGTGTGCAGTGAAGAGTCAGTGAGTCAGACCTGGGGACTGGAGCTGTGAAGAACTCACCCTGGAGAAGAGGGTGGAGAGACGATTGGACCCGGGGACTGGAGCTGGAGGAGATTGTCCTGGGTCAGAGAGGACAGAGGAGTATCTCCAGACACTGAGAGGGAGCTCTGAAGGGAGGCTCTGTCCAAGGAAGTGGGACTACCACTGGGTCGCCACAGAGCCCTGTGTGGAGGAACCCCGTTCCAGTGATTGCCTGGAGTGCTGGAAGAGCTAGGCCGCAGAGGTGACCATCCCCAGACTAGTGGAAGAGTTTAAGATTCAGCTAGCAACACGGAGGCTGTGGTATCTTTATGTGCAGCAGCTAAATCCACACACAATCGCTGAAAAGGCAGCTGCATAGGTTCAAGGGGACAAGAGAGACGTCGCCTGACAGGACCCAAGGCTGCTGGCTCTGCACACTGTGTGTGAGGGGCAGAGGGCGAGAGTCAGCGCAGTGAGACGACCCGGAAAAGTACACACGAAGGGGGTACCGGACAAGTGCCACCAATCTACCTGGGAGTGGCTGGATCCCTGACTCGGAGCACACAGCACCCGGCGGGTCGGCATACTTCAGAAACTGAGTAAACTGTGAAGACTGCACCCTGCTTTGTCCCCTGATTTATTTACTGCGCCACCTGCCCTGGGCTACATCTGTGACCACCATCAATAGACTTTATTAACTGCCATGGGGTCCAGCTCTACCCGTGGAGAAGTAGAACATCCCTGCTGCGTCACCAACGACCCCAGTGGATCTGAACCACAACATCAGCCATCCAATTGCCAAATACCACAGGTGGCGTCACAAATTAAATTCCCATATAAATATCCCCCATTTTTAGGACACTGCCAGGGTCATAGAGATGAGTCACGACACTGTGACATTTCCTAAAGAGAACTGAACTGTTCGGCCCAAGTTCTGAGTACCCCACAGCCCTGGTGGGCACATCAGTATACACGTCTCTATATTGTCTCTAATTTAAAAAAGCATTCTACTCAACTTTCCTCAGCTCCCACGTCACCTCTGTAATCAACGCACAGCTGGCAGCTAACATTGGAGTGCGCGCCTTGACTCAAGAAGTAACTGTCATGTGCTGCCCTGTCACGGTACCACAGTTTGGCCGTCAGCGTGTATCACAGTGCACGAACCTAACTGGTCTCTGCACCACAATGCGCTTCAGCTTGATTCGTGTCCTCAGACGCACATCCAGCTGCAGTAGGCACTGGGGTCGCCAAGCCCCTGCATCTCTAGGCCTGGTCGTGACCTTGATCATTACAATTATGTAGATACTGAACATAAATAGTTTATTCTTTTATTAATTTTGTTTAAAAAAAATCCAAAATTTGTAATAAAAAATACATTTTTGCTTGTGTCATTTTCCAAGACCTTTAACGTTTTTAATCTTTATGATCTGGGGCTCTGAGGGAATGTTTTTTGTGCCGTGCTGACATTTTTACATATATAGCAGGATGAGGGACATACAGTGGGTACAGAAAGTACTCAGACTCCTTTAAATTTTTCATTCTTTGTTTCATTGCAGTCATTTGGTAAATTTAAAAAAAAAAAAAAAATCTCATTAATGTACACTCTACACCCCATCTTAACAGAAATGTAGATATTTGTGCAAATTTATTAAAAAAGAAAAACTGAAATATCACATGGTCGTAAGTATTCAGACCCTTTGCTCAGTATTAAGTAGAAGCACCCTTTTGAGCTAGTACAGCCTTGAGTCTTCTTGGGAATGATGCAACAAGTTTTTCACACTTAGATTTGGGGATCCTCTGCCATTCTTCCTTGCAGATCCTCTCCAGTTCCGTCAGGTTGGATGGTGAATGTTGGTGGACAGCCATTTTCAGGTCTCTCCAGAGATGCTCAATTGGGTTTAGGTCAGGACTCTGGCTGGGCGAGTGAAGAATGGTCACAGAGGTGTTCTGAAGCCAATCCTTTGTTATTTTAGCTGTGTGCTAAGGGTTATTGCATACCTCCCAAGTGTCCCGGATCCAGCGGGACAGTCCCGATTTTCAGTTGTTCTCCCGCTGTCCCGGCCGGGAGGTTACATTTCCCGCACAGCAGAGAGTAGCTGTCGGCCACGCCCCCTATACAGTTTAGCTCCGTGTGTCACAGTGCTAGGCACTGTCCAGGGCGGCCCATCAGTGCTCTGCTGGATGAATGTGTCTTTTTGTATTGAATAATGTTTAGTGACTCTTGTGCACAGCGGGGATTGCTGGCACTGCCCTGCACAGCTCTGTGTTCCTCCCGCACTCTGCTCTCCCTCACCCCAGCTGTGGCCAAGGTGTCCCTCTATCATCCTGCACTAAGGCTGCAGTCAGTAGCCAGCATCAGTGAGGGGAGGGGGACGTCATTCATAGCAGGAGGTGAGCAGGGCCAAGTCTGTGCGGGAGGGGGAGAAACACAAGGCAGTCTGCTCTGAGGAGAGGGGAGAGAAGTGCAGCCACTGGAGCCCCCTCCCTCCTGTAAACTCACTAGCTGCTCAGCTGTCGGGAGCAGGAGGAGGGGGAAGAAGGAGGCCTCCTGTGCGTACAAGCCTCTGCTGATGATTCCAACTTCTCCCCCACTACTGTACTGCCATTTGATGCCCTGGAAATATGAAGAGAGTGAGTATATATGTATTCATACATATATCATGTATGTATGTGTGATGTGTGTATGATGGTATGTGTGTGTGTGGGATGCATGAGTAACTTACAGTGATGTGTGTGTGAGTCATGTGTATGGTGTGTGAGAATAATGCATGTGTGTGAGTAATGCATGTGAGTGATGCATGTGGCGTGAGAGTGATGTGTGTGGTGCGTGAGTGATGCGTCAGAGTGTGTGTGGTGTATGAGCGATGCATGTGATGCGTGGGGTGTGGGAGTCGTGTGTGAGTGATGTGTGTGATGCATGGGGTATGTGTGAGTGATGTGTGGGGTGTGTGTGAGTCATGCATGTGGCATGAGAGTAATGCGTGTGGTGTGTGAGTGATGCGTCAGTTAGAAGGATGCGTGTAATGTGTGTGATGCATGGGGTGTGTGTGAGTGATGCATGCGACGTGAGAGTGATGCATGTGGATTGTGTGAGTAATTAGAGTTGCAGTTAGAGTGCATGTAATGTGTGTGATGCATGTGATGTGTGTGGTGTGTGTCATGTGTGTAAGTGATGCATGTGATGTGTGTGATACATGGGGTGTGTGTGAGTCCTGCATTTGGCGTGAGAGTAATGCATGTGGTGTGTGAGTGATGCGTCAGTTAGAGTGCATGTGATGTGAATGGTGTGTGAGTGATGCATGTGATGCATGGAGTGTGTGTCATGTGTTAGAGTGATGCATGGGGGTGTGAGTCATGCATGTGGCGTGAGTGATGCGTGTGGTGTGTGATGCGTGTGTTAGAGTGATGCGTGTGATGCGTGGTGTGTGTGAGTGATGTGTCAGTTAGAGTGATATGTGTATGAGTGATGCATGTGGTGTGTGTGAGTGATGCGTGTGTTAGAGTGATGTGTGTGATGCGTGGGGTGTGTGAGTGATGGTTGTGATGTGTGGGGTGTGTGAGTGATGTGTGTGATGTGTATGATGCATGGGGTGTGTGTGAATGATGCGTGTGTTAGAGTGATACGTGGGGTGTGTGTGATTCATGCATGTGATGTGAGAGTGATGCGTGTGGTGTGTAAGTGATGTGTCAGAGTGCGTGTGATGTGCATGGTGTGTGAATGATGCATGGGGTGTGTGTCATGTGCTAGAGTGATGCATGGGGGTGTGAGTCATGCATGTGGTGTGAGTGATGCGTGTGGTGTGTGTCATGCGTCAGTTAGAGAGATGCGTGTAATGTGTGTGAGTTATGTGTGTGTGTGATGCTTGGTGTGTGTGAGTGATGCATCAGTTAGAGAGATGCATGTAATTTGTGTGGTGTGTGAGTGATGCATGTGATACGTGGGGTGTGTGAGTCATGCGTGTGGTGTTTGTGAATGATGCGTGTGTGAGTGATGCGTGGGGTGTGTGGGATGCATGGGGTGTTTGAGTGATGCGTGGGGTGTATGAACCATGCGTGTGGTGTGAGAGTGATGTGTGTGTGTAATGCTTGGGATGTGATGCTCAGCAGCTTCATGTATTGGATCCAGGCCTATGAAGATTAGGCCAGGTTAGGTCTATCTGTTAGATCAGTCCGGGCATTGTGCTCCTTACAAGGCCGGTGGAATATGGCCGTCTGATCTTGGCCTTAAGGCTACGCTACACGTAGCGATGTTCCAGCGACCCGACTAGCGATCGGGATCGCTGGAACATCACTATGTGATCGCTGATGAGATGCCAAACAAGTAGATCTCACCAGCTATCACCCAGCGATGTGCCGACACCCGACGGTCGCTGGGCTCGGTCAGGGTGTCGGGTGCACACTGGGTGTCGCTGGTCATTGCCCCTGTCACACATGGCGATGCATGTGTGATAGCGGCAGACCAACAATTGGAAAATGGTCCTGGCCATTCCTTAGCAATCAGTGAAATGATCGCTGGTCGTTGCGGCATGTCACATGCAGCGACGTTGCTGCTGAGGTCACTGCAACGTCACAAAACCTG
Organism: Allobates femoralis; assembly: GCA_033576535.1. NCBI lineage: Eukaryota > Metazoa > Chordata > Amphibia > Anura > Aromobatidae > Allobates > Allobates femoralis. The sequence goes on from JARQOC010000004.1 coordinate 319,513,573, forward strand.
TGACGTTGCAGCGACATTGGCAGCGATATCGCTACGTGTAACCCCACCTTTAGGCTGCTCCTCTCCATTCTGACATTACGTTAACGTTTTTCATTTAGAGAAGCCGACAAATGGAATTATAGTTTGAGATGAATCCATTGCATACTGATATGAATGAAGGAAAAGGGACCTGATTGATTATTGTGGGATCTATCTGGGTTCTTCTGTTTCCATATTTGAATGGAAGGAAAAGGGCATCATGCAGAACGTTTTCTGTCCTAATACAACATAGAATCCAGGTGCCTCCATAATAATCAGTGGGGTCCTACTGTTTTTCTCTGAGTTATTCAGCAGATTAATTTTAAACATTAAAGGCCCCGTTACACACTACGCTATCGTTAATGATATCGTTGAAACGTCACGGGTTTTGTGACGTAGCAATGACGTAGTTGTGTGTGACATGTAATTTCAACCGATAGGTCATTTGATCGTTGATCACAGATTTATGAGCAGGACCATAAATCAGTCGTTGGTCATCCGTTCAACCTGCAGCATCGGTGAGGGCCACTTTACATACACCTATTATCTGTCCAACTGCTGACCAACTTGCTGGTTGCAGTGAAATCATGGACACATTGCTCCATTTTGTGACTGTGTACAATGGAACAATGTGTCCATGATTTCACTGCAACCAGCAAGTTGGCCAGAAGTTGGACAGATAAGTTGGTGTGTGTAAAGTGGCCTTCAGTGTGACACCTTGATAACGATCTCGTTTACGACTTCGCCTATTCAGAACTGAGGAACATAGGCATCCAGATGATTGCTAATATTGTTCGCTTGTCGCAGAGTCATTGCTGCGTCATTCAATATATCTATACATGTGACATCTCATCAGCGATCTGTAGCGACCGGTGGTAAGGCCGCGGGTGTGTGTGTATGTCTGGCTTCAACAGAATCTCCATACTCAGATTTAACCGGTAGTAACATTTCTTTACTGTAAAACATATCTATAACACAGTCAACTGATCTAGCTGCACACATGTATATGGTGGAGTCTCTGGATCTTCACTTTATCCGGGTGCACAGCAAGAAGAAGAAAAAGAAAACAAACAAAATGGAGATATCTTTCCCTAACTTTCCCTCAAATCACGTACCAGTCTATCACGGAAGAAGATGTCGCTCCCACGTGGCAGGCCTGGGGTCTCACGATGACGGGTCCCGGTGCAGCGCTGAAGGGGGAAACTCCTCAGTCCTCCTCTTCGGTCTTCTTCCGCAGGTAACAGATTTTTGTTAGTCTCTCTCTTTGTCCCGGGGCACACCGATCAGCAGAAAGGAGATCACAGTAGCACAGATGGCTCCCTTATGTCGGTCACAGCCCCTGCACATGTAATCCGGTGGCAATGTCCTGAATTCCGGAGGCAATGTCCTGAATTTGAGTTGGACCCTCGGTAAGACAAGGTCCTGCAGACCGGGGGTTGCAGCAACGATTTTCACGGGGTATTTCTTCCCAAGAATCCGGCTGCAAAAGAGCCCTATGTCGGGAGACACCACACACAGGTCTGTCCTTGCTGAACTCTGTGTCTGCACTGCTCTGTTTCTCTGCTTTCTCTTCCTGGGTGAACAAAAGAGATGGTGGGGGATTTCCACCCTCTGTGATTGTACAGTCCACTAATGCCCCCTGGTGGACAAGTGCGGAAACAAAGTCCAATTCTATGTCCATCTCAATGCGGCAGTCTGAATTGTTCACCTCATTACAGATCACTAAACGAAGTCCCAGCAATCTCGGTCAGGTCGGATCGTTGGTCGGATCGCTGGGACATTGAAGTGTGTAACCCGGCCTTAAGGCTGTGTGCCCAGTTTGTGTTTTGTTATGTGTTTTTGCTTGTGTGTTGTCACAAAGCTGAAAGAAAATCCTTGTGCCAGCAAAATCAGTGAGAATCCTGAAGTGATGTGGCCACGTTCAGGATTTTTTCCTTGCAGATTTTGGTGCAGTATGTGTCGGGCCCCTCGGGACGGGGGTACTCGGTACCGGACCGGACGGTGCTGGGGAAGTCACGGGTGGCTTGGTCCGGACCGTGTCCCTGGCTCGGCAAATAAAGGGGAATATTTACAGGGGAAATGTCACGTGTGACGCCACCCACTTGGTGCGGCCAGTGATGGGGCCGCCGCTGCTGCAGAACCTCCGGGGGTGATGGAGTGGCAGCGGAGATGTTATAGTTCCAGTGGGAAGAACTGTATCCCCCGGGGCAGTAAGGGTTGTAGAATTGTCCAGGACACTTACTTTGCAGGCTGCAGGGATCTCTCCTCCTGGCTGGTGCTGACAGGCTGCGTCCTGTATGGAGGGAATAGCTTGTACGCAGAGACACAAGGGAAATTGTTCCAGGGTTTTCCAAAGCTTTACTCTTAGTTGTTCCTGCAGTTCACAAGTAGTTTGTAGTTCTTACAAGATTAAGTACAGGTCTTAGTACACAGTTCAAGTACACGGGCTCATTCTCCCTCTCCGGGTTCCCTTTTGCTCTGCAGCCAGGCCTCTCTCTCCCTGTGACCCCTCACACAGTCTGTAGTGTCCTTTCCGGGCTGTTTACATTCTCTTTGCTACGTGTTGTGCGACACTGGACAGTATGGCGGTGACTCGGGCTCCTGTGAGTCCTCCGGGTTGTCACTGAGCTGCCTGTCCTTTGGGTTAGGGATCCTAGTGTGAAGCTGTGATCCCCCGTCGGTGTTTGGGAATGCTGGGTGAACTACGGTCCCCTCTAGAGCCGACACTCTACTCAGCCCAGCCTCCAGCAGTCCTCAGCACGAGGCTCTACCAGGCTCCTTCTCTCTGTTCCTTTCAGTATCATAGGAGGGACTTCTCTGCCTGCAGTAAGTGGCTTTGGCTGCTGTCTAGGGCACGGGTTCTACTGTCCCTCTCTGTCCTGTCACACTCCTGGTGGCATCAGCATCGGACGTGCTTTCTCTCCCCTCTGGCTTGCACTGGCTCAGTACGGATTCTGCGCTCCTAGCCTTGCACTCACAGGACGTGTGATTCTCCTTCAGTCTTTACAGCTCAGCTCACATTGGCCTACTCTTGGGTCTTTACAGTTCGGCACCCTGGGCCTACTACTTCCTTCACTCCTCCCCCTCACTATATACTGTCAGTCACCTGACTTCTGGTGTACCCAACCCACTCTTCTGATCCACCACCCCTCGATCTCATAGAGTTTCTAATCTCAGGGCTGGATGTAAACCTCCTTCTGACACGTGGGTTGTGTGGGCTGTGAGGGTGTTGTTGTGCAACGATGTCCTACCTGCCTGGCTGCAGTTCCCTTTGTGGCCTCCTGGTCGCAGGGGCGCCACATATGTCTATTGTTTCTGCATTTTTATCATTGACTTCATTTAAAAAAAAAAAAACGCATCAAATCTTGGCAAAAATGCACATTTTTACCTCTTTGTATCTACAAACAGAATTTCATAAAACAAGTGAGAAAGTCGTCCCTGACATTAAATCTATAAGGGTACCGTTAAACGGCGCAACATCGCTGTGATATCGCCTGCAACTTCATGGGTACTATACACAGTACTGTGGACTCAGAGTCTGTGTCCATTTTGGGGGAGTTGGATTGAGGAAAACTGAGGACTTGTAGTCGTAGGTTTGGCTACTGACTCCACATCCCTGGCTATAAAATGAACAATGCTGTAGGGCAGGCACTAGTGTCAGCCGTCCTGCTGCGTTCTATGCTGGGGCAGCCCATAGTGTGTGCTGTCAGTACTAAACGGCACTAAGGCTGCGTTCACACATTGCGTATTTTGCCGCGCTTTTTTACGCGCGCTTTTCAAAATACACAATGTGTTTTGTGTCTGCCAGCAAAGTGAATGGGAAATTCACTTTGCCGTGCAGACAGTGCATAGAAATACACAGTGCTTTTTCAGGGAGAAAACGCAGTTGCGTAAAGAATTGAGATGTCATGCAGCTGCTCCTGCGTTTTCTCCCTCTGACATCACAGAGGGGAGGAAGAATCCTGCTTCCTCCTCCCCTCTGTGACAGCTGTGACCACCCATTAGATTTCGCAGTGTATTAATATACACTGTGAAATCTAAATGAAAGAAAGGCAAGTGTAAGAAAAAAAAAAAAGAATGAATACTTACCCTCCGACACCTTTTCCTAGTGTCCGGTAATGAGGCCAATAAGTATTCATTCTTTTTTATTTTTCATACACTTGCCTTTCTTTAATTTAGATTTTGCAGTGTATATTAATACACTGCGAAATATAATGGGGCTGTCACAGAGGGGAGGAGGAAGCAGGATTCTTCCCCCCCTCTGTGACGTCACCTGCGATTTCTGGGGTAAAGAAAGCGCAGTGTATGAAAGCCCCTGCGTATTTTGTTGCGCTTTTTTGCTGAAAAATGCAGCAAAAAGCGCGTGCAAAAAAGCGCAACAAAATACCCAAATATGTGAACGCAGCCTAAAACGCATCAACTGAATAAATAAAGAGTGAGGAGAGGAAACCGGGCACTGGTGGAATGCTGCAGTTTACGGCACACTAATTAGTGTATGTGGAAAACAAATGGTGTTGCTCAGTCTTCAGCACAAGTGCAACAATTTATAGCAATGAAGAAAGACGGCACTCACTGAAAGGTTACTTACAGAAATGTCTTTAATGCAAGTGCGGAGGTTGCATGGTGCAGGAGGGTTCAGCAGAGGGGGACGATGGTCTCTGTTTCACGCTAAATGCACTTCGGGTCATTCCATGTCAAGTGAACCAATGATTATTACCTCTATATTTTTAATTCTTTTGAGATTTTGTTATTTGATAATAGCATGTCAGACAATGCAAAATGTGAAGAGAAAAATTTTTTAAAAAATTTATTTTTTTTTTAAATGATTTTCAAAGTTCGAAAAAAGTGTGAATTTCGCTGTTGCCTGCCTTTACGTTTCTCCTCATAACTCAGGCTAGGAATAAGATAGAGAGACAAAATAAACACCAATCTACTCATAACTATACAGGCTTTCATCAGATATGTCACAAGAGGATCTTTGTTAATATTTTACCCATGTGATCGCAAGCGCAAAACTTTAAAACGTATTTCCGAAAAATCGGCGCGCTTTAAATATTTCAAAAACTGCCCATGTGTCTGCTTTGCTCTTAGCCACATCTGTACCAAATTTCAAGTTGGGATCGCAATGGGATCATATTTTAACATATTTTACTATTAATAGCGTCAATGGGTCATTCCATATCAAGTGATCTAAATATGAATATTTTTTTTTACCTGACGTCTTTAGATTTTTTTTTTTTTTTTTCCTTTATGAAGTACTACTTTAGTTAATTACAAATTAAAAGTTTGGAATTTTTTTCTTCATCAGTTAATTTTTTACAGATTTTTAAAGTTTAAAAAAAGGGTGAATTTTGGCCTGGTATGACTTTACATTTTTTTATCTCGGGCTAGAAATAAGATAGAGAAACAAAATAAACACCATTCTACTCAGAACTGTCCAGGCTTTCACCAGATATGTCACAAGAGTATATTTGTTAATTTTAATTTTTTACCCATGCGAATGCAAACGCAACATTTTGAAACGCATTTCCGAAAAAACGTTTTAATAAAAATTTTCCAAAACTGCCCATGTGTCTTTTATGCTCTTAGCCACATCTGTACCAAATTTCAAGTTGGGATCGTGATGGGATCATATTTTAAAATATTTAACTATGGTTAATCTCATTTTTATTAAATTTTGAAAAAACATATGAAAGACATACATTCAATATTTTAACAAAATCTTGAGACATATAAAACATACAAAAAGAGAATTCACAAAGTTATTAGTAACTTTAAGATAAGCTGCAAATTTACTTTTGCGCTTATCTCTGGTGCAATATACACTACAATCTAAATATAATTCCAAACACTCAAGTATACAACCTTTCTCAGGGTTTTGAGATGTTCTGATGTCAAGGGAACAAGCAGCCCCAGCAGAATGATTTTTATCACTTGGCCCCTTCTAACAGGTTGACCACGTAAGTGGGTCATTACCCGTTGAGGCCTAGTTGGAATAGTCTATCGACTGGTGTACCGGAAAGGAAGGCCGAAATATTAATGATCTACTCACAGCTCAGAGTTTCCGATACCTGTCTAATGTTCACTAGAATTCTGAAGGTATAGGTGTAGAAAGGAAATACCTAGACTGAATGTATCAGATGGGAAGAAAAGAGAGATAGAAAAGAAGAGAGAGAGAGAAGAGAAACAAAAACCATTAGAAAAAGTTATACTGGGAAAGAAAAGCCACGTAAGAAAAAAAGGAGGGGGGGGGACGGGTGAGGTATGGGAAGGAGAAAGGGTACTCATCCCACTGGCTCCCCATCAGCCAGAGGTCGAGCCATATTATCTGTGCTGGAAAAGATACTCCTAAATTCTGCAGAGTCGTGAAAAAGAATCCATTCAACCCAAATCCCTAAGAATTTGTTCCGAGATCCCGACGCATCAGCTGCGAGCTCCTCCATTCGATATATGTCCATCAATTCTTTGAACCAATCAAGTAGAGATGGAGCCCGGCTTGATTTCCAGAACCTCGGGATCACAGCACGAGCAGCCGAGATGCAAAAGCGGAGAATATCCCTCTTCTGTAGCCCAATAGGACCTGGAAAAATGGATAACATTGCCGATACTGGGCAGCATTCGGCTTGTTTACCTGTTATCCGGGCGTATGCATTAAAAACCTCAGACCAGAACCGCCGGATTTCCCCACAACTCCACCAAATGTGTATCATTGTACCCTTCTCTTCCCCACAGCGCCAGCAGGTATCAGGGGTTCCAGGAAACATGTTCCGGAGTGTCGTCGGGCACAAGTACCATCTAGTGAGCAGCTTATAGCTTCTTTCTTGTGCAGAACAAGCGCTAGCTAGTGAGTGAGTAAATATAAAGCATTTCTGCCAATTAGCTTCTGAAATGCTACACCCCAATTCCCTCTCCCAAGCACGTTGGAAGTAAAGGGTGCCCTGCTCTCTCATGGACCCTAAGGCCTGGTATAGAACTGATATTTTGCGCCTCGGTGGAGCCTCCAGTTGGAATAACCTCTCCAATACGTTGGGCGTCAATCTTACCCTGCAAGAGTGGTCAGCTGAATATAAGTATGCTCTGTATTGGAGAAATTCGAATCACTTAAGAGGTCTCGTAGGTTCTTTGAGTTGTAGCTCTGCCATCGGGGGCAAACCACCACTGGACAGAGTCTGTCCTACTCGGGTGTCATCCACAATCCGCCAACATAAAAATCTCTGCCTGTCAAATCTGGGTGGGAAAGATTGGTTGGAAAAAAGGGGAGTCAAAGGGCTAAGTCTGTCGTTTAAGCGGAGGGTTTTCGTCACTAGGTGCCATACCTTCAAGGTGTTTCTGGTCATGTCTGTCAAAGGTACTAGGTCTGTGGAGTCTTTAGGGGAAATCCAAAGCAGGTGTTTCAGCGGAATCCCCAAACCCTCTTGCTCCACCCCTACCCATTTCTTGGAGGACGCATGATAATGCCAATCTAGAGCTCTAACAAGAGAGGTAGCCACAAAGTACGCACGTATGTTGGGTAGTCCAACCCCTCCTCTGGTCTCGGGCAAGGATAGGATATTCATTCGCAATCTGGACCTCTTGCCCCCCCAGACAAATCTAAGGATCATAGATTGCATTTTGGAGAGGAAGCCTCTATCCAATAGAACAGGAACTGTCTGAAAAGTATATAAGAGTCGGGGCAAGACATCCATCTTGACTACGTTTATTCTCCCGAACCAGGATAGCTTTAATTGTCTATAGGAGGTAAATGCCGATTCCGCGTTAGTCAAAAGGGGTTGATAATTTAAATTGAATATTTGTTTAAGATCTTTTGGTATAAGGACTCCCAAGTACTTAATGGCTTCTACTTTCCATTTAAATGGGAACTGTTTAGATAGATGAGAAACCAATTCTCCAGGCAAAGAAATATTGAGTGCCTCAGTTTTGGAGCAATTCACTTTAAAGTTGCTCAATTGTCCGAACCGTTCAAACTCCATTAAGACCGAAGGGATGGAGACCAGGGGCTGGGAGATGTAAAGTAGCAGGTCATCTGCAAATAAGGCTAATTTGTGATGACTCTGTCCCAGCTTGACCCCATGGACGCATTCATTGGACCTAAGTGCAAAATATTTAACTATTATAGTGTCAATTCAAAAATCACCAAGAACACAATCAGTCATTTTTTTCACAATTGCCCGTCAATAGTTTGAATTTGATATAAAGAAACATAGTCTTGTAACATCTCAAATGAAAGCTGTTACCGTTCTGAGTAAAATGATACCTCTCCCACTTCATTATCTTATTTCTAGCCTGAGATAAAAAAATGTAAAGTCATACCAGGCCAAAATTCACCCTTTTTTTAAACTTTAAAAATCTGTAAAATATTAACTGATGAAGAAAAAAATTCGAAATTTTTAATTTGTAATTAACTAAAGTAGTACTTCATAAAGGGGAAAAAAAAAAAAAATCTAAAGACGTCAGGTAAAAAAAAATATTCATATTTAGATCACTTGATATGGAATGACCCATTGACGCTATTACTAGTAAAATATGTTAAAATATGATCCCATTGCGATCCCAACTTGAAATTTGGTACAGATGTGGCTAAGAGCACAGCAGACACATGGGCTGTTTTTGAAATATTTAAAGCGCGCCGATTTTTCGGAAATGCGTTTTAAAGTTTTGCGCTTGCGATCACATGGGTAAAATATTAACAAAGATCCTCTTGTGACATATCTGATGAAAGCCTGGAACGTTCTGAGTAGATTGGTGTTTATTTTGTTTCTCTATCTTATTTCTAGCCCGAGATATGATAGAAAATGTAAAGCCATACCAGGCCAAAATTCGCACTTTTTTAAAACTTTAAAAATCTGTAAAAAATTAACTGATAAAGAAAAAAATTCAAAACTTTTTTTTTGTAATTAGATAAAGTTGTTCTTCATATAGAAAAAAAATTTAAAAAATCTGAGGACGTCAGGGAAAAAAAATATTCATTTTTGGATCACTTGACATGGAATGACCCCTTCTATGGGTCCACAGCTCACAGCTCATAGCGTGAAACGGTGACTGTCGTCCCCCTCTGCTGAACCCTCCCTGCACCATGCGACCTTCGCACTTGGATTAAAGACATTTCTGTAAGTAACCTTTCGGTGAGTGCCGTCTTTCCTCATTGCTATACATTGCATCAAATGAATTGGAAAAGGAAAAAAAAATGCAGCAAAAATGCAATAATCAGAAGTTTAATATTAATAAGGGCAGCTGTTGAATGTTTGTCACTTGTAAATGGGTGTGGCTAGGGGTGTGGCTAAAATTTGCGTGGCATGCTGAGCGCGCCACATCTTTTGTCCCTCTTTCTGTTCTTCATAAGTTGGGAGGTATGGTTATTGTCTTGTTGGAAGGTGAACCTCTCATCAGACCAGAGAATCTTGTTTCTCGTAGTCTGGGAGTCAGTCATGTGTTTTTATTCAAACTCTATGCAGGCTTTCATATGTCTTGCACTGAGGAGAGGCTTCTGTTAGGCCACTGTGCCCTAAAGGCCCGACTGGTGGAAGGCTGCAGTGATAGCTGACTTTTTGGAACTTTCTCCCATCTCCCTATCTCCCTACTGCATCTCTGGAGCTCACCCACAATGATCTTGGGGTTCTTCTATACCTCTGTCACCAAAGCTCTTCTCCTATGATTTCCCAGTTTGGCTGCACGGCCAGGTCTAGGAAGACTTCTGGTGGTCCCAAACTTCTGACATTTAAGGATTATAGAGGCCACTGTGCACTTAGGAATCTTGAGTAGTGCAGAAATTCTTTTTTAACCTTTTCCAGATCTATACTTTGCCACAATTCTGTCTCTGAGCTCCTTGGGCAGTTCCTTTGACCTCATGATTCTCATTTGGTCTGACATGCACTGTGAGGTGTGAGGTCTTATATAGACAAGTGTGTGCCTTTCCAAATTAAGTCCTATCAGATTGATTAAAACACAGCTGGACTCCAATGAAGGGGTAGAACGATCTCAAGGATGATCACAAGGAAATGGAAAGCATGTGACTTAAATATGAGTGTCTGAGCAAAAGGTCTGAATACTTGTGACCTTGTGAAATTTTGGTTTTTCTTTTTTAATAAATTTGCACAAATATCTACATTTCTGTTTTTTTCCATGAAGATGGGGTGCAGAGTGTACATTAATGAGAAAAAAAATGAACTTTTTTGAGTTTATCAAATGGCTGCAATGAAACAAAGAAGGAAAAACTGAATACTTTCCGTACCCACTTTATATATCAGAATGAGGGCCATATGTACCAGCATGGGCACATATATACCAGAATGGGGATCATTTATACCAGGATGGGGCCTTATATACCAGGATGGGGGTCATATATACCAGGATGGGTACATAAATACCAGAATCTGGATCATTTTTACCAGGATGGGACCAGGATGAGGACCATATTTACCAGGATAGTGAGGATATATACCAGGATGGGGAAGAGATATCTACCAGTGTGGGCAACATATATACCAGGATAGTGGAGATATATACCAGGATAGGGAACATATACACTAGGATGAGGATCATATATAGCAGAATAGAGACCATATATACCAGGATGAGTACATACATAGCAGGATGTGGCCATGATAGGGACATATATAACAGGATGGGGCCATGATAGGGACATATATACCATGCAGGGATGCTGTAAATGGGGTATATGATGGAAGGGATGCAGTGCATGCATTATAGGAAGGCAGAGATGCTGTACATGGGGTATATGATGGCAGGGATATTGTATATGGGGTATATGAGGGCACTGATGCTGTACATGGGGTATAAGAGTACAGGGATGCGGTACATGGGATATTTGAGGTCAGGGATGCTGTACATGGGGTATATGAGGGCACAGTTGTTCACACTCTGAAATGTAGATGTGGATTTCAGCGTGGAATCTGCTTGGCTTGTATGCAATGCTAAAATTAGTCAATCTATCTAAAATTTAGCTTTTTTTTTTTCAATAAAGATCAAGCCAACTGCTGTGTCTGTAAAGGGCAATGGGAGTGGCTCAGCTTCAATGTGTGGTAATCACGCGTGAGCTTGATGCCTCCCTGCAGAAGAGAAGACTGCAAAGGTAAGTCCTATATTAGCCTCTATATTAAATCATAATTCAATATCAGCCTCTATATTATATATACAGTCCACAGCCTCTTTATTATAATCATTAATCATGGTATGTGTTAAAGGGGCTCACTGAGACTATTTTGCCCGAGGCCCACAAACACCTGAACCAACCCTGCTCGGGCTCTTTCTCTTTTGGTTCTCTCTCATTGGGCTCGGTGCAAGTGGTGAGGCAGTTTACTTCAACAGCTCTGGGCCCAGTGTGTGCAGCAGCAGACCAATTAGATTACTGAGGGGGAGAACAAATGAGAGGGGTGATGCACAGGAGAGAAGAGAGCGCACAAGGGAGAAGAGAGTGCACAGGAGCGAAAAGAGCACACAAGGGGGAGAGAGTGCACAGGGGAGGAGAGAACGCGCAGGGAAGGGGAGAGAGCACACACTGGGAGAAGAGAGTGCATGGGGAAGAAGAGAGTGCACATGGGGAGAAGAGAGCTCACAGGTGGAAGGTTCGAATGGTGGAAGCAGAGCTAGGTTTGAAGGCAGAGCTGGAGTGAAGGCTAAATGGAGTCTCAGGGGGGGCCACAAAATGTTGGTCCTGAAATTCCCATCGGCAGCCCTGCCCATCCTAATATACTTTAGTTCGTTGACTGTGAAGCAAGTGCAATGAAGCGTTAAGTTTAAGATCCTTTAAAAATAATGGAATTCATCCAAATGATGCAACCATACAAGAGTCAACATTGTTAATGTGTGGTGCTAAGCCAAGGGCCTTCACAGTGACAACTAGGGAAGCTGTTATCTAGTTACTCATTGGCCAATCTAAATACATTTTACTTGACTTTTACTGTTGCTTAGTGAAGCAAATGCTAAAATAAACTGAGTTTGGTCTGGTTTGAAGAAAATCCTCTGTTGTCTGTTTCCTGGTGAGCCTGCTGCTGAGAGACGGCGATTGTGTTACCCGATCATGCCACAAGGGAGATTGCACAGCAAATATTGTTTTATGCTTGAATACATTGAGATTTGTTCACAGTAAGCCACCCTTAAAGGGAATCTGTCACATCATTTTGCTGTAGCAAACTGCCTCAAGTGTTGTAGAGGTCACATAATGTGCATCCCTAACATGTCTGTAAAGATAAATTCCTCCGTATATAAGCAAGATAAAACATTTAAGATACACTCTTGTGTATAAATTAGACAAGTGCTATCCAATGTTTTATCAGATACCACTCACTCTAATTTTGATACTATAGAGCAGTGTCGATTAGCACTGCTCCATAGTATAAAATATGTATAGTACCAATTTGGCATGAGAAAAAAAATCTCTGCATGTCAAATTGGCATTATATCTCAGATCATCAATACAAGTGCGTGTGGCACATCTGACTTCACTTGGATGAATCTCTCCATCCTCTCTGCTCTTGTGATCCGATTCTCATATGGGAGAGAATGAAATCACAGTAAAATGACACTTGGCTCATGCTCGGAGCAGAGTTAGAGCTGAATGTCATTAGCATATAGCATCTGATTCTCTTGCACAGGACGCTATACACCAGTGTGACCCCAGCCGTAATCTGTAGCTTATGTAGTCCCTGGCTTCCAGTTGTTTGCGTGGGGCTGAATGTTGCTTTAAGGTTGAAGGCACACTAGCATACATGTAAATCGGAGCGTTTTTGATGTATGACAATCATGTGAGTGCTTTCAGGAGCCTCAGGAGTTAACTCCTTGCTTACCAGGGCTGCTGACACCGTGGCTCCTGTATGAGCTGCTCATTCAAGAGCCGCAGTAACATCAGCCCCGGGAAGCAAGGAGTTAACTCCTGTGGCTCCTGAATGTGCGGCTCATACAGGAGCCACAGTGACAGCAGTCCCGGTAAGCAAGGCGTTAACTCCTGCAACTCCTGAATGTTCAGGTCATACAGGAGCGGTGGGGATATGGGCGCCAGTCATATTTGCTATAGTAATCGCTTGTTTGGTTACTATGGCAATGTTGTCAGCAGTGACATCACCGCTTACCACCCTCTGTCTCATTCAGTGATCACAGAGTATGGGGAACAGACTTCCTCCCCATGCTTTGTGATGTAACACAGCTACTTTATTTGAAGAAGACAGAGGATCGGGATCGTGGAAGGCAATAAAGATGGCGTCCCTAAGCGTGTCTGTGTATTTATTTTTAATAAAGTATTTTTTCTATGTGTCGTGTTTTCTTTGAACCCTTTATTGGATATTCTTAATGACCGGGTCTAACTTGGCCTTATATAAAGAATCTCGGACTTAATACCAGCTGGTAAAACAGAGCTGGTATTAACCCCTTATTACCCAGCGTGCCACCTGCCACCAGGGCCGCTGGAAGTGCCTGGTAAAGCACCTGGAAATGGCGCTTCTTATAAATGCACCATTTTCAGGTGGCAGCTGTGGGCTGCTATTCTTTAGCGTGGAGTGGCCCTAAAATAATGGGCCCTCACCCAGCTGAGAATACCAGCCCTCAGCTGCCTAGTTTTACCTTGGTTGGCAATTAAAAATTGGGCGGAGCCAATGCATTTTTTTTCCAGCTAAGGTAAAATTAGGCAGCTGAAGGTGGCAACCAAGCAAAATCACTGTTCAGTGGGGAGAGCGCATGCTCAGTGGGGCGATTGAGGTGTAGTGGGAACAAACAGCGCATTGCGCTAGAGTATAAAGATGGTAGCCGTGCAACTTCCGGTATTGCCGCAGCAACGAGCAGTATACTGAGCATGTGCAGATCCACTCCCAGAACGACGATATAATTTGACGAGACAAGGGGGAGAGACAGTGCACTCAGGTATAACAATCAATACTGTACACAGGTGCATGGAAAGGTCTAATTTGTGGCAATTATGAACTGAATAGAAACAGTAAGACAGAGAATGGGGATATTAAAGGAGTATTCATAAGAAAATATAATGAAGCATTTAAGCACTGTAATGGAGGTGTCAGATATGTTAATGTATATATACAGTGCTGTGCAAATGAATTGGGACAAAGCAAGTTTTTCTTGCATTAATTTTACTATTTAAGATAAGTGTTTTATCAGTTCTTGGTGTCGTTTTCCTTTTTCTTCCACATTTCCCTTTTCGTTTTGGAGAAAATGATCCAGTTTCATTGTGTGTGCGAATTATTCTTGAAACAGTAGATTTTCCAATACCAACGGTGGAAGCGATTTCTCTTACAGTCAGACTTGTATGTTCATTAAGAGTAATAATTCTAGACCTCTTCCGTGGAGTAACATCCATTTTTACAGGCATGAATCACACTGAGAGAAAAAGTACACTAAACCACTCCTCACAGAAACAAGCTCTCAACTGAAGCTGAGGGGGCAGCTAGCTGTTATTTTCTGACAAAAACCAGTCAAACCACATTTTGTTACTCAAGGTTGTACACTCACACCTGTTCAAAGCAGTTAAAACTGGTTTGAATCACTGACTGGTAACCCCAACTTACGATTTTACTAAAAAAATGCTTTGTCCCAATTAATTTGCACAGCACTGTACTTTGATCACTGTTGTGAAAAGTTGTTAATAAGTCTGAAATTGATATGCAAATGAGGTTTTATAAAAATCCCAGCTACCCAATGCATAGGTGCTGGAAGAAGGTTCACTGAAACCGAAACATTGCCATCTTGTCCTGAAGGCCAAATAAAGGCTTAGGCTGCCTTCAGACTGCGGCAGCGTCCGGTCCGGGGCTGTCAGGAGTGACAGCCTGGAGCGGAGTTTTTCTGCATAGAATCCTGTCGGGCTGCACGGAGCTGGATCGCGGCGGGTGGTAATTAGCTGCTATCCGGCTGCTGTGTCGCCGGATGAATCCTGCAGAAGTGGGGATTTGTCTGCCGATTCCAAAACCGGTGCATGCACCGGTTTTGGAATCGGCAGACAAATCCCGACTTCTGCAGGATACATCCGGCGACACAGCAGCCGGATAGCAGCTAATTACCACCCTGCCGCGATCCAGCTCCGTGCAGCCCGATGATATTCTATGCAGAAAAACTCCGGTCCACGCTGTCACTCCTGACAGCCCCGGACCGGACGCTGCCGCAGTCTGAAGCCGCCCTTAGCAAACCTCAAGAAAGGAGTGCTGCAGTTTTCTATTTGGTGTGTATAACTTGGCAAATGAAGCATTGCCCTAACTGATTTTTGCACCTTGTGGAAGTGGTTGTGATGCTCTGCTTTTATCTATCTGTCTATCTATCTATCTATCTGTCTGTCTGTCTATTCTAACTTTTACCAGTATGGGAAAGCCCATGCTACAATCTCGCAGTGTGCTGTCTGTATGTGATTTTTTTTCTTCCTCCCATAGACTTTCATTGGCCTCTCACACGTTAAACTCTCACATTAATCGCAGCATGCTGCGATTTGGCTCGTGTTTGACTCGCAATGCGCGTTCAGCGGAGGAAAAAAGTAACAATCTGACCTGACAGATTGTCTAACATTGGTCCAAGTGCAATGCGAGTTTTTCACATATTGCACTCACGCGAGTCTGACGCCAGTGTACCTTCACCCTTAGTCACACTCATGCAGCTACTAATCACACTCGTTATAGATTGAATGATGAGCAAGTTTGATAGATGAGCAATTCGATTGTGTGGCCTTGGTGTGGAACCCAGTCTGGTGCGCTGGTCTTCACATCTGCATGGGCATCCTGAGTGTTTCTTACACTTATGTTTTAACATCAGGATGTTGTTATATGATGCATATGAAGTGATGACCGGCTCCAATGGTATACTGGCCTGGACTCTGGATCAAGGGCAGTGCAAATCAAATTGCTTGTCTCTAGTAGACATTCTGCTTATTTTTATCTCCTGTTTCATAGGTGAATTTGGAACTTCTACTATCTCACATGGCTTTTCTGTTTTAATTGTTTGATGGACTTTATGACAGATGCCACTTAACCGTTGAGTTATATCAATTTATGTGTTGTCTCATGAAGACAGAACCTATTCATATGCTATATTCATTTGAATGCCATGACATGTAATTCTACATTTCCTCTTTTCCAAGGGAAATCAGAAGGAAGACAGACTTGTAGCAAACAGCTGCTGCTTGGTTCCGTAAGAGGATGACTCTGATAAAATAACCACTTTAACAAAGCTTTCACAGATTTTTCTTTTAGCAACCCAAGGATATGGTGGACATATGTGAATACTGAATAGTGGGGTCTAGTTCATTGTATTTTATTGAGGTAAAGAGGCGTCACAAACAAAAACATATAAATGGTAAATTTGTGTATGGTTTACATGTCCTGCACATCTTTATATCAGGAATCTGTGCTGCAAATGTATATTTAGAGCCAAGGACAAAATTAGATCCTGTAAGATCAGAAATACCTTCTTAAAGTAGGCTTTGGAAAAAGGCTTACCACATCTTAACGGGTGGGGTTCAATCTCATCTTTGCTCTAAAAATAACATCCTACTGTGTGCCTGAGCCATGATACAAACAATGTATATACAGAAAGCTGGGAGTTTTGGGTGTGTGCTTAATCCACCTTACAGCACATAGTTCAAGCATCCATCACAGTGAAGGGTCTAACCCACCTCAGAACCGCTCAGACAAATATGATTTTTGTAGAAGTTAACCCTTTCCCATACATGCATGACCTGCATCAGATGCAGTGTATACAGACAGGTGCCAGCTATGTAATACAGCTAACGCTGACTGCTGCTTTTGACTTTTTTGCTGCTCTTGTCAGTCTGACAGTGGTATTTAAATGTTATTGACCACTTAAATGGTTGCAGAGTGGGAGCTTTCTGCAGTCGCAGAGGGCAATACCTTGGTAACTAGTGTCATATTGAAGTCCCCTCTCACCACCATATTGTTTCTCCAAAGAAGTCCAGCCAGCGCAAAAATCAAAGCAGCAGAATTGTTTGTCTGTCAGCATACTTTCTCTAATAAAGTGCAACAAAAAACAATTATATTTTACATTTTTCATTATTCCGTTTATAAAGACATACAAAAATTACAATCTTTCCAGAATAAGCTCTCTGCCCATTCAACCCTAACTGCAGTGGAGAGAAGAATAGAATTAAAAGGAGTTATGAAACTGATTCTGATTCTGATTTAACTTGCTTTTCCAAATGTCCCATATTACTGTACATTTTCCAAAGCTGCTTCTACTCCTAAACCATATTCTGACATTCTCTAACAGTGGGGATCACAGGTGTGCATAACATTTTTGGGGACTTATACCAGATGCCTTGATTGCTCACCCCACATAAAACAAATATTCTGTAGAGTAGATGTGGTGATGGTGTATAAGGCATTGCCTGAGAAATCCCTATCTACAACTTTTAAAGATAGAGAGAGGGACATGTATTACAGCACATACAAAGGAATTTTGCCTCTATTGAAGCCCTTAGGGTTCTCACTCACTATGATAACTCTTTTCATGGCCCCTATAAAGCATGATGACTAATTAAATGCTCCGCAAACATAGTATAATACCTCTCTATAGTGAATTCTTAAATAGTACCCTTCACATGCACAGTATGATGCCTTCATTGTGGCTTTAGCACAGTAATTCCGCCACACATATTGTCTGCAGTGATCCCAACAGAGTTTGATGAACCCCACATTCTCATAACACAGACCTCCACTTAGTACAATGGCCCACCACAGCCCTACACATAGCTCCCACAGCCCTCAACACAGACAGCAAAATTGCCCACTGCAGCCATCCAAACTGTGTAATTACCCCCCCACAGTGTAATGGCCCCTACATAATACTGTGGCCGCAACACAGTATAAAGGTGCCCACACAGTATAATCGTACCAACATAATATGATGGCCCCTATACGGTATTGTAGCCCTCCACACATTATAATGGCTCCCACAGCCCTTAACATAGTAAAATGGCCCTCTTCATAGTATAATGGCTCCCACACAGCTCTCCACAAAATATGATGTCCCTACACCACTTTCAACAGTACACCCCCATATTGCTGGTGATTACAGAAGCTCTCACAAATTATAATGGCCCCATATCTGCTTACAAAGAGTCTGATGGTCCAACAATATGTACTCCACACATGATATATCACAAGTAGTCATTGATTTAAAAAAATAAAAGAAAATTGTTCACCTCTCCACACTTCTTCACTGTTTACGTTTCTGCAGTCTATGTTCTGAAGCTATTCACATCAGGTGCGATGTAGTGATATCATCTCACCTACTGCACTGAAACAGTGAGCTAAGAAGCAGAGGAAATGATGGAACAAGGAGCTGATCATTCCCTGTTTCATCACTATTTTCTTGTGTATCTACATCTAGGATGCATATACAAATAAAAGTGAGATGGCAGACAGGGGTTTGGGTGTTGGCATCGGCATCAGACCTTTCCACTCACGGCCCCATTGTGCATACGTGGTCTATACGCTACTGGTGAGGGTGTTGTGTGTCAATCATTTCCTACCTATAATAATCTAGCAATAAAAAGCAAGGTTTAGTTAAATTGTTAATACAACGCCATGAATCCCCATTAAGATATTACATAGAAGGTTAAGATCAGGCTTTCCCTTAATGTCATCAAAACCTTCATTCCAGAATTTTCTAAGAACTCTAAAAAAGGCCAAATGTGCAAAGTCTGTGCCAAATATATCACATTTCGTACATGAGTTGCAGGTTTTACTTTTCAACTTGCTTAGAAATTCCAGAGTATAATATAATTTATTAACTAATTTAAACTGGATTCATCTAATATTTATATTTGAAGATGTCTTCTCAATATTTCCTAATGTATCCTCCTTGTAAGAATTATTCAATCCAAATATTTTAATTTGCTATAGCAAGAATTAAATGCAGTATTTTCAGACAATGCCTTAGTGACAAATTTCTAAAATGAAATATTCCCTCTACTAAGGGCCCTTTCACATCATCGGATTACGCTGATGTGCGACAGAACCGGCAGGTGGCACCGCATCTGCCGAATCTGCCGCCTAATGGCCAACTTGCACCCCGGATCCGGCAAGCCCCATATATTGTCTATGGGGCTTGCGGTTCAGTGCGGCAAGTGCGGTTCTTGCAGATGCGGCAGATCTGGCACTTGTGGTCGCGAAAAAAATATCTCTGCAAACTATATTGGCCCTATACTCTAATCCAAACATGGTGGTGAGTGCATCTGACTTCACCTCAGACCAGTTTAGGATAACCAATGGCACCCAGCAGGGCTGCCCTCTCTCGCCTGCCGCTTATCTTTGCTTTGTTAATGGATCCACTGGCAGAGGCTCTTTGAACTAATCCAAGCATACATGGAGTCCGTGTTGGAGATACAGACCATGTGGTGGGACTGTATGCAGATGATGTGATATTATCTCTCACCAGCGTGGAGGGGTCCCTGGTGGGTGTCATGGACACCCTGGCTGAATTCTCCAGAATCTCATATTACAAACTAAATGCCACAAAGTCTATCCTATTCCCCAGAAATATTACACCTTTGGTAAAGGATAGAATATTGGAGCATTTTCCCTTTAAGTGGGAGGAAGCGAGATTTACATATTTGGGAATTAATATTACAAAATTTGTAAATCTAATTAAGTTGAACTAGGAGCCACTGATTTCAAAAGTTTATGGGGACTTGGAAAGGCTGACCCTTCTCCCACTGTCCTAGGTTGCCAGAATACAAATTATAAAAATGATGTTGCTGCCTAAGGTTACCTGCTTGTTCAGATGTCTCCCTCTCAAATTCCCATCTAGATGGATAGGGCTCTTACAATCCCTACTTGGTAAGTTTATTTGGAAAAACAAAAAACCAAGAGTGGCGGTCAAGGCTCTACATTTCCAATATTCTCGTGATGGAATGGGTGTGCCAAATCTCCTCACTATCCAACAACCCAAAAAAACTCTTTGACACCTTTCACTCTCTCCTCAGTCCTAAAGTGCAGGCCCCCATCACTGACCTCTGTGCCGATGACCTGGCTTCCCACTTCACAGAGAAAATAGAAAACATCCGTCAGGAAATCAACTCCCAACCTCAAATTGCTGTTACCCCTACCTCTCCCCACATTTCCTGCAGCTCACTCACTACTTTTGACCCGGTCACAGAAGAAGTCTCCAGGCTCCTCTCTTCCTCGCGTCCCACCACATGCCCTGCTGACCCCATCCCCTCACACTTACTCCAGTCTCTCTCTCCGGTGGTCACCACTCACTTAACCAAAATCTTCTCTCTCCCTCTCTTCTGGCGTCTTCCCCTCCTCCTTCAAACACTATCATCACTCCTTCATTAAATAAATCTTCTCTCGACCCTTCCTGCACAAACAACTACAGACCAGTTTCCAATCTCCCCTTCATCTCTAAACTCCTGGAGCACCTGGTCTACTCCCGCCTCACTCATTACCTCTCCACTCACTCTCTTCTAGACCCATTACAGTCTGGTTTCTGCCCCCTACAGTCTACAGAAACTGCTCTCAAAGTGACCAATGACCTTCTGACGGCAAAACGTAATGGTCACCACTCTCTGCTTATCCTTCTTGATCTCTCTGCAGCCTTTGACACTGTTGACCACCATCTCCTACTCTCCGTGCTGCACTCCATCGGCATCAAGGACACTACTCTCTCCTGGTTCTCTTCCTATCTTTCTGACCGCTCTTTCAGTGTATCATTCGCTGGCTCTACTTCCTCCCCTCTTCCTCTCACTATCGGAGTCCCTCAGGGTTCAGTCCTCGGACCTCTTCTCTTCTCACTCTACACAGCCCCAATTGGACAGACCATCAGCAGATTTGGTTTTCAGTACCATCTTTATGCTGATGACACACAACTATACACTTCTTCCCCTGACCTTACTCCCGCTCTAATAAAGAACACCAATGACTGTCTAACCGCAGTTTCCAATATCATGTCCGCTCTCTACCTGAAACTTAATCTTTCCAAAACTGAACTACTTCTGGTCCCGCCCTCCACTAACCTCCCTAAATATGACATCTCTCTCTCAGTGTGCAGCACCACAATAGTGTCTAGTCAGCAGGCTCGCTGTCTGGGTGTTATGTTTGACTTTGATCTTTCCTTCACCCCATATATACAATCTCTTGCCCGCTCTTGCCGCTTGCACCTGAAGAACATCTCCAGAATTTGCCCCTTTCTCACCTTGGAAACCACAAAAACCCTCACAGTGGCCCTGATTCACTCCCGCCTTGACTATTGTAATTCTCTCTTAATTGGCCTCCCCCGAACTAGACTGTCCCCTATCCAGTCCATCCTTAATGCAGCAGCCAAGATTACCTATCTAGCTAATCGTTACTCAGACGCTTATGCTCTATGCCAGTCATTACACTGGCTGCCTATACACTATAGGATCCAATTCAAACTGCTTGTTCTCACCCACAAAGCTCTTCACAGTGCAGCACCCCCATACATCTCCTCCCTCATCTCTGTCTATCACCCCACCCGTTCTCTTCGCTCTGGAAGTGACTTTAGACTCACATCTGCATTAATCCGAACCTCCCACTCCCGGCTCCAAGACTTCTCCCGAGCCGCACCAATTCTTTGTAATGCTCTACCCCAAGAAATTAGGTGCATCCACAACTTAGATAGTTTTAGGCGATCCCTAAAAACACATCTTTTTAGGGCGGCCTACCTATCATGATCCCATATCAGTCATCTAGGCATAGCCTATCCGCTCCGTCTCAAGTGGATCACATATAATGGGTTATGGCCACTTATTCTGCTCCTATCTGTTCCCCATCTCCTCAAGTTGACTATACCTATCATTGTTAGATTGCAAGCTCTTATGAGCAGGGCTGCCATTTTTTGCTCTAATTATTGTATTATGTTATGCTTTATATTGTATTGATTTTGGCATTGTATTGTATTTTCTAATTGTTTCTTATGATTGTTTAAATGTGAAGTTTGTATTGTGAAGCGCTGCGGAATGTGTTGGCGCAATATAAATAAAAATTATTATTATTATCTATCTTTGTACCACAAGGCGGCCATACTCGAGGCTGCAAAAGATTGGTGGGCTGGGGATATTAATTATAGATGGCTCCAAATAGCAAGACAGTTTGCTCCCCACAGGTATACTAGACTTTTGCTAGAAATCGAGCTACTGAAGCCCCTGAAATCGAATTTTCCCTTACATACAATGTCCATGTTGATTTCTTATTGGAATAACCTTGATAGAACACTGGCAAAATTCCTATTTAAATACATTTCTGTAAAAGCAATCGACGCACACATTTCTGGTTTGTCTCAAGACATGTGGGTGAAATCAGGTGTAAGCACACTTGAAAAACTCTTAGATGGCCCTGTATTCCCCTCCTTTGTAGATTTGTCCCAACTTTACAAGATTCCCAAAACGTGCTTTTATCTTTACCTCCAAATCCGTCATTTTATCCAGCCGTACACACTTCCAGCTTGTTGGAGCCCTAACCCATCAGACATGATACAGAAATACTTTACAGTAGAATATCCCAGTGAACATTGATTGTCTCTGTTCTATAAGACTCTTAATTCACCAGCAGAGTTGGTCAAACTCCCTTATATGAATGTCTGGGAGGAGGCACTCTCTTGCTCATCCATCCCCGAACACTGGTGGACTGCGGCCACATTTACTCAAAGGCATTCCTCCTGCATTAACCATCTAGAACAACTAAAGAAAATACATATGGACTGGCATCTATCCCCTTACAAAATTTCCAAATTTAACAAATCATATTCCCCATTATGATGGAAGGGATGTGGTTAAAAAAGGGGATCTGGGTCATGTGTGGTGGTGGTGCCCCAAGATAGGAGAATTCTGAAATCGAGTGGCAGACTTAATCAGAACCTTGACAGATTTCTCTTTAACTCTACCGAGGCCCTTAGCATTCTTAAATATTGGGTTCGACCTTCTTCCCCCAAATTTAGTTTCAGTATTAACCCATGTTTTGATAACAGCCCGTCAGAGCTTGGCAAGGCACTGGAGGGAAGCCTCTACCCCCACACATGAGGAACTCATCGGTAGGATAAATTCTCATTATCTACATGAACGTTGTTTGGGTCACTCGAAGAATGAGTCAGTCACCAGTGGGAGATTCGGGAGACTACTGGATTGGCGATAGCTCACACTTAGGCCCCTTTCACATCAGCGTTTCACGCTGATCGTGGCAAATGCTGCGAATTTACCGCATCTGCCGCCTAACCGTCACACTTGCAGTACACCTGCGGCAAGCCCCATGCAATGTCTATGGTGCGGCAAGTGCGGTATGGTTGCGGTTCCGGCACTTGCGGCAGGTGCAGCCGCAAAAAAAACGCTGCTTACCGTGGTTTTTTCGCGACCGCACCTGCCACAAATGCCGAAACCGCAACTATACCGCATTTGCCGCACCTGCCGCAAGCCCCATAAACATTGCATGGGGCTTGCCGCAGGTGAACTGCAAGTGTGACGGTTAGGCAGCAGATGCGGCAGATGCGATAAATCCACCACATCTGCCGCGATCAGCGTAAAGCGCTGATGTGAAAGGGGCCTTAGGATCGTTTTAATATTTTTCCTGGTTGATTCAGGTCTTCTCATAATTAGATTGGTGTACAAAAATATTTAAAACAAAGCTCCTAAAGCTTATTCCTCCCCCTCCCCCCTACTATCCAATAATTTACCTTTTGTGTCCAATCCTGGCTGCCCCTTTCCTTCTGTGTGGTCCTTTCATTCCCTCCTCTCCCCTATACACTGTGATCCAAATTATTATGCAAATTGGTTTTAAGTGTCATAGGGTTTTATTTTTATTTTTTTTCAATGAAACCCATTAATGGTATTGTGTCTCAGGGTTCTTTGGATCATTGAAATCAATCTCAGATATCTGTGATAATTAGTTTGGCAGGTGAGCCCAATAAAAGAAAAACTGGATGTTCCACAATATTACGCAGGCCACAGTTTTCAAGTAGCATGGGAAAGAAAAAGGATGTCTCTGCTGCCGAAAAGCAACAAATAGTGCAGTGCCTTGGACAAGGGATGAAAACATTTGATATTGCACGAAAACATAAGCATGATCATCGTATTGTGAAGAGATTTGTGGCTGATTCTGAGCACAGATGTGTTCCTGCAGATAAAGGCAGAATGAGGAAGGTTTCTGCCAGGCAAGTTCATCAGATTAAGAGAGCAGATATTTGAAGCTGCTGGTGCCTCTGGAGTCCCTCAAACCTCAAGGTGTAGAATCCTTCAAAGGCTTGCTGTGGTGCATAAACCTACTATTCGGCCACCCCTAAACAGTGCTCACAAGCAGAAACAGTTGCAGTGGGTCCAGATATACATGAAGACAAA
The DNA here is from genome assembly GCA_033576535.1 of Allobates femoralis. Classification (NCBI taxonomy): domain Eukaryota; kingdom Metazoa; phylum Chordata; class Amphibia; order Anura; family Aromobatidae; genus Allobates; species Allobates femoralis. Next base: position 319,537,898 of record JARQOC010000004.1, read on the forward strand.
TTTTCAAACAGTCTTGTTTACTGATGAGTGCCGAGCAACCCTGGATGGTCCAGATGAATAGAGTAGTGGATGGTTGGTGGATACCACCATGTCCCAACAAGGCTGCGACATCAGCAAGGAGGTGGAGGAGTCATGTTTTGGGCTGGAATCATTGGGAAACAGCTGGTAGGCCCCTTTAAGGTACTTGAAGGTATGAAAATGACCTCTGCAACGTATATAGAGTTTCCAATTGAGAACTTTCTTCCATGGTGCAAAAAGCAAAAACGTGCCTTTAGGAGCAAAATCATCCTCATGCATGTCAATGCACCATCTCATGCTACAAAGAATACCTCTGTGCCATTGGCTGCTATAGGCATAAAAGGAGATAAACTCATGGTGTGGCCACCACCTTCCCTGACCTCAACCCTATAGAGAACCTTAGGAGTATAATCAAGCAGAAGATCTTTGAGGGTGGGAGGCAGTTCACATCAAAACAGCAGCTCTGGGAGGCTATTCTGACATCATCCAAAGAAATACAACCAGAAACTCTCCAGAAACTCACAATATCAATGGATGCTAGAGTTGTGAAGGTGATATCAAAGTAGGGTTCCTATGTTAACATGTAACTTGGACTGTTAGGATATTTTGGAGTTAAATACCTTTTTATTTTAGTGAATGTGACCTGTTAATGCTGCAAATTCAACAAATCACCATTTTCAGTTCTTTCAAACAAATCAAATGTTTACAAACTCTACTGTGCGTAATAATTTGGAACAGTGCTTTTAGAGTTTTTTTAATTTTGAATATTATACTGTTATCATAGGGACATTTCTTCAAAAAAATTTGATGTATACTCTAACGGGCGATGACTTTTATTACACTGACTGTCATTTGCACCAACCATTTAGAAAAATCAGAGTGGAACACAGTGTAATATCTAGTTTGGAATAGGTTTACACTGGTGGTGAATATTTGAACATGCCTGTTATATTGATACTAGATGGCGGCCCGATTCTAAAGAATCGGGTAGTCTAGAATCCATATATAGTTTATTTACTAATAGTTACGGGAGTGCGGTGAAATGAATTGTGTGTATACAGGCGGCTCAGTGGGTAGCAGAGTATACGGTGGCTCAGTGGTTAGCAGTGAGTGCGGTGGCTCAGTGGTTAGCAGTGAGTGCGGTGGCTCAGTGGTTAGCAGTGAGTGCGGTGAGATTGGTCAGCGCAGCGATGTGGGCAGAGTGGTCAGCGCAGAGGACAGGGGGCAGAGGAGGCTGGGCAGAGGACAGGGGCAGAGGCGGCTGGGCAGAGGACAGGGGCAGAGACGCAGAGGACAGGGGGCAGAGGACGCAGAGGACAGGGGGCAGAGGACGCAGAGGACAGGGGGCAGAGGACGCAGAGGACAGGGGGCAGAGGACGCAGAGGACAGGGGGCAGAGGACGCAGAGGACAGGGGGCAGAGGACCAGGGACAGGGGGCAGAGGACGCAGAGGCAGGGCAGAGGACGCAGAGGACAGGGGGCAGAGGACCAGAGGACAGGGGCAGAGGACACAGAGGACAGGGGGCAGAGGACACAGAGGACAGGGGGCAGAGGACACAGAGGACAGGGGGCAGAGGACACAGAGGACAGGGGGCAGAGGACACAGAGGACAGGGGGCAGAGGACACAGAGGACAGGGGGCAGAGGACACAGAGGACAGGGGGCTGAGGACACAGAGGACAGGGGGCTGAGGACACAGAGGACAGGGGGCAGAGGACAGGGGGCAGAGGACACAGAGGACAGGGGGCAGAGGACACAGAGGACAGGGGCAGAGGACACAGAGGACAGGGGCAGAGGACACAGAGGACAGGGGGCAGAGGACACAGAGGACAGGGGGCAGAGGACAGGGGGCAGAGGACACAGAGGAGGCAGAGGACACAGAGGACAGGGGCAGAGGACACAGAGGACAGGGGGCAGAGGACACAGAGGGGGCAGAGGACACAGAGGGGGCAGAGGGGCAGAGGACACAGAGGACAGGGGGCAGAGGACACAGGACAGGGGGCAGAGGACACAGAGGACAGGGGGCAGAGGACAGGGGGGCAGAGGACACAGAGGACAGGGGGCAGAGGACACAGAGGACAGGGGGCAGAGGACACAGAGGACAGGGGGCAGAGGACAAGGGGGCAGGACCAGGGGGGGGGGGGGGGGGGGGGGGGGGGGGGGGGGGGGGGGGGGGGGGGGGGGGGGGGGGGGGGGGGACAGGGGGGCAGAGGACACAGAGGGGGGCAGAGGACGAGGGGCAGAGGACACAGAGGACGGGGCAGAGGACCAGAGCAGGGGGCAGAGGACCAGAGGGCAGAGGACAGAGGACGGGCAGAGGACACAGGACAGGGGCAGAGGACCAGAGGAAGGGGCAGAGGACGCAGAGGACAGGGGGCAGAGGACAGCAGAGGACAGGGGGCAGAGGACGCAGAGGACAGGGGGCAGAGGACAGGGAAGAGGACAGAGGGGGCAGAGGACGCAGAGGACAGGGGCAGAGGACACAGAGGCGGGGGCAGAGGACACAGAGGACAGGGGCAGAGGACGCAGAGGACAGGGGGCAGAGACGCAGAGGACAGGGGGCAGAGGACGCAGAGGACAGGGCAGAGGACGCAGAGGACAGGGGGCAGAGGACGCAGAGGACAGGGGCAGAGGACACAGAGGGGGGACAGGGGGCAGAGGACAGGGGCAGAGGACAGGGGCAGAGGAACAGAGGGGCAGAGGACACAGAGGACAGGGCAGGACAGGACAGGGGCAGAGGACAGGGGCAGAGACAGAGGACAGGGGGCAGAGGACGCAGAGGAGGGGGCAGAGGACGCAGAGGACAGGGGCAGGGACCAGAGGACAGGGGGCAGAGGACGCAGAGGACAGGGGCAGAGGACACAGACGGAGGGGCAGAGGAGCAGAGGACAGGGGCAGAGGACACAAGGGGCAGAGGACAGAGGCAGGGCAGGACCAGAGGGGGCAGAGGACCAGAGGCAGGGCAGAGAGGACAGGGGGCAGAGGACGCAGAGGGGCAGAGGACAGAGGACAGGGGCAGAGGACACAGAGGGGGCAGAGGAACAGGGGGCAGAGGACAGAAGGGGGAGGCAGAGGACAGGGGCAGAGGACAGGGGGCAGAGGACACAGAGGGGGCAGAGGACGCAGAGGACAGGGGGCAGAGGACGCAGAGGACAGGGGCAGAGGACGCAGAGGACAGGGGAGAGGAAGAGGACAGGCAGAGGACAAGGACAGGGGCAGAGGACGCAGAGGAGGGGCAGAGGAGCAGAGGACAGGGGCAGAGGAGGGGCAGAGGACAGGGGCAGAGGACCAGAGACAGGGGGCAGAGGACAGAGGGGCAGAGGACAGGGGCAGAGGACACAGAGGGGAGCAGACCAGACGGGCAGAGACGCAGAGGACAGGGGGCAGAGGACCAGAGGCAGGGCAGAGGACACAAGCAGGGGCGGGACAGAGGACGCAGAGGACAGGGGGCAGAGGACACAGAGGGGCAGGGCAGAGGACAGCAGAGGACAGGGGGCAGAGGACAGGGGCAGAGGACAGAGGGGGCAGAGGACACAGAGGGACAGAGGACCAGAGGACAGGGGCAGAGGACAGGGGCAGAGGCAGAGAGGGGCAGAGGACGCAGAGGACAGGGGCAGAGGACAGCAGAGACGAGGGGCAGAGGACGCAGAGGACAGGGCAGAGGCAAAGCAAGAGGGGCAGGACGCAGAGGACAGGGGCAGAGACGGCAGAGGACAGGGGGCAGAGGACGCAGAGGACAGGGGCAGAGGACAGGGCAGGAGGGACAGGGCAGAGGACAGGGGGCAGAGGACCAGAGGACAGGGGGCAGAGGACGAGGGAAGGGGGCAAGACAGAGGACAGGGGGGAGGACACAGAGGACAGGGGGCTGAGGGCAAGAGGACAAGGGGGCAGAGGACGGGGCAGAGGACACAGAGGCAGGGGGCAGAGGAACAGAGGACAGGGGCAGAGGACCAGAGGACAGGGGGCAGAGGACACAGAGGACAGGGGCAGAGGACACAGAGGACAGGGGGCAGAGGACCAGAGGGCAGGGGCAGAGGACAAGAGGACAGGGGGCAGAGGACCAGAGGAAGGGGGCAGAGACACAGAGAGGGCAGAGACGCAGAGGACAGGGGGCAGAGGAGCAGAGGGCAGAGACAGGGGGGAGGCAGGACCGAGGACCAGGGGGGAGAGGACCGCAGAGGACAGGGGGACACGAGGCGAACGCAGAGGACAGGGGCGAACGAGGACACACAGAGGGGCAGAGGACGCAAGAAGGACGGGCAGAGACAGGGGGCAGAGGACACAGAGGGGCAGAGGACGCAGAGGACAGGGGGCAGAGGACAGGGGGCAGAGGACAGGGGGCAGAGGAACAAGAGGGGGCAGAGGACGCAGAGAGGACAGGGGGCAGAGGACACAGAGGGGGCAGGAGAGGACGCAGAGGACAGGGGGGCAGAGGACAGGGGGGAAGAGGACACAGAGGGGGCAGAGCAGGGACGGCAGAGGACAGGGGGCAGAGGACACAGAGGGGGCAGAGGACGCAGAGGACAGGGAGGCGCAGGAGGGAAGCAGAGGACAGGGGGCAGAGGACACAGAGGGACAGGGGGCAGAGGACAGCAGAGGACAGGGGGCAGAGGACAGGCAGAGGACAGGGGGCAAGGAGGACGCAGAGGACAGGCAGAGGACAAGGGGGCAGAGGACAGCAGAGGACAGGGGGCAGAGGACACAAGAGGACAGGGGGCAGAGGACAGCAGAGGACAGGGGGCAGAGGACACAGAGGACAGGGGGCGAGGACACAGAGGACAGGGGGCAAGACCAGAGGACAGGGGGCAGAGGACACAGAGGACAGGGGGCAGAGGACACAGAGGACAGGGGGCAGAGGACACAGAGGACAGGGGGCAGAGGACACAGAGGACAGGGGGCAGAGGACACAGAGGACAGGGGGCAGAGGACAGGGGGCAGAGGACACAGAGGAGGCAGAGGACACAGAGGACAGGGGGCAGAGGACACAGAGGACAGGGGGCAGAGGACACAGAGGGGGCAGAGGACACAGAGGGGGCAGAGGAGGCAGAGGACACAGAGGACAGGGGGCAGAGGACACAGGACAGGGGGCAGAGGACACAGAGGACAGGGGGCAGAGGACAGGGGGCAGAGGACACAGAGGACAGGGGGCAGAGGACACAGAGGACAGGGGGCAGAGGACACAGAGGACAGGGGGCAGAGGACAGGGGGCAGAGGACACAGAGGACAGGGGGCAGAGGACACAGAGGACAGGGGGCAGAGGACACAGAGGACAGGGGGCAGAGGACAGAGGACACAGAGGGGGGCAGAGGACGCAGAGGACAGAGGGCAGAGGGGGCACACAGGTTGGAGGGCAGAGCAGCGTGTATGGCTGCAGACTTACCGGTGGGCGGGGTCGGGTGTAGGAGGAGAGGAGGGGCGGGCAGAGCTGCAGGAGATGAAGTCCCGCCCTCCCTCCTCTCCAGGCACACGGCAGGGAGCACGGGTACCCCCAGGGTGTGTGTGGCCCTCCGAGGTGGCGGGCAATGGGCCCCCCTGCCCCCCCCGGTATGTAGGTACTGGCTGGAGGGCAGAGGGTGGAGGGGAGTGGCAGGAGGGCACACGGAACTTCCGAGATCGGAACGTTCCGTGTGTCGGTGACTGTAGCCGGGGGGCAGCCTGGCTACAGTGCACTGGATGAGCCTGGGCGACGACCATCACGGAAGTGGGCGTGGCCTCCTCCGGAAGTGGCCTTCGGGTTTTATATAATAGATAATTGGGTAAACAAGTAATATATGTTGTGAAAATATTTATTTGAATAAAAAACTTACTGTTTAAAAAAAATTAAAATTAAAAAAAAAACTTCAGCAGTATTGGGAAGAAGCTGGTGGAATGGGGACAGATCAATCTCATCTCTAACTATGGTTTTCAGCCGGATCATTAAAGCACCTCTCCAGATTTTTTTTTTTCTTTCAGCACTGACGTGTCATTATAAATGTAAGACCCCTGTCCACTTTTATATACTCACCTCCCATTGACTTCATCGGCTTTTGTAACCACTCTGGTCCTGCAGCGCCATCTTGTGACTGTAGCTTTTGACTTGCCAGAAGTCAGACGTTACATCACAAGCTCCCAATGCATCTCAGATGAGGACCAGAACAAAGCCAAAATGAGGCTCTAATAGAGATACATTGAGTTGTGACCTCCGGCGCTCTCCATGAAACACTGGAGCTGACAGCAAATCATTGGAGGCCGACAAGAGCATCACTGGAAAAAGGCAGCAGTATCAGACAGCGTGAAGGGAACTTTCATTAAAGGCAGGGATGGGAAACGTCCAGCCTGTGGGCCGCATACAGCATCATCTGGTGTGGCATTCGGCCACTCTGCCTGTGTTTTCACTGTGAGTCCTAGAATTCTTCAGAATCTGAATCATGTAGCAATTTCAGATATCCAGTGGCATTGAGGTTTCCATTGATGAAGAATGGCCCCACTACCTTTGTACCCCATATACCACACCATACCATCAATTTTTGTGTTCTAACAGTCTTGGAGGGATCTATCCACTGTAGGTTAGTGTCAGACTAATAGCGGTGGTTTTGTTTATTAACTTCACCATTCACAAAACAATTTGCCTCATCACTCATCTGAAGGCAATTGTCTATGCTGTGAAGATACGAGATGTGCAGCATCTGAAACAACGGATACAAGAAACCTGTGCTAGCATTTCTTCTGTGGTGTTGCTATCAGTGCATCAAGAGTGGGAGAAGAGGGTTGCATTGATAATCCAACACAATGGGCAGCACTTTGAACACATTTTATAAGTGGTCATAAACTTGTAAATAACTCATGAAAGAATAAAGTTACGTTAAAAACAAGCACACCATTGTTTTTCTTATGAAAGTCTCAATAGTTTTGAAAAAATTGGATCCAGAATGGCTGACTTCAAAATGGCCGCCATGGTTACCACCCATCTGGAAAGGTTTTTCCCCTCCCATATACTAATGTGCCACAAACAGGAAGTTGATATCACCAATCATTCCCATTTTATTTAGGTGCGTCCATATAAATGGCCCACCCTGTATATGCCCCATTGCCTTATGTGATGTATATGCCCCAGCGTCTCCTATAATGTATATGCCCCAGCACATTATGTCATGTATATGTCCCAACGCCTCCTGTGATGTATGTACTCTAGCCCCCATGTCTCCAGTGATGTATGTCCAGCAGTCCCAGTGTCTCCTAGTGATATATATACAGCAGTCCCAGGATCCCCCATGTGATGTATATACAGCAGTCCCACAATCCCCTACGTGATGTACAGTATATGATTTACAAAAATTATTATCACAAAGAGTTGACTGTGCTCCAGGCCGACAAGCCATTGTTAGAAGCAACAAAATCAATATCACTTAACATCACAGCCTCACCAAAAAAGCGGCTACAGCTGTCACAATAGGGGTGAGTTGATGATTTTTTGACCAAATATAGCCAGGTGATAATTTTGTGCGGACCTCGAAGGTTGGTGAAATTTCCAAATGGCCCCTAGCAGGAAAAAGGTTCCCCATTACAGCTGTGCAATAATAAAAAAAACATTGGAATGATTCTTTAGGCTATGTTCACACACTGAGTTTTTACTGCGTTTTTGCTGCATTTTTGTACTCCATGGTTTTATGCCAACCTAAACCTGCGTTTTTGTTTCTCAGCAAAACCTATGTAATTCAGCGAAAAGCTGTCTACACACATTGGTTTAGTTTCTTTGCAGAAACTGAAACCTGTACAGGTTGTGCTGCATTTTGAAAATAATGAGCATGTCAATTCTTTTCTGCGTTTTTGCTGTGTTGTATGGACAGAAACGCAGAAAAATTGGAACATACAAAAATGTAGCCATAACACAGTAAAATCACCGGAAAAACTGCAAGTTTTCTTCTGTCAAGAAACTTGGATTTACTAGAAAGCCCAAGTGTTTGCTGCAGCGAAACTTTACGTTTGTGAGCACAGCCTTAAAGAGGACCTGTCACCCCCTGGTGCATGGCAAACTAAATGCATTCCTGCTGCATTCAGGGAAGGGCTCCACAATATTTCTAGCCCCCCTGTACCCTGAGAAATAGACTTTAGAAATCTTATATATAGTGAGTCCGGAGGGCATTCCTGATTATGGAGTCAGCGCTGCCATGGAGCTTCTCCCTGCCTCCGGCCACTCTGTGCCGCCTCCTGCTGCTGTCTTCCTTGTCCTGTCTGTGTGCAGCCCCCTCCTCGCCTGCGCCGGCGTGTAAGTGTCTGATCTCATGCAGGCACACAGCGAAGCCGTGACATCAGCCGCTGGCTTCCGCTCGTGACAAGTCCTCGCTGTGCGTCTGCATGAGATTAGACACTTACACGCCGGCGCAGGCGAGAAGGGGGCTGCACACAGACAGGAGGAGGAACAGAGTAGCAGGAGGCGGCTCAGAGCGGTCGGAGGTGGGGAGAAGCCCAGTGGCAGCGCTGACTCCATAACCAGGAAAGCCCTCCGGACTCACTATATGTAAGCTTTCTAAAGTCTATATCTCAGAGTACAGGTGGGCTAGAAATAGGGGCGTAAGTACAATAGGTGCAACGAGGTCCTGCAGCCTAGGGGGGCCCCAAAAGTCCCTTTGGCCTATAGAAACAGACTAATACTATTAAAGATTTGCAATAATTGGGGCCCCTGGGCCTGATGTTACGCCACTGGCTAGAAACACTGGGGAGCCCTTCCCTGGTGCATGGCAAACTAAATGCAGCACTGAATGCAGTATGCCTGCTGCATTTAGTTTGCCATGCACCAGGGGGGTGACAGGTCCTCTTTAAGGTTTCCCTTTCTGAATCGCCAACGCATTCAGAGAATAATATACCTCACCTCAATATTCCTATCAGCCTCCGAATCATGCTACCCACAGTATGCACAGCATGTATCCAACGACAGGTTCCCTCTAGTTCATTTCCTCTTGAAAATTTTAAGCTAATTAATTTTTGCGTGTCGGGGAGAGGTCATGTAGGTTAAGAAATCTGAATATAGAAATTGACAGTATGATGTAAGATGTTTTTTTTTCTCTGTGACTAGACAGGGATTTCTTGGCAACACTGCAGAATTAGTAATGTATAGCTGTTTCCATGCTTAGAAATACTTACTGCATATTTCAAAATAATTTTTGCCTTAATATTTGGTATGTCCAGCAGACTAAATATGTTCTAACCCTCACCAAGCCCCTAACCCAATTATTATTTTTTTATAGCACATACGATTTGTTTATGGCATCAAACCAAAACAAATTTTAAACAGAGATAAAAGATTAGAAAATTTTTCAAATTTTCTTCTTTTTTTGTATTTTAATTCATTTATTGAAATACTTAAAAAAATAGTCCTACAGCAAAATCCTCACTTAGCAGTATATAATGTTAAATATGTGTACGGTACTTTGTCCAACTTACATTCTTATTATAATATCAAATATTTCCAGTGTAGCCTTTTACAACTCTAATGGTACCTTTACACGCCGCTACAGGATGGTGGAAACAACCGGGTAGATGCGAGAAATGTATCTTGCCCCGCCAAATCAACCCGAGGTAGCGGCGTGTGAAGACGGTTGTTGCCACCCGTCACTTGAGGCACCTGTTTCAGAGCAGTGCTCTAAAACAGGTTGATTTCAAGGCGATGGTTACAGCCTGTATCGGCGTGTAAATAAGGAACAGGAGGGTTGTTTCGACACCATGCTATGTACTTGGGGCGTGACACAGGCTCCGGGTTACCGCGCCCCATCAGCGATCATTGGTGGAAGATGCTGCGTTCCGATTGGCTCTTCCTTCACAGGCCGCCATCTTGGATGAGCTATCACTTCAGCACTACAGATACGCGCCGTATGCACGATCAGATACATTAGTACAATTACGCCGGCACACACTTGCGGAAGGCAAAAGTATCAATGCGGCATGGTCCTTATATAGTGTGCACATTCTCTTAATACATAATAAGGAATAATGCTGTACACGGCGCACAAGTTTGGTTTACGCACCGCCCTGGCTTATTGTACTGCAGGTGCCGTAGAACTGCTTCTGCCGTGTCACTGCGCGCACTATATAAAGTGCGCATTGTCATACCACATGCAAAGGAATAATGCAGTAGACAGCGCACAAGGTTGCGTTACGCACCGCCCTGTGGGGTGTTTTCCTGTAGGTGCCGCAGAAGTGCTTCGGCCGTGTCACTGCGCGTAGGGCGACTTAGAATGTTGTGTGGCCTCGCCAGCGTCCGTACTGACGTCATGACGTTGGTTTCAGTTTCACTCTGCCTGCAAGGTGCCAGCCCCTCCTCTGCCCACAGCATCACAGTCATGGCCGCCGCACAGCGCGCTGCAACGTGGGGGATGGCGGAGCTGATGATCCTCATCGATCATTGTGACCGCCATGACTATTGGGGCCACCATCACCACCGGCACCCCAGGCTGCGCAATCGCAGCACCGTTAGGCGGATCCAGCGGGCCCTGATCCGCCAACTTAGGGGTAAAGAGGACTGTTAAAGCGATCCAAAAGAAGATCGCTGATTTAAAGCAGAAGTGCCCGGGTCGCATAGTGGACATCCGTGCCAGGATTGCCAGGCTGCGCGTGGTGAGTAATTGTTGGCCCCAAACACACACCTGCAAATCTACATGTACCAAACTACACACAAATGTATCTAAACAGATTAGAAGGACATTGTGGGCCACAAGCAAACATATCTTCAGAGTGTAGTGGGCCTCCAGTCATCAAACATAATGTTTCCTACCCACAGTACATGCATACAACATGAGTGTATGCATCCAGCATGACCTTCTACAATCTAAGTTATGCAGGAAATACATAGCCACACAATCTATATGTTGGAGAACCATGTGTTGGTAATTAGTACTCAAGTCTGTGGTTTTTTTTTTTAAATATATAGGTGATGATTCTTCATCTGAAGAAGGGCACCATGCCCCACCCCCAGGTGGCCCAGCACCACCACCCCCAGACGAGGCTGCAGTGGCACCCTCGGCCCCTATGACACCACCTTCACCAGGGCGTGAGGAGCCCGACCTCCCATCACCGACAGTGCCAGAGGATGTGAAGGAGCTGCCGTCACCTGCAGGGCTGGAGGACTGGGACGACCTGCCCTCACATGGCTGGCTGGAGGAGGACGGGATGAGCTCACCACAGGAGGGCGAGGAGCTGGAAGCACATGCTGGCCCGGAGGAGGGTTCTCCCTCTAGCCCAGGACCCCTTTTGCCCCCAAAACACATAATGTGGCCACAGAGCCCCAGGCCGGGAGTAACACCACCTCCCACTGTATCCAGCTCAGTGGCGAGTCCTGGGGTGGCCATGTCCTCACGCAGTGACTATGATGGTAAGTGTTTCATTTTGCCACATACACCCTGCACACTGCAATCATTGTGTTGTTTTAAAGCTACCATGATTGTTAAACACATTGTTTCTAATTATGTTTACCTATTTGTGCAGATGGGGAACGTGCTGGTGCAGCTGGATGGAGCCTGAGCCCATCACTCTCCCCACCTGATGGTGACGAGGAGCTGGAGGCACAGGGTAAGGAGATGCTTTTTGTGACTCGTGGGTAGCCATCGGCAGCCACTGTTGTGTACTAAATTGTGTGTTCCCTCCCAATACAGGTGTCCCTACCATGGAGGCATTCCTCTGTGCCCAGCAGGATTTTGTTGCCCGCATGACAAGGGCTTACCAGCGTGGGCTGCAGGACCTGGGCCGGTTGGGTGACATGATCGAGGCCCTACAGCACCAACATGCTGCCCAGCCATGAACTACATGCCTCCAACATGATTTCTGGCCAAACATGGCCACACAAACTTTAGTCTTTGTTGGACTGTGACATATGTCATCCCTGTTGGCTTTTATTTTGTTTTTTATGTTTAGGCCACGTTGGCCTCTTTTCTTATAGTGTCCTAAATTAGGACCATGGGGAGTCTGGACTCGCTACCCTGTTGGCCTCTTTTGTTATAGTGTCCCACATTGGGACCATGGGGAGTGTGGACTCGCTACCCTGTTGGCCTCTTTTCTTATAGTGTCCCACATTGGGACCATGGGGAGTGTGTACTCGCTACCCTGTTGGCCTCTTTTCTTATAGTGTCCCACATTGGGACCATGGGGAGTGTGGACTTGCTACCCTGTCGGCCTCTTTTCTTATAGTGTCCCACATTGGGACCATGGGGAGTGTGGACTCGCTACCCTGTTGCCCTCTTTTCTTATAGTGTCCCACATTGGGACCATGGGGAGTGTGGACTCGCTACCCTGTTGGCCTCTTTTCTTATAGTGTCCCACATTGGGACCATGGGGAGTGTGGACTCGCTACCCTGTTGGCCTCTTTTCTTATAGTGTCCCACATTGGGACCATGGGAAGTGTGGACTCTCTACCCTGTTGGCCTCTTTTCTTATAGTGTCCCACATTGGGACCATGGGGAGTGTGTACTCGCTACCCTGTTGGCCTCTTTTCTTATAGTGTCCCACATTGGGACCATGGGGAGTGTGGACTCGCTACCCTGTCGGCCTCTTTTCTTATAGTGTCCCACATTGGGACCATGGGGAGTGTGGACTCTCTACTCTGTTGGCCTCTTTTCTTATAGTGTCCCACATTGGGACCATGGGGAGTGTGGACTCGCTACCCTGTTGGCATCTTTTCTTATAGTGTCCCACATTGGGACCATGGGGAGTGTGGACTCGCTACCCTGTTGGCCTCTTTTCTTATAGTGTCCCACATTGGGACCATGGGGAGTCTGGACTGGCTACTACTAGCCGAAAACACAATTTTGGCTATTGTGGGAAATGTCTGTCACACATGTTTGTTGGCAATAAAAATTCTGACTACTATTTTTGTGTGCCTTGATGTCACAACACACATGTATTGTTCCCCAACATGTAAATTCCCTAACTGTGTGACCCAGATGAGCACACCTCTTTGAAGTACAACTACATGTTAGCAGCCCACATGGTGCTCCTGCTCTGGGGCCATTGCCCACAATGTGTGGATAGTGTCCACTATATTTTGACCCTAAACATTCACCCACTCACATTTTTCAATTTCTTGCCCAAAATAAAGACAGAATTGTGTTGTTCCAAAATATTTATTCAAACATAATCAATGAACAACATAAATAAAATACACATGCCGATTTAGGCAAAGGAAAACTAAATCAACATAAAAGTGGCTAATGTGCTGGGGTAATGAAGCAAAAGTCCAGACGGCCAATTAAGTGCATTGGCTAGTAGTGTCCCACATGCTCCTCATCCTCCTCTGTCTGCTCTGACAATGCGGCCCCCCACTTTTCATGGCAGCCCCGCCCTGCCTGAGAGCGTCCTGATTGAAGACGACGTGTTGGGGGGGGAGTTGGGGTGCGTGTCGAGGCCAGTCTTCTCACACGCCGTGGTGGTTCGGCGGCCGAAAGGGGCCAAACTTTGTTCCTCCTAGGGGATGGAATGTGACATCCCCATTGCAGGGCCCCATCTTCGGCTGCATCAAGGACACGATCCATGACCCGCTGAGCTATCTGTGGTTGGTCCGGCTTCTCCTTGACATCCTGTCGCTGATGTGGAGGGCGTAGCTAGAAATGTCGGTCTCCGGTGGGGCAGGTCGTCGCCTTCGCCGGATAGCCGAGCTGTGCCTTGGGTCCGGACCCACATCACTAGCTACATCCTCCTGCTCAGCCACAGATGTGCTTGGCCGAGCATCACCAGCGCCAGGATCATCAGAACTGGAGCCGGCCAGCTCAGGGGCCTGTGTAAAAACAAGAAAAGAAAGAAAAAAAAAACAATTACTAAAAGCACCATCATTTATGAACATTGGCCATAGGCCAACAATATCCCAAACCACACACACCACACCAGCATACAAAAACCAAGACACCAGAAAGATAGAAGGCTAGTGAGACAAACACCTGCACGGCTCCTGTACACTCACCTGTAGCATCCCATGTACTCTGCGTTACACATACATATGTGGCATTCAGAGTGCCCGAACCCAAAAAATGATATGTGACCACAGGAGATTGATGCTGGCTGAAAACCCGTGCACGGCCATGTGCCCCAGCTTGACGTTGTGAGCCCCAAACAAAAAAAAATAGGTCCCACCTACATTAAACATACACTACATGGGCCAAAGGCCACAGACATGTGTGTGTTCAGCATTTACAACATGTTGCTGTGTCCGTCATCAAATACTAAACAAACCCATCATTGAGAATATTGCAAACTAGCCCCAAAAGACCCATATTTCTGTGTAATGACTGAATTTGAGAAGGGCTTTGTGGATATATTTTTGATTTAACCAGCCAAGCCCCTGAGGACTCATAACACATCAAGAAATGGTTTGCCAGGACCTGACCAAAAATTCACAATGGGGTTGTGGGGAAGCATGCAGACAAGCACACATGTGAGGCAAGCATTGTGGCCCACCACCGTAACACAATTACCCACCTCCTGTGGCGCAGATGGATCTTGGCCAGGGCCTACATGGGACGCAGGAAGGGGCTAGTTGGTCCTCCTAGCACGCGAGCTCCCATGGCCAAGGGTGAAGGTGAGGAGGGGATAATACCATAATTTTGGCAATGGTACCTCCTCACCTCCAGACCCTGACCGACGGTTGGTATAGTCAAGGTGAGCCCGCGTGAACGAGGCCCGCATGTTCTTGATCTTCTCGGCCACCTTTGCCTGGTCCCACCTCTTGCCTTGCCTGGGGGCCAGCCTATTGGCCAGCTCGACAAGAGGCCTGTAGGCCTCGGCCCTCGCTGCCTGATTGCGATACTCAGGCAGTGATGAGCGCCACAGGCACTCGTGTCCTTGATAAGCTATGAGAAGCTGGGTCTCGAAATCCACGCTACCCCTCGGCATCTGTGTGGAGAAAGACACAACTTTAAACATTTATTAGACCACGCAGACAACATTAAACCCATGCTTGGAAAAAAAATAAGATACTGCCAGGCTAAGTTCTTGTTTTTCCGGCCATGAAGCTCTTTGTCAACATGTATGTTTGCATGTGGGAGAACCTTTCTCCATGTGCAAGATATCAGCTCGGCTACACATGTCTGTACAGATTAAGCTCTATACATATGTTGACAAAGACACATGGTGGCAACAAGGATTACACCCAAAATTACACACTTCAAACATAGCTAAACATGGAGTGAGGGAACATGCTGGCAGGGGCACATCTGCACCTGGCCATGGTGGCCCACATATCATCTTCGTCCTTGCCCCAATGTGAAAGGTTTGCCATGTGTTAAAGGAGGACTGGCTGTCTGACAGCACAGCAGATGGTGTGGCTTATGGGCAACCACATGATCATCTTGCCCTTACTACACCCATGAACACCCTACTGTAGGCCATGCAACAACCATCCCCTGGCCAAACATGCGCACATTACAGGGAACAAAAGGGGACGCAAGTTACTGGGGCCAACCAGCCCATCATATTTGGGGAACAAAGATGACTACAATGTATGTAATACGTAAGCATATTTGACCAATAATCCCTACATGCCTATGGGCTACACAGAATAAGCCTTGCACATAGCAAAATCACAAGACAGACCTGAAGCACAAAACACAACGTCCATACACACACAGCCTAAGCGCCATGTGAGTGACGCATCTGCATTATGTACTAACGCATGGCAAGGCACAAGCACGTGAGATAACTTACCGTCAGAGCAACAGCGCACGGATCACTGGACACCACTAGCTCAATGCTCATGGACGTCTGGACAGGGTCTGGTGGGCAATGGCTGAGATTTATAGTCAGCTACACCAATCAGAGAACACGAATTCGCCACATTATTTGCGTACACCTGTGAACAGCCCTAGCGGCAGCTGATTGGTAGAGATCGCTAGATCGTGATTGGTTGCGGCTCCTTGAAAAGCTGTTCAGGCCGGTAGACATTACGCTTGCTGGCCACAGTCATTAAGTAAGTATTCGTGGGCAGACATGGAAGTTGCGGCGTGGGGGGTCTGAGGCGCATGATTTGTTGTGATAACGCCAAAGACTGCTGTAGCGGACAACCGAGTGATGTTATTTTTGGGACTACATTAGCGTGGTGTGCTGCCTATTAATTGCCATTTTGTACAGAGGTTCCCATATTCTCAGTTACACATTTGTGTTTTTGTTTCCATTCACCATGCAGGAGAATGGCTGCTGTAATGTAGACAGTAATGTGGTACAGATGTGCACATCAATGAATATATCATACTGGTTGGGGTCAACGGACACTGGGACCAACATAGCTAGGATCAGACATGGCTTTGTGGTGTGACGCAGCACAGATTAAACAGATGTGGATATCACCCGTGCAAACACATATGTAACCAATTCCCAACATGATGAGTCATGTGTAATCTGGTTTGTGACATCTATGCTTACTCACCCTGGCATGGCCTGGTACGTAGTGGATTACTGACTGTGGTTGTGAAACTACTTATGGTATGCTGAATTGTTTGTGTGAGATGTATAGACGAGATTTGTGGTGACACATGTCCCTTTGTAACTCACATAGGTCCAGATGTGCGACTTTCGGCCACTCAACAAAGTGTTAACGGATATGAGGCCAGGATCATTGCGCATGTTTGGTATTTTTTCCCCCCACTAGTGGTTGCTGCCCTTGCATGGCTCCCAGGATGTGTGTTGTGGGCACACGAGGACTCACATCTGCTTGGCTATAGTGTGTAATCCAAAAGAGGTGTGCCTTGCTTTACATGCTGACATGTCCCCATATTGTTGTATGTACTGATGTTCTGTTTTGTAATCTACAGGTGCTGAGACCGAGGATGCAGAATATACATGACCGACATGTTATCGTGGCTCTTGCGGTGGTGGAAGAGCAAATGTGGCTTCAGGATCGGTATGAGCGGTTGATGCGATGCAGACAACGGCGGCTGTGGAGCCGGGATTGGCTTCGCCTGCGGGAGACCCGGGGCCACATGCAGCTGTGGCGTGAGCTGGAGGAGAACAATCCCGATAATTACCGAAACTACCTCCGTATGTCCGAGAACACTTTCAACTTCCTTTTGGAGCGTGTGAGGCCATTGATAGCCCGTCAGGACACTATTATGCGTCAATCGGTTTCAGCTGAGGAGCGTTTGGCTATAACTTTGCGGTTCCTGGCTACAGGGCAGTCAATGACATCCCTCACATACTTGTCATGTGTCTCCCTGCCCCTGCTGAGCCGCCTGATCCCTGAGACGTGTGAGGCCATCTGGAGTGCTCTGCAGCCATCCTACATGAAGATGCCACAAACAGCCGCAGAATTGATGGAAGTAGGCCGAGGCTTTGAAACCCGGTGGAACTTCCCAAACTGCGGCGGGGCCTTGGATGGTAAGCACGTGAGGATTACTAAACCCCCCCCTCGGGCTCTTTGTTTTACAATTACAAAGGGTATTTTAGTATAATCCTCATGGCTCTAGTGGATTCGAACTATGAGTTCCTCTACGTGGACGTTGGAATGAACGGCCGCAACTCAGATGGGGGTGTGTTCGCACACTGCTCCTTGTCACAACTACTAAGGACCGGTGGGCTGAACTTACCCTCAAATGACGAGACGAGCCATCATCTCAACTTTGCGTTTGTGGCGGATGAAGCGTTCCCACTTCAGGAACACCTACTGCGGCCATATCCCCAGAGGGCCCTTACTTCAGAAAGACGCATTTTCAATTACCGGCCATCCTGGGCCCACCGTGTAGTTGAAAATACGTTTGGGATCATGGCGAATAGATTCCAAGTTTTTCATACGCCTCTGCATATGAAACTGGAGTCTATTGACACGGTAGTGCTGGCCTGCTGTGTGCTGCATAACTTCCTGCGTCGTAGGGATAGAGCATCATACACGCCAGGAGATTCTGTAGATAATGTAGACGCCACAACAGGGGAGGTCCGTCCAGGGTCTTGGCGTGATGACGACCATGGTGTGGCGCCACTCCAGCCGCAGAGCCATGGTCGCACTCAGCAGGAGGCCAGGGACAGTAGAGAAGCTTACTGCTCCTACTTCAATGGCTCTGGTGCAGTGAGCTGGCAGAACCAGCACATCTAGTGTGGGTGGTTCTGGATGATCGGAAAAAAGGTTGCCATGGTGGTAACAGCAGGGTTGCTGCACCATGTGTTTTCGTTGTATTTTGTTTCATTGTGTGCACAGGTTTTAGTTAGTTAGTTAGATTAGGTTGGATTTCTGTGGGGTTGGTGCTGCACACGTTCTGATTTGTGTTCATTTTGGGATCCCAAATTTATATGTCTTCACAATGTCACATGCTGTTTGAATGTCCATTGTCTTTCCTTTCTGTATGTGTTTTTTTTTCTTTTGCAAGGTCTGGATTGCTAAATTCTAATAAATTTATTTTCCTTGGATCCGAAATACTCTGTGTGAGCCTGATTACTTGGGGATGGAGGGCAGTGTGATCTAGGTTTGGGTTGTGGCCAGTGCTGGCACACACATTGCCACCTATGGCTGGGTTGGACACACAATATGTGTGGGTGGGCATGATGTTTGGGAAGGTTTTTGGTCAACAGTCTATGTGACAAATGTGTGTACATAACCCTTGTGGTTTGGTGTAGGCAGAGGGTCACCTGCACACAGCACATTGATGCAGGACATCATATTGTCAGGTGTGTTTAAGTACGTAGACACACACATCATGGATATGTGGCATGCGAGCTGCTCAAGGCCATTGACATCTGTTACCACATATGCGAGCGCCATTGGGGCTGTATTCACACATTGGTATCCAGACACACCACACATAGGACAATTTTTACACAAAACGCACATACTGTGTGTTGTAAGCCGCTACTGTGTGTCGCCAATGCGCCACTTTAGCGCAATCGCCACACGCCGCTATGTCACAAGCGCTTATTCTGCGTGACAATGCAAACACTTCTACTACGCACACATAGCCCAGCACTGATGTTTTAATACACACGGAGTATGTGACTGTATACCGCTCCTGCGTGACGCATAACCATCCACTTAGCTGAATACGCCACACTCCGCCATGTCACAAGCGCTTATTCCGTGCCACAGTCCGAACACTACTACGTCACGTCTCCGCCATCCGCCCTTCGCGTCGAGCCCAATCAGAACACTCTTGTGTTGGCCAATGGTTGTCGTTTGGGCGCGGCGTGATGGACTGTGACACGCCTATGTGTTTTCCCTGCTGCCTTTGTTCCGCCCATATAACCTTGTTATAGCGGCGTGTAAATGAGGTAAGGTGAGCTACAGAAGGTAACTTGTGGCACCCGGCGGTGTATCCAGAGATAGATGTAACCTACCATAGCGCACCTTGTTGCGGCGTGTAAAGGTGATGCGATTACCGTTTGCAACAGTTTGTGCGTGCTCGTGCACGTGAAGCACCCGGTTGTTTCCACCATCTTGTAGCAGCGTGTAAAGGTACCATTAGGGTGCATACTCACGATCAGAATACGCAGCGTTTTGGATGTAGTGTATTGCCTCCATGTCCAAAACTCTGCGTTGTACAGAATACAGAATACTAGCAGAATAGTGTATGGGATTTCAAGAAATCCCATGCCCAATATGCTTCTCCTGATTGCAGCATGTTTTCAGTTGCGGTTTCGGTTGCCGCGCTTCCGCATCTCAGCAGTGATCTCCTGATGGGTGCACCTATGCGGGAGGAATGTGGCAATACTTTCAAGTGACTCAAATTTAATCTTGATAAATTTACCGGTTAACGAAATGCATCCATACCTTTTTAGAAAAAAGGAAATACCTAGTAAGGTCTTGTTTACACAAGAGAAATCCACCTCTCTTAAGGTACCGTTACATGGCTCGAAGTTGAAACGATGTTGGCAACGATCTCGTGTGCGCGCGGTAATTTCCGACATCATTGTGACATCGTTGGTGAGATGTCACATGTATAGATATCGTGGACGATGCACCAACGATGTAGTGAGCAGGTATCATTCGTACAACCCAGCGAACGATACCTGTGAATGGGTGAAGTCGTCAATGACATCATTATCACGGTGTCACACATAACGAAATAGCAGGTTGGCTTATCATTGATCATGTGGTCTGAGAACATGTTCTCAAACCTGTGATCAATGATCCAACGACTTATCTAGTTGAATCTCGGTGTTACACGTAACGACGTCCTAATGATGTCGCTGGAACAACTCCAAACCCGTGACGTATCAGCGACATCGTTAATGATGTTGTGCCGTGTAACGGGGCCTTTAGGACCATTTCTTTTGAAAACTGCAGAGTTAAAACGATATCCACTGACAAATAATTCACATTACTAACAAAATCTCAACCAATTCTCCCATGCAGCTGCATATGCAGCCCACATTACTAGTACTAAAGAGTTTTGATGAGCAATGGAATTAAATCGCTATCGATTCCCAAAGATAAGGAGGGCAAGGAGATCCTTCCCAATCTGCATCTGGAAACAATTGGTAGAACTCAGTCCAACGCTGCTGAGAAATAAAACTCCCTGGAATATTTCTTATCACAGGCACAAATGTGGCTTTCAGACGTTCAGATGTTAAAAGACAGACATAAGAGAATGAGCTTACGCAACACACACAATACTAGCCTGCACTTTGAAGATAGAGTATTAGCTGTGAATACCACGCCTAAATTATTTGACTGAAGTAAAATCATTTTCTTTACTTAACTACCCCCATAAGCTTATTGCTACAAAAAAATGCAAAAACAGCAGAGTATTCCTCAATATGCATTCAATCCGCCAAAAATCAGACACTTATTCAGCCAACCAATGCAACTTAAAGATTATGCCTTAACCAAAACTAGGAAAAGAATTAAGAATCAAAGATAACTGATCAAAATAGATCAAATCAGCTTGCTACCAACAAATTCAGTTAAAGGAATTCAAAAACTGAAGCGAAATACGCAAATCCTACTTCATTGCATTCATACATAGAAATACTTGAAATCTTGTTTTCTAATTCTGCAACCTCTTTATGTAGTTGCTCAGTCGTAAAAGGAATAATGTCCATAGAACATTTATTAAGTATTTTTTCGAATTTCTTGCAGTATTCGCTGTCATCTGAAAGCAGAGTCCCTCGGAAAACTACACAAATAATCCAAGATTGAATCAATAAACATAAATACACTTTCTGGTGTAAACAGATGATGCCAAAAAATGGGCACAGTATTTCACAATTAAGGTCCCAGGTCATTGAATGTGTTCCACTAAGCAGACGGGCGGGCAACAGAATCTTTAAACTGAAACAGAGAGAGACTTTTTGGATTCATAAATTAAAAGCACTTGAACCAATGGGTCTGAATAGGGAGCATGAAACTTTCTACTGATACAACTCACAGACATACTGTATCAAAATCAACATAAAATCTTGGATATTATTAACACAAGCTTTGTATATGTTAGTGATATTCCTTATCACCTACTGTGATTAACTGATATATATACAGTATATGTATATACAGTTAGGGCCAGAAATATTTGGACAGTGACACAATTTTCGCGAGTTGGGCTCTGCATGCCACCACATTAGATTTGAAATGAAACCTCTACAACAGAATTCAAGTGCAGATTGTAACGTTTAATTTGAAGGGTTGAACAAAAATATCTGATAGAAAATGTAGGAATTGTACACATTTCTTTACAAACACTCCACATTTTAGGAGGTCAAAAGTAATTGGACAAATAAACATAACCCAAACAAAATATTTTTATTTTCAATATTTTGTTGCGAATCCTTTGGAGGCAATCACTGCCTTAAGTCTGGAACCCATGGACATCACCAAACGCTGGGTTTCCTCCTTCTTAATGCTTTGCCAGGCCTTTACAGCCCCAGCCTTCAGGTCTTGCTTGTTTCTGGGTCTTTCCGTCTTAAGTCTGGATTTGAGCAAGTGAAATGCATGCTCAATTGGGTTAAGATCTGGTGATTGACTTGGCCATTGCAGAATGTTCCACTTTTTTGCACTCATGAACTCCTGGGTAGCTTTGGCTGTGTGCTTGGGGTCATTGTCCATCTGTACTATGAAGCGCCGTCCAATCAACTTTGCAGCATTTGGCTGAATCTGGGCTGAAAGTATATCCCGGTACACTTCAGAATTCATCCGGCTACTCTTGTCTGCTGTTATGTCATCAATAAACACAAGTGACCCAGTGCCATTGAAAGCCATGCATACCCATGCCATCACGTTGCCTCCACCATGTTTTACAGAGGATGTGGTGTGCCTTGGATCATGTGCTGTTCCCTTTCTTCTCCAAACTTTTTTCTTCCCATCATTCTGGTACAGGTTGATCTTTGTCTCATCTGTCCATAGAATACTTTTCCAGAACTGAGCTGGCTTCTTGAGGTGTTTTTCAGCAAATTTAACTCTGGCCTGTCTATTTTTGGAATTGATGAATGGTTTGCATCTAGATGTGAACCCTTTGTATTTACTGTCATGGAGTCTTCTCTTTACTGTTGACTTAGAGACAGATACACCTACTTCACTGAGAGTGTTCTGGACTTCAGTTGATGTTGTGAACGGGTTCTTCTTCACCAAATAAAGTATGCGGCGATCATCCACCACTGTTGTCATCCGTGGACGCCCAGGCCTTTTACAGTTCCCAAGCTCACCAGTCAATTCCTTTTTTCTCAGAATGTACCCAACTGTTGATTTTGCTACTCCAAGCATGTCTGCTATCTCTCTGATGGATTTTTTCTTTTTTTTCAGCCTCAGGATGTTCTGCTTCACCTCAGTTGAGAGTTCCTTTGACCGCATGTTGTCTGGTCACAGCAACAGCTTCCAAATGCAAAACGACACACCTGGAATCCACCCCTGACCTTTTAACTACTTCATTGATTACAGGTTAACGAGGGAGACACCTTCAGAGTTAATTGCAGCCCTTAGAGTCCATTGTCCAATTACTTTTGGTCCCTTGAAAAAGAGGAGGCTATGCATTACAGAGCTATGATTCCTAAACCCTTTCTCTGATTTAGATGTGGAAACTCTCATATTGCAGCTGGGAGTGTGCACTTTCAGCCCATATTATATATATAATTGTATTTCTGAACATGTTTTTGTAAACAGCTAAAATAACAAAACTTGTGTCACTGTCCAAATATTTCTGGCACTAACTGTATATATATATATATATATATATATATATATATATATATATATATATTTTACATCGAGAGAGAGATATGGATATATAGATAACAGCAGGGTATTGTATACCTTGTACTGCTTGTCTGCATTTTGCTCCTCCATGCTTATCTTTTGTTGTAGAAATTCTCTCTAAATATATAGTCAATATTTGACTAGCATTATACCGTAGCATAGCCTTTGTATAATGTTCTTATTACCATTACTGCATTATACATTCTAGCACATCTTTTCTTTTGCAGATACAATAATCTCCTTTCTCTGATTTTCACTGTGCACCATGAATATCCATCATGCCCTCAGCACTGAAAGATTGCCCTCTCACTTTGTCTCCACATCGCCACTGCTCAGTATGGTTGCTGCGCATGCGCTATCGAACCACTTTGCTCCCTCTGCACCGCACACTCGCGGCATGCATTTCACCATAGCCACTCTCTGCGTTTCACACACAGGAACCAGGAAGTGGAACGCACGCCCATGCCACATTTAAATGCAGTCGAGCTCAACATACAATCCCACATCCCTTTATGCTGGTGTCCACACTACACCAAGTAATTTGCATCTGCTCCCCTGAACACTTTCACTATGACTCCTTTGCTCCATTCTATCCCATTATAAAAGTTCCTTCTATTACAGGTACCCCTGCATTGCAATATCTGCACCGATAATGCCGATCTCACTGACATACGTCCCTAATACAGCCTGGTTGCCCAAGTATGATGACCTGCCAGGCACCCTGGATGCATTTAGCAGGAAGATTTTTAATGTGTTGGACATGTATGCGATTACTGGTAAGCAGAGAGCATCAGTAGTGATGGGACAGTTAACAGGTGCAGCGGAGCTGGAAACCTGAAACTGAGAGTTTTTGAACATCATGCTGAGACTGAACTGAGACTGTTGTTTTACCATTGCAAACAGGGAGCACAAGAAAGTGTCCTAGATTACTGAGTCATTACGCCTGCAGGAGGCACTGAGACTCCTTAAACAAGTTGATCCAAATGGCATATGTGATGAAAATAAGATGCTTATTAAACAGTTTGTAAGTTGTAAGTTACCGGATGACAGAAAGCAAGCCCGCTGGTAGGCTCTCCAAAACCCTGATGCAGAGTTTGCTACCCTGAAAGAACTAACCGTTACGGGACAGCAGATCCCAGCAGTGCCAGACTTAGCCCCACAGCCGCGATGGGTTAAAACCCCCTCTTAGCCAGAAGCACCTTCCTCATCCCCTTCAGCAGAGACCAGTATGCAGGCTGTGACCCCTGACCTGGTTGACAGCCTGTGCTCCGAGGTGCGCCAGCTGAGCAGAGAGATAGCCAAGCTCCGAGTTGCTAGGCAACCCAAGACAGAGACACAGCCACAAGTAAAGATACAGCTCGCTGACAGCCCGGAAGACGTTCCATGGATAAGGAAGAGGACACCGCCACTTCGAGGGAGGACCACAGACTGCTACAGCTCCAGTGGACCGCCCATCTGTCGCAAGTGAAACAAGGAAAGGCACATCTACCGGTTCTGCCCTTTAAACAAGCAACCCCTGGGGCCCAACCCCAGGAGTAGACTGCCCAGGCCCATCCAATTGGCTGCGCAGGTATGTGGGAGATTGTCCGTACCTGTCCGTCATCATAGACGGCATCGCTACCACTGCTTTGGTAGACACTGGGTCCCAAGTGACCACCATCCCGAGTATCCTTTACAAACAGTTCTGGTCTGAACTTGAACTTGACCCTTCAAACCTTGACTTAAATATTATTGCTACCAGTGGGTTGCCCGTCAATATAGATGGGCATTGGGAGGCAACCGTAAAGGTGGGGAGGGTAGAATTAAAGAATCAAGGACTCATTGTGGTTGCGGATAAACCAAATGAGCGGGATCCACATGTGATACTTGGTACAAATATAATGGTTAATTGTTTAGATGAAGTGTTGTTTTTGCTTCAACAGAGTGCAGATACTACTACTTCAGGAGAGAGGAGGGTTTTTCAGAAGGAGATCCGAGCCCTCGTGTACCAGCAACAGGTGACACTATCCAGTGGTGAGATTGGTACCGTACGTGTAACAGACCCAATTCTTATTGTAGTGCCACCAAGAAGTGAAATGATGATCTGGTGTCAGGCAGCACTAGGCCTCAGAGGGCAGGACTACCAGGCGGTAGTGGAGCCAGTGATGTCTGACAGTAGTCCTACACTCCTGACAGCCAGGCGGGTGGTTGATGTACGCAAAGGAAGGGTACCTGTACGTGTATTGAATTATGGTGATGACGAAATAAAACTACCAAGGCATTCCACTGTTGCTAAGTTGTACCATGTAGATAACAACTCTTTACATGAAGCTGAATCATTAGTTCAGTCAGTGTCAGGCGAGCCTCACAACTCCAAGAAACAGGGAAATGGTGTCAGGAGCTACATGTAGGCATTGACAATACACCTTCTCACCAGAAACAGAGTTTATCGGGTAGTTCAAGAGTTTGAACAGGTGTTTAGGAAGCATCCACTTGATTTTGGGAGGATTAAAGGGGTACACCATCACATACCCACAGGAAAGCATCCACCCATTAAGATTCAGGCCTATACCACCAGCACACTACCAGAAAGCAAAAGAAATGTTGCAGGACATGAAAGACGCAGGGGTCATCAGAGATAGTTGTAGTCCCTGGGCAGCACCACTGGTCCTGGTTAAAAAGAAAGACGTTAATATGAGGATGTGTGTAGATTATAGGCAAATCAATAAAGTAACACCCAAGGATGCATACCCGTTACCCCATATAGAAGAGTCACTTGCTGCATTAAAGTCTGCCAATTACTTCTCAACCCTAGATTTTACTAGTGGGTACTGGCAGGTCTCCGTTGCAGAAGAAGACCATGAGAAGACAGCCTTCACGACGCCAATGGGGTTATGTGAGTTCAACAGCATGCCATTCGGGTTATGCAACGCACCAGGAACATTCCAGAGGCTGATGGAGTGTTGCCTAGGCCACAGAAACTTTGAAACCGTACTGCTATACCTGAATGATGTCATAGTGTACTCCAAAACCTATGAAGACCACCTGCAACACTTAAGTGAAGTGTTTCAATCATTGTCCAAGTACGGGATGAATTTGAAGCCTTCAAAATGTCACCTGTTGAAACCCAAAGTCCAATACCTTGGGCATGTGGTCAGTGCAGAAGGCATAGCACCAGACCCGGACAAGGTCACAGTCATCAAGGACTGGCCAGCACCAACTACCTTCAAAGAGGTACGCCAAGTCTTAGGACTGGACGGGTACTACAGGAGGTTCATCAAGGGCTACACGAAGATAGCAGTGCCCATGCAAGATCTCCTGGTAGGACAATCCAAGAAGGGCAAGATCAGAAGTCCTCCATTCCGGTGGGGGCAAGAACAAGAAGAGTCTTCCAGCAGCTGAAGGATGCCCTGACTGGAGAAGAGATCCTGGCCTACCCCGATTACAGTCTACCGTTCCTGTTATATGCCGATGCCAGCAACAAGGGATTAGGAGCTGTCTTGGCACAGAGACAGAAAGGCAAAAAGAAGGTTATAGCCTACGCCAGCAGGAAGCTCCATCCAACAGAGAGGAATCCAGAGAATTACAGTTCTTTCAAACTGGAGTTCCTAGCCTTAGTCTGGGCAATCACAGAATGGTTCAAACATTATTTGGCATCCTCAAAGTTCACAGCTTTCACTAACAACAACCCTCTAACCCATTTAGAGACTGCAAAGCTGGGAGCCATAGAGCAGCGGTGGATGGCCAGATTATCCAACTACGACTTCACTGTCAAGTTCCGGGCAGGTCATAAGAATGGCAACACTGATACCCTATCCAGAATGCCTAATCTACCAGACGTGGGAGCAGACGTGGATGAGCTAGAAGAGGTAGTTACCGGCCTTCCACCGTCCAAGTGTATCCTCATATCATCAGGCAAGCTAAAGACGTCAAGAGACAACAGTGAAGCCGTTATCTCACCATAACTGGAAAGAGACCCAGGACAGTGACCCGGCTGTTAGTTTAGTCAAGGAGCTTATAACCAAAGAACATTCCTGCCTGAGTCCAGAAGCTCCACAAGAAGCCAAGCGCCTATGTTCGTCTATCAAGGTAAATTGTGCAGACATCACATTAATCCCAGAATCCGTGAACTGATCTGTCAAATCGTATTCCCAAAAGGAGATGTATAGATGGTACTAGAAGCTTATCAAAATGATGCTGGACACTTCAGTTTGAAAAAACTGGAGATGTTGCTGAAAGACCGCTTTACTGGGTTGGCATGAGAGGTTCCATTGAAAGATGGTGTAAAAACTGTGGACCATGTCACCTGAGAAGAAAAGACCAGCAAAACCAGAAAGCTCCACTGCAGCCAATCACCAAGAAGCCTCTAGAGCAGGGGTCTCAAACTCGGTGGGCTGGTGGGCCGCACATAGAAAAAAATTTATATAGGAGGGCCGCATTCATTGTAGGACTAAGTGACATTTTAGCAACACCAGAATTTTTTGCTCAATGTAGTAATGCCCACATCCTGATCTTCTTGTAGGAATGTCCCCACCCTAATCTCCTTTATGTAGAAATGTCCCCATCCTGGTCCCCTTCTTGGAGGACTGTCCCCATCGAATATTAATGTCATCCATCCTGGTCCTCTTCTTGTAGTAATGTCCCCATCCTGGTCCTCATCTTGTACTAATGTCCCCATCCTGGTCCTCATCTTGTACTAATGTCCCCATCCTGGTCCTCATCTTGTACTAATGTCCCCATCCTGGTCCCTTTTTTGAAGTAATGTCCCCATCCTGAAGTAATGTCCCCATCCTGGTCCCTTTTTTGAAGTAATGTCCCCATCCTGGTCCTCTTCTTGTAGTAATTCCCCCATCCTGGTCACAGAGCCCATGGGACTGTGAACACAGAGCCCACAGCGCACGCAGAGCCCACAGCGCACACAGAGCCCAGTGCACACCCTCAGTGCCTGGACCCTGCCTCATTGTCTGTGCTGCTGTGCCCCCTCTGGACCCGGTAATCGCCACTTAAATTACAGTACCATACCGGCGCCAGCGATGAGCTGCCTGGTCCTCCGCCGCTGGATCTTCCCCCGATGACATCTGGTAGCAACTCTTCACTGCTCTCAGGGCCTCGCTTGCCCTCCACAGCAGTGACAGCGCGGGATTCTGAGACCCCCTCAGGCCACCCGCAGCAGTCAGAAGACTGAGGTCGGTGGGCGAGAGATGCTGAGGTGGGTGGGAGGAAGGTGCTGAGGTGGGTGGGCGAAAGAGTCTGTCTTTCAGTCACCATCATCATCAAAATCATTTTCATCATCATCATCACACACACAGGCACCATCATCATACAAGCACACACAGCCACCATCATCATACACACACACACACACACACACACAGCCAGCACCATCATCATACACACACAGCTACCACCGCCGTCATCATCAGTCACACACAGTCACCACCGCCATCATAATAATCACCGCCATCACCGCCGCCAATTATCATCATCACTCACACACAGCCACCACTGGCATCACCATCACGTCACAGACATGCACAGCCATCATCATCAGTCACACAAACGCGCACACACACAGCCATGATCATCATCAGTCACACGCACACATACACAGCCATGATCCTCAGTCAAACACAAACACAGCCATGATCATCATCAGTCACATGCACACATACACAGCCATGATCATCATCAGTCACACGCACGCATACACAGCCATGATCATCCTCAGTCACACGCACACATACACAGCCATGATCATCATCAGTCAAACGCACACATACACAGCCATGATCATCCTCAGTCACACGCACGCATACACAGCCATGATCATCCTGTCACACGCACACATACACAGCCATGATCATCCTCAGTCACACGCACACATACACAGCCATGATCATCAGTCACACGCACACATACACAGCCATGATCATCATCAGTCAAACGCACACATACACAGCCATGATCATCCTCAGTCACACGCACGCATACACAGCCATGATCATCCTGTCACACGCACACATACACAGCCATGATCATCCTCAGATCACACGCACGCATACACAGCCATGATCATCCTCAGTCACACGCACGCATACACAGCCATGATCATCCTGTCACACGCACACATACACAGCCATGATCATCCTCAGTCACACGCACACATACCCAGCCATGATCATCAGTCACACGCACACATACACAGCCATGATCATCCATCAATCACATGCACACATACACAGCCATGATCATCATCAGTCAAACGCACACATACACAGCCATGATCATCCTCAGTCACACGCACGCATACACAGCCATGATCATCCTGTCACATGCACGCATACACAGCCATGATCATCCTCAGTCACATGCACGCATACAGAGCCATGATCATCCTCAGTCACATGCACGCATACACAGCCATGATCATCAGTCACACGCACACATACACAGCCATGATCATCATCAGTCAAACGCACACATACACAGCCATGATCATCCTCAGTCACACGCACGCATACACAGCCATGATCATCCTGTCACATGCACGCATACACAACCATGATCATCCTCAGTCACATGCACGCATACACAGCCATGATCATCCTGTCACACGCACACATACACAGCCATGATCATCCTCAGTCACATGCACGCATACACAGCCATGATCATCCTCAGTCACATGCACGCATACAGAGCCATGATCATCATCAGTCACACGCACACATACAGAGCCATGATCATCCTCAGTCACACGCACACATACACAGCCAT
Organism: Allobates femoralis; assembly: GCA_033576535.1. Lineage (NCBI taxonomy): Eukaryota > Metazoa > Chordata > Amphibia > Anura > Aromobatidae > Allobates > Allobates femoralis. Next base: position 319,567,789 of record JARQOC010000004.1, read on the forward strand.
GATCATCAGTCACACGCACACATACACAGCCATAATCAGCATCAGTCCCACACACACATACACAGCCATGATCATCATCAGTCACACGCACACAGCCATGATCAGCATCAGTCACACACACACATACACAGCCATGATCATCATCAGTCACACACATACACAGCCATGATCATCATCAGTCATACACACACATACACAGCCATGTTCATTAGTCATACACACACAGCCATCATCATCATGTCACACACATACACAGCCATGATAATCAGTCACACACACAGGCATCATCATCAGTCACACACACATACACATCCATGAACATCATCAGTCACACACACACATGCACAGCCATCATCACACACACACACACGTTCTGACCTGGCCTATGCTCCTTCTTGTGCCCTCGGCTTCACCCGCAATGCAGCTGACGTCACCGCTGCTGTGTTGAACGCGGACGTCGATTGCTTTGCCCTGACCGCTGATCTCCAAGGCGGAAGTGCGGCAGGCAAAAGAAATGTTACTGGAGGTGGCGGGGGGCAAAGTGATGGGGCAGTGCTAAAGTGCGGCCGCCGGCGGGGGGCAGTATTCAAGTGCGGCTGCTGGCGGGGGGGCAGTGTTAAAGTGCGGCTGCCGGCGGGGGGCAGTGTTGAAGTGCGGCCGCCGGCGGGGGGCAATGTATAAATGCGGCCGCCGGCGGGAGCACGGTAAAAGTGCGGCCGCTAATACAGGGCAAGTATGTTCTGCCCAGTGTGTCCCCGGGCCGCATCAATCAGCCAGGCGGGCCGCATGCGGCCCGGGGGCCGCGTGTTTGAGACCCCTGCTCTAGAGATTGTTGCCTTGGATCATGTGAAGCTGACACCCAGCAAAACAGGGTATACCTATGCTCTTACCATGGTAGACGACTACTCTAGATTCTTAGTAGTAGCACCAGTCAAAGACTTAACTGCAGAAGTAGCAGCCAAGATGTTCCAGACCTATTTCTGTCGACCTCATGGGTACCTAGACCAGGTACTAACAGATCAAGGTTCCACATTTGAATCCCAACCGTTCCAAGAATCCCTAGGCCTGTACAGTTGTTAGAAGATAAGAACCACACCGTATCATCCCCAAACAAATGGTCTTTGTGAGAAAATTAACAACATTGTCATCGACATGTTAAAGACTTTACCACTTGAAAAAAGAAATCAGTGGCCAGAAAAACTACCTGACTTAGTGAATATAAACAATCACATCCCTGTAAGTTCTACTAACTACACACCAGCATACTTGATGCGAGCAAGACCTGGAAAACTCCCAATTGACTTGGAGATGGGAACTGTAGAACCAGACCAAGTCACTTCGGAAGACGATTGGTGATTATCACCGTCAACAACAGTACAAGAAATTTCAGGAATGCGTAGAAAAGAACTTAGAACAAGTCAGAAGCAAATAAGAGCATGACTTTAACAAGAATGCCACAGCTTAACCCTTGACACCTGGTGAACTAGTTCTCAAAAGGAAAAGAAGAACCAACAAACTAGATGACTAATGGGAAGCTGAACCCTATACTGTTATGCAATCCAACTTTGACAACTCTAAAACCTGTGTAATTAGTCGAGATGAAGGTAGAACAACCTCAACAGTATCTATAGATCATCTCAAGAAATGTCCTGACCAATTGAAACCACAAGAAGTAAACTACCCCTTAACAACAGTTGAACAAACAAGAGAGAGAGTAATCCACACTGAACTAGGAGATTTCCCAGAAGACTGGCCTCAATGCAATGGAGCAGTCATAGTACCAGTACTCTCATTCTATCAACTTGTGGAAGACCAAGTACCCGTACCAATACCAGAAGAACCAAGAAGAGAAGAAGAACCTGTTCATGTCCAAGAAGTACAGCCTGTTGTACCGGAACTAGAGATTCCTACAATCGGTGAACCTGCTAGTCCAACAGTAAGACTAAGACCTCGCAGACAGTTACCCACCTTACCACCTCATACAGAAGTGAGTACACAACATGAAACACCTAGTCCACGTAGGTCATGTTGCAATACCCAAGGACATGCCCCATCTAGGTATGGAGAATGGGTATAGAATATAAAAGTGTGAAACAGTAAATAGTGACTTATATAATAGTACTGTATAGAAGGGTGGAGGAACTGGGCACAGCCCCATGTACATTAAGTTGGGAACAGAAAGTGCCTGGGGTAGAGAGAAGGTGTCCTGGTCTCCTAAGCAGAGACACCCATAGGGAAATTGTGTGTAAAGTGTGTTAACCCGTTGAATTTCCCAAGCCAACAGAGACTTTACTGTGTGGACTTTACCCTTTTTTCCTGGATCTCCCTTGTTTAACCCTGGACTACAGCCACAGGACTAGTGGTGGCTAAAAACTACTTTCTTTACTTTTTACAGCCTGTGGCGGATGGACTAGCGCCGTAAGGACTGCCTTTTTCTATTTTCACCAGTATTCAATGTTTTTTGTATATTTTTGAATTTTGAGACTCTGTAAATACCTATTATTGTTTATGTGTTATGTAACAAAAGCTTTGTTCAGTCCGAGAGTACTGAAGTTAACTAGGGGGGGAATGTGGCGTCCTGTGTCAGGTAAGCTACAGAACCAACTAGTTCACTAAGGGATTTCCATGTCTGGTACTCACATATACCCAACAACTTCCACCCCAGACCTGTAGGGGGAGCCCAACTGGTTGCTGCTAAGCCAGATCTCCTATAAATACAGGTGCAGGGGAAATCAGCAGAGTGTGCAGTCACTAGAAGAACTGTGAAGTTCAGCTTAGAGCTTATGAGCAAAAACTGGTCACTGGAGCCGTGCTAGGCCCGACAGCAGTGCACCTTCAGAGCCAGTGTGAGGTCCAGAGAGAGTGAGGACCGCAGGCAGAGGCGAGGAACACTTCAGAGGGGGCAGAGGAGCCATCCCGGCTCACCCAAGGAGCACATCGGTCATTGGAGACCAAGTCTGCATACAGGGAGAGAGAGACCAACCCAGCAGAGAATCCAGCACACCGTGGAGGCTTAGCTTCCCGGACACCTGCAGCACCCACAATTGAGAGCCAGGGACCGCAGAAGAGATAGCGATAGCCCATAGAGAGAGCCCTCAGTGCAGCAACACGGGTGTGGAGAAACAGGAGGTCGGGTCTGGTTTCATTGCAGCCAGGCTTAGAGAGAAGGAACAGGACAAGGAAGCCTATACCTCACTCGAGGTTGAAGTCTCAAAGTGTATCCTCCATCCCTGGACGTGTACCGGTTCCATCAGTAAAGGTTCTAAAAGAGACTTTCTGTGTGTGTGTCCATCATTCTAGACCCACACCATAATGACTACGCTACCCTATTACACTATTGCTACTTCCAACACCCTGGAGACTCAGTCCTGCCTGTAGAGGGCTACAACACCTTGCTGCCGCCCATCAGCCCGGAGGTCCCCGCAGCGCCAGTGCCATCACCAGACCTACAGGTAGCGTCACGACTGACAACTTTAATCTCTGTAAATATACCCCTTATCATTGTCACCCAAGGGCACAGGCTCGGACACGGACCACCCGTGACATCCCTGCACCCGACCGCCCGAGACCTGAGTACCCAGTCCCTTGTAGCCCCAGACAGAAGGACCCAATAACCATGGACTTTCTCAGCCTGATAATATCAGCCACGTCTATCTGCTTTACCTTTGATGGAGCAAAAATAGTTGGACCCCACATCATTTTATTTATTTATATATTGATTTATAAGGATAAACAAGCCTAAAACTGTTAACATAAATTTAATACTAAGTCAATCTTGTAAACTTTATACTTTTCGTATTGTTTATTTCTTTCTCCAACAATGAGTGCCGTGGTAATTTTCCACTATGAATTTTTGGGTGTCAGGAGAGATCATCTCCAAGCTGTGTCCTTTTCTGCTCAGGGGCTAATAGGGTGCATCCTCATGATCAAGATACGCAGTGTTTTTGATGCAGCGTCTTTGCGCTGTGTCCAAAACGCTGCGTCATACAGTACTAGCATAGTGGGTGGGATTTCAAGAAATCCCATCCTCACTATGCGTAACCCGCCAGAAGCGTGATTTGAGCTGCGGTGCGGGTTGCCGCCATTCCGCTCCTCCGCAGCATGTTCATTTCATGCTGTTGAGTTGAAAGTGGCTCCCATCGGGTGACTGCAGGGAGAAGCCACCCCGCACCCGCCGCACATGGTGAGTACAGGGCGGCTGCGGTCTCCCTGTGGCCACCTGCGGCTTCACTCGGGTCCGGAGGAGCTGCGTCCAACACGCTGCTCCTACGGACCGTGAGCACATGCCCAAAGGCTACTGTTAAGTCACCTTTACACGCCACAACCGCGGCAAGGAATCTGACCGGCGATGTGTCTCCCCGGAACCATCAAAGTCTTTTAAGGAACACTGCACACTCCAAAAATTTCTCAAAGTGAAGTTGTGTATTTATTTATGGTGCATACAGACATTTTATGCGATAGGGCTTGACGTTTCGACCACGTCCCGTGGTCTTTATCAAAATATCGCTGTCTAGTCTTATAAATATGGATATATTGCACCTAGGGAACTCACAGGTCCTGTATTGGCGCCTTGGCTGGACGCGCTGGTAGATCCCGGAGCAGGAGGAACATATCCTACTCACAGGGCCAGACCTGGGAAGGTGCATTCCTTGGGGCACAGATCAGAATAAGATATCCCTTATATCTGTTATAGACATCTCTAAAGACAACCACCACCACCAGAGAACAACAAAAGCACCGACTAGCCAATACAGGACCTGTGAGTTCCCTAGGTGCAATATATCCATATTTATAAGACTAGACAGCGATATTTTGATAAAGACCACAGGACGTGGTCGAAACGTCAAGCCCTATCGCATAAAATGTCTGTATGCACCATAAATAAATACACAACTTCACTTTGAGAAATTTTTGGAGTGTGCAGTGTTCCTTAAAAGACTTTGTTGATATCGGGACCCAAGGGCCCCCTACACTAGCACCTCTACTACGTCCAACAGGTGTGCACGCCAATCACTATTATCCCCGGCACCATCGCCGTGAAATTGCCTTGCAATTGCAGCATGTATTTGGGGAATTTTGCAGCGATAAAAAAGGTTGCCCCTGGTTCCGATTTCACAGCACTGCTCAAAAATCTGAGGCAATCATGAAGGCGAAATTCCCAGCTTTTGGCGTGTGAACGGATGATAGGGATGGAATCAGCGTCGCCTATTGATTTCTCATAGGCGTGCCACAGTGTGCTGGACACAGCGCCCCATCTGCGATGATTGGTGGTGACTACTGTGTTCCCATTGGCTGTCACTTCACAGGGCGCCATATTTGAAGAGCTGTCTGTTCATCAACACACACATCTACAATGGCGTCATGTGTTAGCCAGCCTTCCAGAGCATGCTGACCAATCGTAACGCTGTTGCGTTGTCCAATGAGCACGTATGGGGCACAGTGTAAACCACTGTGGCATGCTTATCTCCAGCAGCACAGACCATGTACGCCCACATTGCCTTTGGGATTGCGGCGTGTGAAGCGGCGAGGGAATTCCACCGGAATGGTTCAACTGTGGGTGAGGCGATTTCCGGGGCGACACATCGCCTTAGGTTGAGGGCGAAATTGGAGCGTATAATGGTGCCATCGGCGATCAGAGGCAAACATGAAAAAAGTGCACGCGCACGTTAGATTGCCTCCTATTGCCGCCAAAAATTGCAGCGTGTAAAGGTTCCCTTACACGTCGCAACATTGCATGCAATTTGCTGGTTGCAGTGAAATCATGGACACATTGTTCTATTTTGTTGCCCTGTACAAATGGAACAATGTGTCCATGATTTCACAGCAACCAGCAAATTGCAAGTGAAATTGCATGCAATGTTGCGACATGTAACGGTACCTTCGCACATGCAGATACCATGGATTCTGGTGCATACATCTGCAAATAAGCTAATAACTTCCTTATTGTCTTCACCTGCCCAAGAGAGAATGCAGCCGCCATGGATTACAGTGGGCTTCAATACATCAGCAGCAGTAGGGAGTTTTACAATGTATGTACGGTACACATATGGTAATTTTATGTCATTTCAGAAATAGATTAGATTCAGGTTTCTTTCAGATCTGGGTTCACAGTCACAAGAGCAGTATTTAGTTTTTTCTGCACAGTATAAAATATATAGACTGTGAGTTTTTTCAGGTTTTCTGAATCACTTTTGAAGCCAGATTTGTTGAGAATCATATAGAGAAAGGAATAAGTAAAATACATATACTAATGGGTGGCATGGTGGCTCAGTGACTATAACTACAGTCTTGCAGCACTGGAGTCCTGGGTTCAATTTCCACTAAGGACAACATCTGCAAATAAGTATGTTTGTGTAGGTTTCTTCCAGGCACTCCAGTTCTTCCCACACTCCTAAAGGTACCGTCACACACAGCAACATTGCTTGCAATGTCACAGGCAATTTGCTGGTTGCAGTGAAATCATGGACACATTGTTCTATTTGTACATGGCAGCAAAATACAACAATGTGTCCATGATTTAACTGAAACCAGAAAATTGCCAGTGAAATTACAAGCAATATTGCCGCATGTGACGGTACCTTAAGACATACTGGTAGGATGTTTAGATTGTGAGCCCCAATGGGCATAATAAAGTACTATGGAATCAATAGCACTATATAAATATTATTATTGATCCTCTTTTTCTAAGCCACTACAACATCTGCATTAAAAAAACTGAAGCTGACTTTGTGGCCTCACATTTGTGGTTCTTGTAAGGGCGGCTTCACACTGCATTCAGGTCTGGTCCGCGGCTAGCCCGTGAGCCACGGTCCTGACCTATCAGCGGAGGCAGCTGCGTGCGGCAGAACACAAGACCGGAGGGCAAATCAGCCCTCCAGTTCTGTGTGCTGATCCAGTCCAGGGCTGTCAGGTTCATCCCTGACAGCCCCGGACCAGATCTGACCGCAGTGTGAATCTGCCCTAACAAATATACTGTATTACATTTCCTGAAGATTGTTCTATAATAGTTCAACTCCTCTTTAAGTTAGATGTGTGAAAACAAGTGTGCCAATTCATTAGTTAATGACGCTATTAGGCTTAACACTTGAAACAGCTCTCATTGTGTTAATAGTATTAGATTTAATGTGAGGCCTGGCAGAATAAATATACATACTAACTACTGGAAGGCAGTATTTGTATGTGCTTTATTTAACCTCTTTACGACCAATGACGAGTATACTCGTCATGAAAAGATGTCAGTTCCCGCATCATGACGAGTATACTCGTCATGGCTTTGAACTGTCACTGCTCCTAAACGAACAGTGACAGCTCAAATCTAAAAGCTGTCAGTGACAGCCAAGGGTTAGGGGCAGAGGTGTGGGCACCCCTGTTAACCCCTTCACCCCCCTCCCCCACCGCAATCACTCTTATCTGCGGGCGGGTTGCACCGCAGCCGCCGGCAATGAGCTGATGCTCCAGCTCACACTGTGTCCTGTCCCAGCCCCCTGTGTCCAGCTCCCCCTGTGTCCTGTAGCCCCCCCCCCTGTGTCCTGAGCCCCCTGTGTCCTGTCCCCGTCCCCTGTGCAGCCCCTCCTGTGTCCTGTCCCCGTCCCCTGTGCAGCCCCTCCTGTGTGCGGTCCCCGTCCCCTGTGCAGCCCCTCCTGTGTGCGGTCCCCGCCCCCTGTGTCCAGCTCCCCGTGTCCTGTAGCCCCCCCTCGTGCCCTGAGCCCCCTGTGTCCTGTCCCCGTCCATCCCCGCCCTCCACCCTGCATTGTTTAGCTGCCGGCGGGCTTGTGCGCCCGCCGACGAAGCTGCAGGGCCCCCTCCTCCTCCTCCTCCTCCCTGCTGGTCCCGGTCCCCAGCCCCCGGTCCCCTGTCCCCAGCCCCACTCACCTATCCCGGCGGGCTGCACGCTCGGTGCACCCGCCCGCACCGTCGGGCCTCCTCTGCAGTGTGGCTCCTCCTCTTCTCAGGGGCTCCTCCTCCTCATCGCTGGGTAAGTATGAATGAATGAAAGAATGAATGAAAGAATGAATGAATGGATGGATGGATGGATGGATGGGTGGATGGATGGGTGGATGGATGGATGGATGGATGGATGGGTGGGTGGATGGATGGATGGGTGGATGGATGGATGGATGTGTGCGTGGATGTGCTTGTGTGGATGTGTGTGCGTGGTTGTGTGCATGCGTGGATGTCAGCACGTGGATGTGCGTACGTGGATGTGCGTACGTGGATGTGCGTACGTGGATATGCATGTGTGGATGTGTGTGCGTGGTTGTGTGCATGCGTGGATGTGCGTACGTGGATGTGCGTACGTGGATGTGCGTACGTGGATGTGCGTACGTGGATGTGCGTGCGTGGATGTGCGTACGTGGATGTGCGTACGTGGATGTGCGTGCGTGGATGTGCGTACGTGGATATGCATGTGTGGATGTGTGTGCGTGGTTGTGTGCATGCGTGGATGTGCGTACGTGGATGTGCGTACGTGGATGTGCGTACGTGGATGTGCGTACGTGGATATGCATGTGTGGATGTGTGTGCGTGGTTGTGTGCATGCGTGGATGTGCGTACGTGGATGTGCGTACGTGGATGTGCGTACGTGGATGTGCGTACGTGGATGTGCTGCGTGGATGTGCGTACGTGGATGTGCGTGTGTGAATGTGCGTGCGTGGAAGTGTGCGTACGTGGATGTGGATGTACGTGGATGTGTGTGTGGATGTACGTGGATGTCAGCATGCGTGCGTGGATGTGTGCATGCGTGGATGTGCGTGCGTGGTTGTGTGCATGCGTGGATGTGCATACGTGGATGTGCGTGCGTGGATGATGGGTGCATAGGTGGATGGATGGGTGCAACAAGGGATCAAGTGTCCTCTTGTTATAGTCTCTGGGATCATAGTCATGGTGCACTGTATAACTGATCATTGTCATACAGTGCACCATAACTCTGACCCCTGAGACTGTAGGAAGAGGACACTTGATCCCTTGCTGCAGTCTCTGGATTGAGCAGAGGCGATCGAGCGTCGTGGGACCTTCGTTGTGGACTACGTCGGAGGCAATCGAGCGTCGTGGGACCTTCGTTGTGGACTACGTCGGATCTTCATAATAAAGATGGAGTCCGAATTTTGTTTGTGTTTTTTTTTCAAATAAAAAGATTTTTCTATGTGTGTATTTTCTGACTATTTACCAGAGATTCCTAATGGCGGGTCTAACATTGGCCCTATATTATGAATCTCGGGCTTAGTGCCAGCTGCCAATAAAAAGCTGGCATTAACCCCTTTATTACCCAGTTCGCCACCGGCACCAGGGCAACTGGAAGAGCATGGGTACAGCGCCAGAAAATGGCGCTTCAATGAATGCGCCATTTTCTGGAGCGGCTGCGGGCTGCAATTCGCAGCATGGGGGGCCCAGAACGCTTGGGCCTTTCCATGCTGAGGATTCCAGCCCCCAGCTGCCTAGTTGTACCTGGCTGGGCCAAAAATATGGCGGAGCCCTACGTCATTTTTTTTTCTAGAATTAGTTCTAGAAATAAAAAAAAATGGGCTTTGCTGTATTTTTGGTTGCAGCCAGGTACAACGAGGCAGCTGGGGGTTGCTGGCAGTCTGTAGCTGCCAAGTTGTACCTGGCTGGACCAAAAATATGGCGGAGCCCTACGTCATTTTTTTTTCTAGAATTAGTTCTAGAAATAAAAAAAAATGGGCTTCGCTGTATTTTTGGTTGCAGCCAGGTACAGCGAGGCAGCTGGGGGTTGCTGGCAGTCTGTAGCTGCCAAGTTGTACCTGGCTGGACCAAAAATATGGCGGAGCCCTACGTCATTTTTTTTTCTAGAATTAGTTCTAGAAATAAAAAAAAAATGGGCTTCGCTGTATTTAATATGGCGGAGCTGTATTTGTAACCAGCCATGTACAACTTGGTAGCTGGCTGACTGGAATCCTCAGCGTGGAGAGACTCAAATGTTGTGGGTCCCCCACGCTGCAAATTTCAACCCACAGCCACCCAAGAAAATAGCGCATTCATTAGAGGCGGCATTTTCTGGTGCTGTACCCCAACTCTACCAGTTGCCCTTGTGCTGGTGGCACACAGGTTCTCCATATGCGACATAGTGTCCGCTAACAATTTCAATAGAAAATTAGCTCCAATTGTTAGCGGAAACCATGTCGGGTATGGAGAGCCCCTCCCTGTGTGCCTGAACATTGGAGCTCCCCCACAAGTGACCCCATTTTGGAAACTAGACCCCCGAAGGAACGTATCTAGATGCATAGTGAGTACTTTGAACTCCCAGATGCTTCACAAATTCATCCATAAAAATGAAAAAGCACGTTTTTTTCCACAAAAAGTTTCTTTTTTCATTTTTACGGATCAATTTGTGAAGCACCTGGGGGTTCAAAGTGCTCACTATGCATCTAGATACGTTCCTTGGGTGGTCTAGTTTCCAAAATGGGGTCACTTGTGGGGGAGCTCCAATGTTTAGGCACATAGGGGCTCTTCATATCCTACAAGGTGTCCGCTAACAATTCCAATTGTTAGCGGACACCATGTCGCGTATGGAGAGCCCCTGTGTGTCTCCACATTGGAGCTCCCCCACAAGTGACCCCATTTTGGAAACTAGACCCCCAAAGGATTATATCTAGATGCATAGTGAGCACTTTGAACCCCCAGGTGCTTCACAAATTGATCCGTAAAAATGAAAAAAGAAACTTTTTGTGGAAAAAAAACGTGCTTTTTCATTTTTACGGATGAATTTCTGAAGCACCTGGGGGTTCAAAGTGCTCACTATGCATCTAGATACGTTCCTTTGGGGGTCTAGTTTCCAAAATGGGGTCACTTGTGGGAGAGCTCCAATGTGGAGACACATGGGGACCCTCCAAACGCGACATGGTGTCCGCTAACAAATTGAGCTCATTTTCCATTCAAATTGTTAGCGGACACCATGTCGCGTTTGGAGGGTCCCCGTGTGTCTCCACATTGGAGCTCCCCCACAAGTGACCCCATTTAGGAAACTAGACCCCCTAAGGAACGTATCTAGATGCATAGTGAGCACTTTGAACCCCCATATGCTTCAGAAATTCATCCGTAAAAATGAAAAAGCACTTTTTTTTCCCACAAAAAATTTATTTTTTCATTATTATGGATCAATTTGTGAAGCATCTGGGGGTTCAAAGTACTCACTATGCATCTAGATATGTTCCTTTGGGGGTCTAGTTTCCAAAATGGGGTCACTTGTGGGGGAGCTCCAATGCGGAGACACACAGGGGCTCTCCATACGCGACATGGTGTCAGCTAACAATTTGAGCTCATTTTCCATTCAAATTGTTAGCGGACACCATGTCGCGTTTGGAGGGCCCCGGTGTGTCTCCACATTGGAGCTCCCCCACAGGTGACCCCATTTCGGAAACTAGACCCCCTAAGGAACATATCTAGATGCATAGTGAGCACTTTGAACCCCCAGATGCTTCACAAATTCATCAATAAAAATGAAAAAGCACTTTTTTTTTCCACACAAGTTTTCTTTTTTCATTTTTACAGATCAATTTGTGAAGCACCTGGGGGTAGAAAGTGCTCACTATGCATCTAGATATGTTCCTTTGGGGGTGTAGTTTCCAAAATGGGGTCACTGGTGGGGGAGCTCCAATGTGGAGACACACGGGACCCTCCAAACGCGACATGGTGTCCGCTAACAATTTGAATGGAAAATGAGCTCAAATTGTTAGCGGACACCATGTCGCGTTTGGAGGGTCCCTGTGTGTCTCCACATTGGAGCTCCCCCACAAGTGACCCTATTTTGGAAACTAGACCCCCAAAGGAACATATCTAGGTACATAGTGAGCACTTTGAACCCCCAGATGCTTCACAAATTGATCCGTAATAATGAAAAAATAATTTTTTAGTGGAAAAAAAAGTGCTTTTTCATTTTTACGGATGAATTTCTGAAGCATCTGGGGGTTCAAAGTGCTCACTATGCATCTAGATACGTTCCTTCGGGGGTCTAGTTTCCAAAATGGGGTCACTTGTGGGGGAGCTCCAATGTGGAGATACACAGGGACCCTCCAAACGCGACATGGTGTCCGCTAACAATTTGAGCTCATTTTCCATTCAAATTGTTAGCGGACACCATGTCGCGTATGGAGGGTCCCTGTGTGTCTCCACATTGGAGCTCCCCCACAAATGACCCCATTTTGGAAACTAGACCCCCTAAGGAAGGTATCTAGATGCATAGTGAGCACTTTGAACCCCCAGATGCTTCACAAATTCATTCATAAAAATTAAAAAAACACTTTTTTTTCACAAAAAAATTCTTTTTGCCTACATTTTTTCAGTTTCACATGGGCAAAGGGATAAAATACATCCCAAAATTTGTTGGGCAATTTCTCCTGAGTACACCGATACCTTATATGTGGTCATAAACCACTGTTTGGGCGCACGGCAGGGCTCAGAAGTGAAGGAGCGCCATTTCACTTTTTGAACGGAAAATTGGCTCTAAAATTCAAATTGCGCTCCTTCCCTTCTGAGCCCTGCCGTGCGCCCAAACAGTGGTTTATGACCACATATGAGGCATCGGTGTACTCAGGAGAAATTGCCCAACAAATTTTAGGATGCATTTTATCCTGTTGCCCATGTGAAAATGAAAAAATTGAGGCTAAAAGAACATTTTTGTTACAAAAATTAAAATGTCCATTTTTTCCTTCAACATTATTTTAGTTCCTGTGAAGCACCTGAAGGGTTAATAATCTTCTTCAATATAGTTTTGAGTAGCTTGAGGGGTGCAGTTTTTGGAATGGTGTCACTTTTGGGTGTTTTCGGTCATGTACACCCCTCAAAGGGACTTCAAATGTGATGTGGTCACTAAAAAATTGGTTTTGTAAATTTTGCTGGAAAAATGAATAATTGCTGATGAACTTTGAACCCTTATAACGTCCTAACAAATTTTTTTTTTTCTTCCAAAATTGTGCTGATGTGAAGTAGACATGTGGGACATGTTATTTATTAACTATTTTGTGGCACATAACTCTCTGGTTTAGCAGAATAAAAATTAAAAATTTGAAAATTGCTAAATTTTCAAAATTTTTGCCAAATTTTTTATTTTTTCACAAATAAACGCAAAAATGATCGACCTAAATTTAATACTAACATGAAGCCCAATATGTCACGAAAAAACAATCTCAGAATCGCTAGGATCCGTTGAAGCGTTCCAGAGATATTACCTCATAAAGGGAGAGTGGTCAGAATTACAAAAAATGGTCTGGTCATTAAGCTGCAAAGTGACTCGGTCCTTAAGGGGTTAAGATCCAATTAATATTATATTGCCTTACTGGTGGCACAAAATACCAACTGACTGTTAAACTTTTACCATTCAGCTGGTGTTTAAATGGTGGTTTACACAGGCAGACCAAACTAAACTATGTGCATTGATATGTACAAGATAGTCCATAAATTGCCATGGTTCTTACCAATACAAAGACCTATGTACACAGGCCAATGCACTGCTGAAAACAATGATTGTTTTTGATGCAGAAAAGATTATATTATCCATCTGGTGATTGGCAGCCTTGGCATCCATAGCAAGATAGATGTGAAATTATTATTTTCAACAACACACGTTCAGGATTATCTTGCAGTGAAAATGCCCCTTTAAAACACTATTTTTGACATACCATCACATTTTCTTTAGTAATATACTACATATGATACACTATTGGTCATACACAAAAGATCACATAAGGCTTCAACCATACAACACTTCTCTATATTAAACCCAAATATACTCCAAGCTATCCAGACTGAAATAGCTGATACAATAGTGGATCTGTTTAGGCATAAATGCCCCTAGGGTTCACTCACATCTGAGTATATACAGGGTGGGCCATTTATATGGATGCATCTAAATAAAATGGGACTGGTTGGTGATATCAAATTCCTGTTTGTGGCACATTAGTATATGGGAGAAGGAAAACTTTTCCAGATGGGTGGTGACCATGGCAGCCATTTTGAAGTTGGCCATTTTGGATCCAACTTTATTTTTTGTAATGGGAAGATGGTCATGTGACATATCAAACTTATTGAGAATTTCATAAGAAAAACAATGGTCTGCTTGGTTTTAACGTAACTTTATTCTTTCATGAGTTATTTACAAGTTTATGACCACTTATAAAATGTGTTCAAAGTGCTGCCCATTGTGTTGGATTGTCAATGCAATCCCCTTCACCCACTGTTGACACACTGATAGCAACACCGCAGAAGAAATGCTGCATAATTGCCTTCAGATGAGTGATGAGGCAAACTTCTTTGTGAATGGTGAAGTTAACAAACAAATCCTCCACTTTTGGTCTGACACTAACCCACAGTGGATAGATCCCTCCAAGACAGTTGGGACACAAAAATTGATGGTATGGTGTGGTATATGGGGTACAAAGATAGAGGGGTCATTCATCATCAATGGAAACCTCAATGCCACTGGATATCTGAATCATGTAGCAGTTTCAGATACATTAGCTTCATGTATTAGCCTTGTCTAGTATTTTCACAGCAGTTTTGCTGGATCATGCTTCCCTTTTTCTTGTATCCTAAAGTGCACCCGCATGCTTCCTTATAGATGTGTTTTTTCAGCTAGCACCTTTTCACACTTGCTTGTGTCACCAGCCAGTTTTTTTCATATATTGTTAGTATATTTTTTTCTGACTAAGCACTTTCGCCCCACCCCCGCCCCATAGTCATGGTGTGTCCACCATTTTATTTTAACCAGGTTCCTAACTACTCACACATGCAGATTTTAATCGCATATAGAGGTATTTTAGGTTAAGTACCCAATACAGGACCTTGTTGTTGGTTATTATGCTCACATGGATTGGCCAATACAAATAAAGGAGATTCTTTCTTTCAAATCATTGAAACCTATCACTATGGCAATCAGAAGCCAGACTTTGGTCTTTGTGTCTAACAAATACAGCCGTAAGTATCCCAGAGGAAGCCACTTCCTTTGCCGATACATGTGGGGTCTTCATTTCCAAATTATGCTTTTATTGCTTTAAAAATCTATGAAACACCTAAGGCATTAAAGAACTTACTAAATCAATAGAATTTCCTGAGGAATGTAGTTTTCAAAATGGGGGTTTCTTCTGTTCTGGTACTTGGACTCTAAAAAATGCCATATGCTCGTACACTTTTATCAAAAACTGTGTGTCAAAAGCCAAATGACTCTCCAATGATTCAGAGTTCCGTACTAGCGTCTAACCCAAAAAAAAATAATTTTTATTTTTTTAAAATACATTTAGCTTTAATTCCTGTGAAGCACTTGGAGGGTTAACAAATTTACTAAATTTAGTTTTGAATCCTGAGAGTAATTTACTTGGAGTTTCCTCAAAGTTATTAAAAACTAAATTGGTCCATTACCCTTCCAAGACATCCGCCTTACATGTAGCTAACGAAATCATTAGAAGATGCCAGCTGCATATCATAGCTGACACCCTGCAATAACGCCCACGATCTATGCTAGCATCAATCAATAGCGATAGCGGCATCAATCTACCTACCAGAGGGAGGAAGCTCCCTCTCTGCTTCGATCGGCATAAGGTGATTGCGTTGTGCTAATGGCCTCTATGATGACTCCTGGCCGAATAATGGGCACAGCATCACTCAGGTACAGTGGATAGTGAGGTCCTGCCTTGAGCTGGATGTGACATGCTTCCTGCCTGTATGTGAGCCACTGATCTAATGCGCTGCAATGCAAAAGCATTGCAGAGTAGTAGATCAGTGATCAGGGCAGGGAAGGTTGATAAAACTGCACACTAGTTGACTCCTTAACTGAAAACAATCGTAAAAGAAATAAAACTACCGTATGCTTTTTCATTACACTGTCGAAAAAAAGTGGAATTTAAAGCGATCAAAAAGTTGCATATAAATAACAATAATATAGTTGAAAATGTCAACACTCAGCTCCATTCACAGAAAAATAAAAAAGATATATCTCTAAGAATACAGCGATGCTAAAACAATAATTTTTTTATATAAAATAATTTTCATTGGGTAAAATCAGCCAAACATAAAAAAAACTATATAAATTTGGTGTCAATGTAATCTTTCTGACTGATAAAAATAAAACCCTGAAAAGCAATTCCTGAATTGCTATTTTATGTTCATTTTGGCTCCCAAAAACTGACGGACGCCATGATGGAAGATTCCCTATAATGAGGCAGATGGAGTTAATTGGAAATCAGTTTGTCAGTCTGTTCAATGAATGTCTTTTGAGTGGTGAATAAAAGCACAGTTGGTCACAGTTTTGTGCACTTCTGAAAAGGACACTGCTGAACTGAGACCAGACAGAGTTCTGAGTAATGCTGTTGCCTCTTTATAGTAAATGGATACCTCGGGGGATGTCATCTGCATCACATCATTTGGAGGGTTAGATGGAAACCCCCATGTAAATGATCAATGTAGAGCACAGGATAAGTGTGATCTAGTATTTTATGTAAAATGTGCCCAATAAAATCTTCAACTCAATCAACAACCAAAAAAAACAAACAAGTCCTCACTCAGGTCCGCATCTGTCAATGCAAATATAAGGAGTTTCCATGTTACTGGTGGTACTAAGGCTCTGGAAAAGTGCTGTGGATCTCCCCAGAAAGAAATTCAGACAACTTTGTGCACCCAAATCAAAATGTCCCCTCCTTTCTCAGTCCTACAGTGTAAAAAAACACATATAGGCTGGCTTCACACTGCAGTTTTTTCACTGATCAGTGTCCATCCAGTTTGTGTGCCAAAACCAGGAGTGTCTCCAAAACTCAGAATAGTATACTAAGAAAAGCAACACATAATACTGGGCGATCACCAAATAAAGTGCAAAATCAGTTTATTCAAACAATGTTTTAAAACTCAGAACTGGTGTCAATCTTTCAATTATAGTTTTTCTCTGCAAGTTCCTCTCCTGGTTCCTCTCCGGGTTTTGGCACACAAACTGGATGGACACTGATCAGTGAAAAAACTTCAGTGTGAAGCCAGCCATAGTGTCATTTCTGTAGTGAGGAAACCCACTTAATTTACGGGGTGCATTTTTCCAGCAGCATGAGCTGGGCACAATATATGAGCACTACAACATACTGGGCACTACAATGTACTGGGTACTACAATGCCAGATTTGCAATTTTCATTCAGCAACATTATTATTATTATTCATTATTATACTGCCATTTATTCCATGGAGCTTTACATGTGAAAAGGGGCATACATACACAAGTACAATAAACATGAGCAATACAAGGCACACACAAGTACAGAAAAAGAGAGGACCCTGCCTGTGGGGGCTCACAGTCCACAAGGGATGGGTGAGGATACACTAGGAGAGGGTAAAGCTGGTCATGCGGTGGTTCAGTAGACTGACGATCACTGCAAGATGTAGGCTTGTCGGAAGAAGTGTGTCTTCAGGTTCTTTTTGAAGGTTTCCACAGTGGACGAGAGTCTGTTGTGTTGGGGCAGAGAGTTCCAGAGTATAGAGGAAGCACTGGAGAAATTTTGTATGCGGTTGTGGGAAGAAGAGATAAGAAGGGAGAAGGAGATCTTGAGAGGATGAGAGGTTGCATGTACCTAAGTACTGGGAGACCAAGTCACAGATGTATGGAGGAGACAGGTTGTAGATGGCTTTGTATGTCATAGTTACGGTTTTGAACTGGAGCCTCTGGACAATAGGAATCCGGTGAAGGTATTGGCAGAGAGGAGAGGCTGGAGCAATAGCGGGGAGACAGGTGGATTAGTCAGGCAGCAGAGTTTAGGATAGATTGGAGTGGTACAAGAGTGCTAGAGGGGAGGCCAGAGAGTAGGAGGTTGCAATAGTCGAGGCGGGAGATGATGAGGGCATCCAAGAGTGTTTTTGCGGTTTCTTGATCAAGGAATGTACGGATGCGGGAAATATTTTTGAGTTGGAGTCGGCAGGAGGTGACGAGGGCTTGGATATGTGGCTTGAAAGAGAGGGCAGAGTCGAGGATCACCCCAAGGCACCGAGCATGCGGGACTGGGGAAAGTGAGCCGTCATTGAATTTGATGGATAGGTCTGTGGAGGGGTAGAGTGAGATGGGAGAAAAATGATGAATTCTGTTTTGTCCATGTTCGGTTTTAGAAAGCGAGCAGAAAAGAATGATGAAATAGCGGACAGACATTGTGGGGATTTTGGTCAGTAAGGACGTGATGTCAAGTCCAGAGAGGTAGATCTGTGTATCATCAGTGTAGAGATGACACTGCAAACCGTGTAATTCTATGAGCTGATCCAGGCCGAAGGTGCAGATGGAGAAGAGTAGGGGTCCTAGAACTGAGCCTTGGGGAACACCATAGTGCTCCAGGTAGAGGGACCGGTAGAGCGGGAGCTGGCTGAATGGGTATGAGGTTATCAGGGTTGCGAAGACTTGTAGAGGATCGTGGCAGGGGGTTAGAAATGAGTGTGGGGCTGTGTTGAGGAGGACCAGGATTTGGGAATATGTCGAGGACAGGGCATGATGTGGGTGTGTGTGCCAGAAGAAAAAGCATTGTATATGGAGAAACAGTTCTGAGGAGGAGGTTAGATGGCTGGGGAGGATGGAGGGAGAGATGACTAGCTTCTTACTAGGTGGAGCGATTAGAGGAGTTAGTAAGAAATGAAGTAGTATGGGGGAGAAAGTGAACAGAAACAGAAACATTGTAGTGGCTTTCTATTCATTTACCTTCCAGTCAATTCCTGTCAATTCCAGTCCATTTCTAGTCCATTTCAAAGTATTGTACTTTGAAAAATGTAGTTTGAAAGATTCATGGATGGGGGGCGTGGCCTGGGAGCTAATGGCGCCGGTCACACTTTCCTGAGCTCCTGAATTTGCTCCGGGATTAAACGGCACTGAAGCGGAAGATCGCCATCCAGACCTCCACAAATACTCCAGTCCTAGCCCGTACCTGCGGAGATGCCGAGGCACTTATCCCGCAAGAGGTGACAGATTTTTTTTCCCTCCTGAGAAGCTGCCTGCTGCTGTTTCCAACATGGCGCTGGCTTCCCCGCACTCCCCTTCTGCCTCCACTGCATCGCGCGCCTCTTACAGCTCTGAGGATCGCTCGGCCGGGGGAGAGGAGGACACTCAGGTAACTCAGAGTTTCCTACAGAGCCTGATCAGCTCCCTGTGGAGATCGCTGCAGGATGACTTTAAACGTTTATTAAGGGAGCTGAGAGAGGATATTGCAGCTTTAGGTGAGAGAACTCATCATATTGAAGAGAAGATGGCGGAGTATATCACTGCACATAATGAACTAGCTGAGGATTACTTCTCTATGGAAGGAGAGCTTAAGCAACTTCGTCTGAAAGTTTATGATTTAGAGGACGAAACGCGCGCAGGCAATCTGAGATTCAGGGGTTTGCTGAAGAAAGAGTGGAGGAAGATACTGGTACTAAATTACAGTCTTTTATTCAGACACTTCTTCCTGATGCCCCTATCAATGACTTACTTATAGAGAAACATATCGCATCCCCAAACCAAGTCATATCAACCAGTCTCTGCTTTCATTTTGTACTCCTAAAACCAGAGATGTGATCATGCAGGTGATGCGCCAAAAATCGCATCTACCGGTGCCATTCTCTGGAAGATCTGTTTTTCCTCACCTCTTGCCGGGGACACTGGCATGCAGGAGAGAATTTGCTCCTCACTGCAAAGTTCTGAGAGAAAACGGAATTAACTACACCTGGGACACGCCAGTGAGGGTCAGGTTTAGGTACAAGGGGACCGCCCACATCTTTCAATCCCCCAGTCATCTGGGAAAGATCCTCAGACAGTGGAACTTGATACCTGAATCAGATGGCCTCCCTAAACGACTCACCAATAGACCCAGGGGCTCTGCCAAACCTTCTGAGTGGAAGAAGGTTGGCTGATTGTACTGAATATCTGTTTTCCCCGGATGGAGTCGGGACCTCTCTGAGGGGTACTCTTCTTCTCCTCACTGGTCTCTATTTTCCCGCCCCCTCCTCTTTGCTTACTGTGGTGGGGGGGTTGACTGTGGGACTTATTGAGGAGTTGTATGCAGCAGTTTGCCCAGCTGTTGATATCGGGCTGGGGGAATTTCTGCTGTTTGGGTTTATGAGAGGCTTTGTACCTCTTTGATCCCCCCTCCCCCCAACCTATTGTGGGGACTGTGCGAGGCCTCATGTTTATTTTTGCAATGTATGCAAGGTTTACATGCATGTTTCTTGTTGTACTGTCCCCCTTCTTTCTTGTTTCTACCTTTTTCCCCGCGTCCCCTTTATCCTACCCCTACTCTCCCTCCCTGAGGTATCCATGTATTTTTAACATTATTTCCAAAGTATGCACAGTGATTATATTATGGGTTCTAGTATGAAGATTGTTTCATTCAATGTAAGAGGTTTAAACTCCCCATATAAACGGTCCCTGGAGAGACGCGCTTAAACAAAAAGCAGATGTATTGTGTGTCCAAGAGACTCACTTCCTTCAGGAGGATAACCATAGAATGCATCATAAGTTATACCTGTGGAGCCCACTGGGACGGGGTACTCGGTACCAGACCGGGGTACTGCTGGGGATATCACAGCGGGCTTGGTCTGGACCGGGTCCCGGGTTCCGCAAGTAATGGGGGGAATATTTACAGGGGAGTTTGTCGTGACGCCACCCACGGATTGTGGTCAGGGTGACCACTGCTGCTGCTGAACCTCCGGGGATGATGTTTGACAGCTGGGATGGAACGGCTCTCCGCAGGTAGAGCCTGGTTCCCCGGGACAGTGAAAGTTAAAGTCTATGATGGATGCTATAGATGCTGCAGGATAGGGATGATAGTGGAGGCGATGGCTGCTTGTGAGGGAAAGTAGGGCTTAAGTACAAGGATCACACACACTCACGGTTTTGAAGTTTTCCAAGGCTTTACTGCAGATATCCTTTAGCAGAATACTGTCCACGGAGTCTTTACCGGGGCCGGGTTGCTCCCACCCTGACCGGGTCCTCAGCTTCCCACTGCTGCGTTGTGTATGGCCCTGCTGCTGCTTTAGCTGAGCTGCTGGCACTGTCTCTCCTCATCGGTACCCCCTTTGCAAGGCAACTTGAGTCTTTCCGTGTGCTTCTGACCCCGCCGTGTTGCTTTGCTGAGGTACAGTGTAGATCTACAACCTCCACTATCCCGGTGATTTCTGTGCTGCGTGTTTCAGTCACAGATTCGGATCCGGTATCCGGTCTGTGCGCTCCTCCGGAGCGAGTTATGAAGTCACTAAGTCTCCCAGATGTGTTCCTCTCTTTCTTGCACTCCTTCCCTCAGACCCTGGCTAGGCCTGGAATCGAGGAGCAGACTGTAGAGAAGCCTAAGGCAGCCTCTTTACACTACAGTCTCTCTTCCTCAGTTCTCCCAGGAACTGAACTAACTACTTCCTCTTGACATCAGAATATATAAGGGAGCTGTTTTAGCTCCCCCTTCTGGCCTAGAGGTGCTAGTGCAGTGTCAGGTGTTGTGTGGGGAGTGAACCCGTGTTGATGTTACTGTGGCACTTAACCCCTGGGGTGCCACATTCCCCCTTAGTTAAAGACAGTACTCTGGGACTGTGGAAAAACAAATAAACAATTAATAATACAATTAATATTTACATAGTCTTAAAAAGTAAAAATACAAAAATCACTGAAATTCAAAAAGAGTCCAAAAGTTCAAAATAGCAGTCCTTCTGGAGGTTTAGTCTATTGCCTCCAGGGCTGGTGAATATATACAAATAAGTCTTTACCACAACCAGTTCCGTGGTAGGTATGGTCCATAAATAAATAAAGAAGAAAGGAAGTTCAAGAATATTTAAGAAGTTCATGCAGGATAGTCTCTGTACTGTAGGTACTGGGCTTTTTAACGTTGCAAACTATTCTAAACACATACGGGTGTCTCTGGTTACAAGTGCAGTAGGCCTCTAGGCCTTCGGGTCACCGCATAAGAGGCCAAGTTCTTACTCTCCGTGGCTGCCACCTAACACCAAGCTACTCTCACCCTTTCTATACACTTTACACAGTAACGGGTTCAACTTACTTTTACACAAACATATATACATTTCACATTTAATTTTATGTTTCAATCTTTGTACCTGACCCTTGGTATTACGCTCTGATCTGCGTAATGCTGGTGTACTGGGTGTACTTAGCCTGTGGTGTGGGTGGACGTGTACCTACTTGGAGTGTCTGGTACTATTGCGGATGGAGATCTGACAGTAGGACTGGCAAGCTCACTGGGACCAGGAATTGTTTCTTCCTCTTTAGGCTCGACTTCCAGTTCTTCAGGTCTTGGGACTTCTTCTGGTAATACGGGTTCTGGTGTTGGTTCAACTATTGGAGGGAAAGCAATCATTGGAACTACAACTACTTCGTAGTAGTTTGGCCATGTTTTGGAGAAATCTCCTAGAACTGTATGGAAAACTTAATCTTCTTCTTTTGACAGGTTGGACTTGAACGGGGACGGTTACTTCTGGTGTCTTCAAGGTTTCAGGACATGGTTTGAGATGGTTTCTTGACACAAGTGCTGATGTTCTTCCTTTATCTTTGCTAATTAGACACATTTTAGCATTGTCTAAATTGGATGGTAAGACTGTGTATGGGGTGGTTTACCACTCATTATCCAATTTGTTGGTGCGTCTCTTTCTCTTGAGAACTTACTCACCGGGTTGTAACGGAGTTGCTTGAGCACGATGGTTAAAGGTTCTCTCTTGTCTTGCTCTAGTTTGCTGAAGGTTTTTCTCTACACACTCTTGTACTTGGCGACGTTGTTGACGTAGGGTATCCCAATTGGATTCTTCAACTTCTGCGTCAGGTTTTAAAATTCCCATATCTAAATCAATTGGCAGCTTACTGAGTCTTGCACGCATAAGGTAGGCTGGGGTGCAGTTTGTAGAACTCACTGGAACATGGTTGTATAAGTCTACCAAATCGGGTAATTTATCTGGCCATTGATTTCTTTCTGACTCTGGTAATGTTTTCAACAGGTCAATTAAAATATGGTTCATCTTTTCGCATAAGCCATTTGTTTGGGGATGGTACGCTGTTGTGCGGATCTTTTTACAGCCATACATGTTGCAGAATTCCTGGAAAATCTCTGACTCGAAAGCTGGACCTTGATCTGCCAGGACTTGTTCCGGGTAGCCATGAGGTCTACGGAAATGTATCTGAAATACTCTTGCTGCCATCTTCGCTGTCAGGTCCTTGACGGGTACCACCACCAAGAAGCGGGAGTAATGGTCCACGATGGTTAAGGCATAGACATAGCCTGACCGGCTTGGTGACAACTTGACGTGGTCTAACGCAACTAACTCTAGTGGTTGCTTGGTTACTATGGACTGGAGTGGGGCTCTCTGCTGATCTTTTCTTCTGAGGTTGCACGTGCCACACTTTCTACACCAATCTTTAATTGACTTCCTCATGCCAACCCAATAGAATCTCTCTCTTAAGAGCACTTCCAACTTCCATCCAAAATGACCTGCACCTTCGTGGTAGGCTTCTAAGACCATTTTGACGTCTCTCTTGGGTACGATTATCTGCCAGACTAATTCATGTGTTTTAGGGTTGGTGTGCCTTCAGCAGAGCTTCCCTTGATACAGGAACAACTTGCCTTTCTCTTTCAAGAGTTGTTGGGTCTCAGCCAGTGCGTTCTGGTTAGGGTACTCACCTTGTTGTGTAAGCAGTTCTTTCACTAGCTTCACAGCCGGGTCGCTATCCTGGGTGTCAGCCCATCCATGGTGTGCTAATGGGTTGAGACTTGCCTGTTGTTCTCTTTGGTAGATGTGGGTTGATACTTGTCTACCTTTGAACGATGAAAGGCCGGTAGTTCAATTTCTTCCAACTCTTCTGGTTCCTCTTCCACGTCTTTTTGGTGTGGCATCCGGGATAAGGCATCTGCGTTTCCGTTCTTGCGGCCTGCCCTATATTTGATGGCAAAATTGTAGTTAGACAGCTGGGCTATCCATCGCTGCTCCAATGCACCTAATTTTGCTGAGTCCAGGTGGGTCAATGGGTTGTTATCTGTATAGATGGTAAATTCTGTAGCTGCCAGGTAGTGCTTGAAACGTTCAGTTACAGCCCAAACTACTGCCAGTAGTTCTAACTTGAAGGAGCTGTAATTCTCAGGGTTTCTTTCCGTAGGCCGGAGTTTCCTGCTTGCAAAGGCAATAACTCTCTTCTTGCCTTCTTGCTTCTGCTCCCAGTCCCACTTTGCTGGCATCCATGTACAGAATGAAGGGTTGATGGTAATCCTGGTATGCCAGGATCTCTTCTCCTGTCAGCGCACACTTCAGCTTGTTGAAGGAGTCTTCCCTCTCTTCACTCCACTGGAAAGGAGGATTACGGGTTGAAGACCTTTTTGACTGTCTTACCAGGATGTCTTGCAGGGGAGCTGCTAACTTCGTGAATCCTCTGATAAATCTTCTATAATAGCCTTCCAGGCCCAGGAATTGCCTCACTTCTTTCACATTAGTAGGTCTTGGCCAATCCCTTATCACTATGACTTTATCAGGATCTGGTGCTACTCCCTCTGAACTCACGATGTGTCCCAGGTACTGTACCTTCGGCTTGAGAAGGTGGCACTTGGATGGCTTGATTTTCATGCCGTATCCGGATAAGGCCTCAAACACTTCTGCCAGGTCTTGTAGATGTTGCTCATACGTCTTGGAGTAGACTATGATGTCATCTAGGTACAGGAGGACAGGTTCAAAGTTCTTATGTCCTAGGCAGCTCTCCATCAGACGTTGGAAGGTTCCGGGTGCATTGCAGAGTCCAAACGGCATACAATTGAACTCACAGAGGCCCATCGGCGTAGTAAATGCTGTCTTCTCCTTGTCGGCCTCTGCCACAGGAACTTGCCAGTACCCACTAGTCAGATCAAGGGTAGAAAAGTAGTTAGCAGATTTTATTGCAGCTAATGATTCCTCAATCCTAGGTAACAGGTATGAGTCCTTATGTGTGATGCGGTTGATCTGCCGGTAATCTACCCACATTCTCATGGTCCCGTCCTTCTTTCTAACCAACACTAAAGGCGCAGCCCAGGGGCTACAACTGTCTCTTATCACCCCTGCAGTTTTCATCTCTTTGAGCATGTCTTTGGTGGTTCGGTAGTGAGCAGGGTGGTAATGGTCTATACCTCTCTTTGATAGGTTGATGGTTACCTGTCGGTATAGTCTGCTCTACCCCTTTAATTTGCCCAAAGTCTAACGGGTGTTTGCTGAATATCTGCTCATATTCTTTTACTACCCGGTATACTCCATGCTTTTGATGGGAAGGTGTAGAACTGGCACCCACATGTAGCTTTTGGCACCATTCCTCCAGCTTTTCCCTTGAGCCATTGTCATCCGCCTGACTTGAGGGGTTCAAGGGCTCGACGACTGTGATGGCATTGTTATCAACCGTGAACAATTTAGCCATGATAGCATACTTTGGTAATGTGATCTCATCTTCCCCGCAATTTAGAAGGTGTAATGGCACTATTCCCTAATGTACCTAGACTACCCCTCTGGCTGTTAGTATAGTGGGTCTACTTTCTGAGTACACAGGTTATTCCAGGGCTTGGTAGTCTTGCCCTTTAATGCCTATTGCGGCTCTACACCAGACCAACATTTCAGTTTTGGGGGGTATTACAATTGGTATTGGATCACTTACTCGTACACTGTCGATTTCACCTCCGGATATTTCTACCTGTTGTTTCATCATCAGGGCTTTTATTTCTTTGAGCAGAAGCCTCTGCTGTCCGGTTCTGGCAGGCTTGGCGATCTGCTGTAAGACAGTAATTACCTCGGAAAAACACTTTTCAATTACATTCATTCCTAGTAACATTACTGGTTCACGATCTCGCCGGTTAACATCTATAATTATAATACCCTGGGTCTGCAATTCTACCTTCCCAATCTGAATGGTCCTTTCTCTGAACCCAACTTGCGGTATTAATTGACCATTACTAGCCCATAAGTTCATTATAATGTCAGATGGACCACTATTAATGTCTGAATCAGCCCAGTACCTTTTGTATAGAACATGTGGAATCGATGTTATCTGGGACCAGTATCCAACAAGGCACTAAAGGGAATGCCATCCAACACGATTGGGATGACCGGGCATCTTCCCATGAATCTGTCATACCAGGCTGAAGGACCTTGGGACTTTACTCCTGAGCAGAGTCCCGCCTGCCCAGGGAATCCTTGTTTAAAGCACATTCCCGGGCAAAGTGGCCTTGTTTCTGACAATGGCGGCAAATGGGCTGTCCATCCGGTTGATAGCGGTCACTGGGTCATCCTCTCGTCGCTTGGTACCTCCTGGGCCTCATCCACGGGACATCCTCCTTGCTGGTCGCCAACTCGATCTTGGGTGTAGGCTTGGATCCTCGCAGCTCCTTGATGACTTTAGCCATGGAGATAACGGTGTCTGTCAGGGCATCTAGCTTTTGGTTGAGGGCCTCATTAGAGATAGGCTCTCTGTGTTCAGCAGCAGTCTCTGACATGGCCGATGTCGCTGATGCTCCTGGCTGCTGAGGTGCTGCTGTGGGGCCTTGGGTGAAGCTTAGATCACGGGGCTGCTGCAGATGGATTGCTCTATCTTTTAACTCAGGAAAATGTCATTTCAGGATTCTGAATAATCATCATACTCAGCTGTCCTCTGTGAAAAGGGGATAAGAGGCCCTCTATGAACTGGTCAATTAGCATTTTGTCAGCTCCCGGGGTTAAGGCAGGTTCTGCTAGTTTAAGTGCTTTGAGTGCTTCCTGCAAGTTTAAGGCATAGTCTCTGGCACTCTCCTTGGGCTTTTGTTGACATCCAAAGAACCTCATTTTAGCCCGGGTGTCAGCACTAGATTCAAATGCTGCTTTTAGTCCAGCTACAAGATGCTCTACTGTGTCCTTGTCTGTGTCCAGCTAGAACGCTACTTCCCACTGTGCATTGCCAGTTAATTGTCCAATAATCATGCTGACACGCTGGGCTTCAGTTAGGGGGTACATCACATAGTAAGCTTGTATCTTAACAATGAAGTCTTTAAGAGTATTAGGCTCACCGGAGTATTGGGGCAGCCACATTGCCCCCGGAGTATACGGCATCAGGAGCGGCATGATGGGTGCTGCTCCTTGCGCCACTGCACCGCCGGGTGCTTCTCTGTTATCTGGCGCTGCAGCTCCGCTGCCTTCTCCGCCGCTTCTTGGCGCCGCTTGTTCTTCCGGTTGCGACATCCTGCGCCCCCTTAGTTAAGGTCGACCCTCCTGTCTACCGCTTCAGTCTGGATGTCTAACAAAGGTTCCACGGTGCACCAGGGATTCTCTTCCCCGCCGGATGTCATCAGCACCAGGGAGGAGGCTGGATTCGCGCCTCTGCAGGGTACCGCCCCCTTTCTTCTCGCACGTCGCGTGCTTTGCAATGGCAGATTTTCAAAATTACAGTTCTTATGGCGCAGCTTAAAACAGTTTTTCACATAAACCACGGCACACAATGCCCGTTTTACCGGGCATGGTAGATCCTGTTCGTAGACGCCAAGTTGTGGAGCCCACTGGGACGGGATACTCGGTACCGGACTGGGGAACTGCTGGGGATATCACGGCAGTCTTGGTCCAGACCATGTCCCGGGTTCCGCAAGTAATGGGGGAATATTTACAAGGGAGTTTGTCGTGACGCCACCCACGGGTTGTGTTCAGGGTGACCACTGCTGCTGCAGAACCTCCGGGGATGATGTTTGGCAGCTGGAGATGGAACAGCTCTCCGCAGGTAGAGCCTGGTTCCTCGGGGCAGTGATAGTTAAAGTCTATGATGGATGCTGTAGATGCTGCAGGATAGGGATGATAGTGGAGGCGATGACTGCTTGTGAGGGAAAGTAGGGCTTGAGTACAAGGATCACACACACTCACGGTTTTCCAAGGCTTTACTGCAGATATTCTTTAGCAGAGTACTGTCCACGGAGTCTGTACCGGGGCCGGGTTGCTCCCACCCTGTCCGGGTCCTCAGCTTCCCACTGCTGTGTTGTGTGTGTGGCCCTGCTGCTGCTTTAGCTAAGCTGCTGGCACTGTCTCTCCTCACCGGTACCCCCTTTGCTAGGCAACTTGAGTCTTTCCGTGTGCTTCTGACCCCGCCGTGTTGCTTTGCTGAGGTACAGTGTAAATCTACATTCTCCACTATCCTGGTGTTTTCAGTGCTGCATGTTCCAGTCACAGATTCAGATCCGGTATCCGGTCTGTTCACTCCTCCGGGGCGAGTTATAAAGTCACTCAGTCTCCCAGATGTGTTCCTCTGTTTCTTGCACTACTTCCCTCAGACCTCTGGCTAGGCCGGGAATCGAGGAGCAGACTGTAGAGAAGCCTAAGGCAGCCTCTTTACACTACAGTCTCTCTTCCTCAGTTCTCCCAGGAACTGAACTAACTACTTCCTCTTGATATCAGAATATATAAGGGAGCTGCTTTAGCTTCCCCTTCTGGCCTAGAGGTGCTAGTGCAGTGTCAGATGTTGTGTGAGGAGTGAACCCGTGTTGATGTTACTGTGGCACTTAACCCCTGGGGTGCCACATACCCTCATGCCTTTTTCGCTAACTGTGTGAAGAAGAAGGCGGGGGTCTGTATTTTTGTTAAACATTCTGTCCCTTTTCAACTGTTGAATGTATTCTCTAATCACGCGGGTAGATATATTGTGCTGTCCTGCTCTATCTCGGGGGTTGCTGTTACTATAACTATGGCCTATGCGCCTAACGAGGGCCAATTGAAGTTTCTTCGTCCCTTGTTGGAAAAAGCAATTGAATTATCACCGGGTATGAAAATCATATGCAGTGATTTTAATCTTGTCTCAAATCTCTCTTTGGACTGCTCCCCTGGGGCACCTGGGAGGAAAAAGGAGTCTGGGCCTACTTGTCGTGAATTTCACCTACATGACGTGTGGCGGTACCTCCACTCTACCGAAAGAGACTACTCCTTCTTTTTTTCGCACAGGCACAGGTCTCATTCTAGGATAGACTATTTTCTGGTGGATGACAAAGCTTTGTTGGCCTGTGTCTGTGTGGAGATGGGATTAATAACCTGGTCTGGCCATGCCCCGATGTCCCTTGGGATTGTGCTGGATGCTCATCCTGTGCCCCCATTCATATGGAGACTAAACCGGGGCCTCCTGTCGGAAAAGAACATCTCAGAGGAGGTGAAATCAGTCCTGTATGAATTTTTTTGCCTCAATGATAACGGCCTTGTGTCGGATGAGACCCTTTGTGACTCCCACAAGGCGTATATCAGAGGAATTTTCCTTCAGAAGGCTTCGCAAATTAAGAAGGCGAGAGAGAGGGAGAAGGTGGATTTACTGCGTCACCTACAGCAACACGAGAATCTAAACAAGGTAAACCCATCCCCCGCCATTTCGTCAATATTAATAGCAGCTAGGAACCGTCTGAGGTCTTTCCTCCTCCTTCGTCACAAAAAATATTTACGTATATCCAAAACTAGCTTCTACGAATCGGGAGACAAAGCGGTCGCCTTACTAGCGCGACGGATAAAAAGGAGAGAGGTCAAAAGCTCAATTGAAAAAATGATAGATAATAAGGGACGTACAGTGAGGAACCCGATTGAAATTGCACCTATATTTGAGAAATTCTACGCTAGGCTTTACAATCTTAGGGACGACTCGGGTGTTCCCCAGCTCACTTCCGAGCTGATTGGGGGTTTCCTGGTGGGGCTGAGCCTGCCCTCTGTCTCCAAATCAGAGTTAGAAAAATTGAATATACCTTTTTTCTTGACTGAGGTGGAATCGGCCATCAAATCTACGAAAATAAATTCCTCTCCTGGTCCTGATGGACTTCCAAATTAATATCTCCGAACCTTCCGAGAGGTGCTGGCTCCGTTCCTCTTGAGGACCTTCTCCCATTGGCAGTGTGAGTGTTCTATTTCCCCGTTACATTTACAGGCCACTATAGTCACAATTCCAAAGCCGGGCAAATCCCCAGAGGTTCCTGAAAACTATCGCCCCATTTCCCTTCTTAACTGCGATCTTAAGATCTTCGCAAAGATTCTGGCGTGCAGACTAATGGAGGTGGTCCCGCACTTAGTTAGCCCGGATCAGGTGGGGTTCGTGGCTGGTAGACAGGCAAAGGATGGGACTAGGAGAATGATTTATCTTATAACCGTAATGGAAATGGGAAGGATCCCTGGTGCATTCCTGTCTCTTGATGTGGAGAAGGCTTTTGACAGGGTGCACTGGGGATACCTGGGGGCGGTCCTGAGGAAATTTGGTCTTCAGGGGCCCATTCTCTCGGCAATCTTGTCTCTCCACTCCCGACCCAATGCTAGAGTTCTTGCCTCGGGTTTCCTCTTGCCTGTCTTCCAGATCACGAATGGCACTCGCCAGGGCTGTACTCTTTCTCCGGTGATATTTGCCCTGGCTATTGAACCACTAGCGGAAAAAATTCGCTCAGAGCCAAACATCTCGGGGATCCGGGTTGCATATGTCACCCATACCACTGGCCTGTACACAGCTGATATTATTGTAACCTGCACAAATGTGTCAAGATCCCTTCCAGCAGTCATGGCGGCCTTAACCTCTTTCTCTTCAGTCTCATTTTACAAACTTAACGCCGCAAAGTCGTTGATTCTACTTCTCAACATCTCGGAGGCGGAGGTCTTGGCCCTCTCCCGGTCGCTTCCATTTCAGTGGCGACGGGAGGGAATTCCTTACCTCGGCATCACTTTGTCCCACATCCCAAATCACCAGACAGAATTTTGGAAACCTAGTCACCAAGCTCGCTAAAGAAGTTTCATCTTATTTCTTTAAAAAGCTGTCATGGATAGCCAGATTACATGCCCTAAAAATGTTACTTGTCCCAAAAATTATATACTTTTTTAGATGCGTCCCAATTAGGGTACCTAGGATCCTTTTAATTAAACTACAAACTATAGTTAACAGATATGTGTGGAATAACAAGACTCCTCAAGTTGCTCGGGGTGTTATGTATCTACCCCTCCACTCAGGGGGCATGGGTCTACCCAAAATAAGTGACTACCACAGGGCAATCGTCTTAGAGGAGGCCAGGTCCTGGTGGCACTCTCCCGACCACCTTAGATGGATTCAAATTGAGTCCGCCTTTCTGATGCGTGGTACTCTGCGTGGGTTGCTGGCTACGGAGTCTTTTAAGCCGGTTTCTTAGACTTATCTGTTGAAAATGGCACAGACATTGCTCTCCTATTGGAGAGGTTTGCCATGCTGGTGGACGGGGTTCTCCCTGGAGGATATCCCACTAGACTCTCTACAATTTCAGATATCCTCATTACACACGAGAGTACGGGAGGGGGCCGGGTTGGCTTCATTGGGAGATCTCCTGCTGGGAGGGGGTCTACCTTCCTTTGGGAGTTTGTGTGAGGCTTACCCTACCTGCCGCTCCTCGTTCCTACAGTTCCTACAACTTAGCTACTTAATTGGTGAAGGTTCATACTTGGAAAATCAAAAAGAGCATGGACATGATAGGTAAGAAAATAGTAAAATAGAGAGATTATATGCCCTGCACACAGACAGTCAGAAGCCAGGAAAAGCTGTGTAGAATTCAAAGCGTACAGAGAGAGATTATATGCACTGTACACAGACAGTCAGAAGCCAGGGATATCTATTATGGTACCTTTACACGCCGCAACAGGATGGTGGCAACAACTGGGTAGATGAGTGAAATGTATCTTGCACCGCCAAATCAACCCGCGGTCGCGGCGTGTAAAGACGGTTGTTGCCACCCGTCACTTGAGGCACCTGTTTCAGAGCAGTGCCCTAAAACAGGTGGATTTCAAGGCGATGGTTGCGGCCTGTATCGGCGTGTAAATATGGTAGGGTAAGGTTTATTCGTCACCTAGATAACTCCCCGGGGCGTGACACTGGCTCCGGGTTACCGCGCCCCTTCAGCGATCATTGGAGGAAGCGCCTGCGTTACGATTGGTAGTCGCTGCATATGGTGGCATATTTAAGGAGCTGACCAGTCACACTACACAATTGCTCGAGCGTCATGTATTAGTCAGCCTCCTGCGCTGCCTGGCCAATCAGGATGTTATTGCTTTGTCCTATCAGCGTACGGAATTCTCGTAATCCACAATTGTGGCACGCCTATGTGTTGTCCCTACTGCACCAGGTCCTCCCATATTACCTTCTGTTACGGCGTGTAAATGAGGTAAGGTGAGCTACAGAAGGTAACTTTAGGCACCCAGCAGTGTACCCAGAGATAGATGTAACCTACTGTAGCGCACCTTGTTGCAGCGTGTAAAGGCGGTGCGGGTACCGTTTGTAACCGTTTGTGAGTGCTCGTGCACGTGAAGTACCCGGTTGTTGCCACCATCCTGTTGCGGCGTGTAAAGGTACCATTACTGCTTGTTTCTGGAAAACACCCATGGAGTCATTGGTTGGTTTTGTCTGAAAGTGTAACCGTCATTTATATTGTTTTGTTCTACATTACTATTGAATAAAAATGTAATCAACTTTCCCATATAACCCTGTACACTTCAGAATTCAGGTACATCATCAATAAACACTAGTGACCCAGTGCCAGTAGAAGCCATGGAGGCCCGGCTAGCACACTGCCTCCACCATGTATTACAGAGGATGTGGTGTGCTTAGGATCATGAATCATTCCAAGCTCAAACACCTACTACTTGGATAGTGTTCTTCACCTGGGTGGAAGTTGTGTAGGGGTTTTTCTTCACCATGGAAAGGATCCTGTGATCATCCATCACTGATGCCTTCTGTGTATGTCCATTCTTTTTTGAGTTCCCAAGCTCACCAGTACACTCTGTTTTTATAGTAAACTGTACCAAACAGTTCATTTGGCCACTCCTAACATTTCTGCTCTCTCTGATGGATTTCTTCTATTTTTCATCCTAATGATGGTCTGTTTCACTTGCATTAAGATCTTTTTTGATCACATGTTGGGATTCACGGCAGTAGCCTCCATATGCAGATGCCACACCTGGAATCAGCTCTAGACCTTTTACCTACTTTATTGATGATGGATTAATGAGTGAATAGTCAATGCAGCCCATTAACCCCTTCACGACCCTTGGCCCACCGTTTGGGCCATGAAAACAAGTTCGTTCCCGACCTAGCACTGAGCTAGGGAGATGGTGGTACACTGTGCACAGCACTGAGCTGGGGAGATGGTGGTACACTGTCTCCCGCCGCCTTAAAATCGGTCTGTTTTCAGGAGAGTCGGACGAGTGACATCTGTTTTTTAGTCCGTTTGGCAACCAACTGCTGTGCGAGTGTCCGACATTTCTCTCAGATCACATCCATGTGATGTCTGTGTGCAATCTGTGTTTTTTATCAGCAGCTATTACTGTAGAATCATTTATAGGAACATTTTACAGTGTTCTCAGCTGCAGAATGAGAATGTATCCGTGAATAAAACGTGTCAGGCTGCGTTCACACATTACGTATTTTGTTGCACTTTTTTGCGTTTGCGCCGGGAACGCCCCTCTGACGTCACCGCAGGTCTTGGCAGAAGACACCTCGCTTGGCACTGGACACCAGGAAAAGGCGTCGGACAGGTAAAGTATTCATTCTTTTTTATTTTACATACACTTGCCTCTGTTTAATTTAGATTTCACAGTGTATATTAATACACTGCGAAATCTAATGGGGCTGTCACAGAGGGGAGGAGGAAGCAGGATTCTTCCTCCCCTCTGTGACATCACAGGGAGAAAACGCAGGAGCAGCTGCATAAAGAATTCACATCTCAATTCTTTACGCAGCTGCGTTTTCTCCCATAAACGCAGTGCGTATTTTTGTGCAATGTCTGCACTGCAAAGTAAATTTCACATTCACTTTGCTGGCAGACAAAAGACACATTGCGTATTTTGAAAAAGCGCGCGTAAAGAAGCGCAGCAAAATACGCAATGTGTGAACGCAGCCTCAGACTCGGATGGTTCGTGTGCTGTCCGTGTGTGGTCTGTGATTTTGTTGGACCCGTAGACTTGCATTGGCGAGTCTCGCGCAGGAATCGCAAACTGTCGCAGCATGTTGCAACTTTTTTCTCATCCTGAATCTGGATGAGAAAAAAGCGTCCGACACTCGTCAATCTGCTCTCAGAGATTGATTGCAATGCGAGAAAATCACACATTGAACTCATCAGAGTTTCACCCCAGTGTGTCCGTACCCTAATACTAAAATCCATATAGTAATCCTACAATGTCTGTTGGACATGGTATGGGGAGGATTTATGGCTCAGTACACACTCCATACTTCTTATTATTAACCAGTTAATTCTCTCTTGTCCACCGCACTGCAGTGTCAAAAGAGGGCGACAGCGAGACAAGCAGCAACATGGCATCAGAGAGCCCCTGACCTCGAAATAGAAGATCCTCAGATCCCGGTATTGTGACATAATATTAAGAATAAAGTTTTTTTGCATTTACATTGCATTAAGAACTCCACAGCACGGCGGCGAAAATTGCTTCGGCCCCGGGCCCTCCTTGACTCCTGCTTGTTGCCATACACTGGGGTTCTGCAGAGGTGGCAATTGCACCCCTTCTCTTTGTGTTTTAGTATAGTAGTTATATTCTTGTATATAGGGGCAGACAGTATATACTATGTATACTTCCAGATTATCAACAACCAAAGGGGCGGCAAATTTTTCGACCGGCCTGGGCGCCACAAACAGTTGCTACGCCGCTGGCTGTGCTGCACACCCACGGCACTATTCTGGCACTGAGTTCCAGGAAGGGGGGCCCCGAAAAATTTCTTGCACCAGGGCCCACTACAGTCTGGGTCCGCCGCTGAGATAATCAATTTATGAAGTCACTTTTACCATATAGTTAACATTATAAATAAATAACTGAAAAAAAATGTGGAATTGCACTTTTATTTACAATTTCAAAGCTCTTGGAATTTCTTTCTCATTCTCCAGTACATTTTGTGGTAGAATGAATGATTTAATTCAAAAGTACAACTCATCCTGCAAAAAACAAGCCCTCGTACGGCGATGTGGAAGGAATAATAAAAAAGTTCTGGCTCTTGGAAGAAGCGGAGGGAAAAACAAAAACAAAAAATCACTCAGTGGTAAAAGTTATAAAATCCTTGTAATTGCCATATAACAGCAGCAGCAAGAGCGCCCCCTGCTGGCTTCAATCTTCACATGTTCATGATGGGAGTAATTAGAGTAAGGGGACCTCCTTAATTCCCATATTCGTAGCCAGTTATCAAACAGAACTTACAAGGCATTAAAGGGGATGTCCAGGATTAATAAAACTTTACTACATTCTTTCAAAAACAGCACCACCCCAGTGTACAGGTGGCATGTGGTATTACAGCATAGTCCCATTCCCTTCAATTAAGCTGAGCTGCAATATCACACACAACCTGTAGACAGGGTGGTGCTGTTTTTGAAAGAAATGAGTCATGTTTATAGAATTCTGGATAACTCCTTTAACCCCTTAGTGACTGAGCCAATTTCCACCTTAATGACCAGACTGTTTTTTGTAATTCTGACCAGTGTCCCTTTATGAGGTAATATCTCTGGAACGCTTCATTGGATCCGAGCGATTCTGAGATTGTTTTTTCGTGACATATTGGGCTTCATGTTAGTATTAAATTTAGGTCGATCATTTATGCGTTTATTTGTGAAAAAATCAAAAATTTGGCGAACATTTTGCAATTTTCAAATTTTGAATTTTTATTCTGGTAAACCAGAGAGATATGTGACACAAAATAGTTAATAAATAATATTTCCCACATGTCTACTTCACATCAGCACAATTTTGTAGAAAAAAAAAAAATTGTTAGGACGTTATAAGGGTTCAAAGTTCATGAGCAATTTCTAATTTTTCAAGCAAAATGTACAAAACCATTTTTTTAATGACCACATCACATTTGAAGTCTTTTTGAGAGGTGTACATGACAGAAAACACCCAAAAGTGACACCATTCCAAAAACTGCACCCCTCAAGCTACTCAAAACTACATTCAAGAAGATTATTAACCCTTCAGGTGCTTCACAGGAATGAATGCAAAGTGGAATGAAAAAATAAATACCTTTATATTTTACCTAAAAATGTTTCTTTAGCCTCAATTTATTCACTTTTACAAGGAACAGCAGGACAAATTGGATGCCAAAATTTGTTACCATGTTTCTCCTGAACGCAACGATACCCCGCATGTGGTCAGAAACTGCTATTTGCCCAAACGGCAGGACTCAGAACGGACGGAGTGCTATTTGAATTTTGAAAAGCAAATTTGGCTGAAATAGATGACAGATACCATCTTTCACTTCTTGGACCCCTGGGGTACCTAAACAGCAGAAACCCCCCACAAGTGACCCCATTTTGGAAACTAGACCCTTCAAGGATTATATCTAGGGGTATAGTGAGCATTTTGAACCCTCAGGTACTTCACAGAATTTGATAGCAATAGGTCATCATAATGAAAATTTTCTTTTTTTCACAAATGTGATGCTTTAGCACCACATTTTTCACTTTTACAAGAGGTAACACCATAAAATGGACCCTACAATTTGTTGCCCACATTCTTGTGAGCGCGTCGATACCCCACATGTAGTCATAAAGTTCTGTTTAGACAAACGGCAGGACTCAGAACGGACGGAGCGCTATTTGAATTTTGAAAAGCAAATTTGGCTGAAATAGATGACAGATACCATCTTTCACTTCTTGGACCCCTGGGGTACCTAAACAGCAGAAACCCCCCACAAGTCACCCCATTTTGGAAACTAGACCCTTCAAGGATTATAGCTAGGGTATAGTGAGCATTTTGAACCCTCAGGTACTTCACAGAATTTGATAGCAATAGGTCATCATAATGAAAATTTTCTTTTTTTTCACAAAAGTGATGCTTTGGCACCACATTTTTCACTTTTACAAGAGGTAACACCATAAAATGGACCCCACAATTTATTGCCCACATTCTTGTGAGCACGTCGATACCCCACATGTGGTCAAAGAGTTTTGTTTGGACAAACGGCAGGACTCAGAACGGATGGAGCGTTACTTGAATTTTGGAAAGCAAATTTGGCTGTATTTGGAATAGATTGTCATATTTGCAGAACCTATGTAGTACAAGAACAACTGAAAACCCACAGAAATTGATTTTTTGTAAGCTTTACCCTGTAATGTATTTGTCAAGGGACGTACTGAGCAGTTTGTTCCCACTTTTTATTCTGTATCATTTTATCTTCAGGGTAAAATTGAATGAATTCCAGGACCCATTCAAAACGTTCCAAGACTTTGCGCTACCAAACATGAAGATCCTTCCAGGAATTATTACTCACAAAGGGCGGCATGCCCCGAAAAACATAATTGCTGATTAGAAAACATAGCCTTGCTCACAAAATAGTTGTCCTGCAATTGAGTATATTGCAGCAGGAACGCAAAACTCTACTGGCGTGAAGGGCAAAATGTGGAGGAAAATGTAGCCAGCTATGTGGCAAACTTGTGCTCGTTGTAGATATGAAGTAAAACACCAGCAGGGCTAGGAGGACAAGTTCATCTTTCAGAGACTGGTCGTACAACGTCTGTTTAGCGCCATCAATCCCTATATGAGAGACGAATGTGCCAGTCGACGTGGTGCACCATAACAGGCTCCAACCCGCCAAGGTCGGAACTGCTATATGCACAAAACAACCAGTCCCCTACAGAATTACAAACTTATTGTCCAGGTACAGAACACTCGGCAAGAACCATGCAGTAAGGACTGGTCATACAACGTCTGTTTAGCAACATCAGTCCCTTGCGAGACCAATGTGCCAGTCGACGTGGTGCACCATAACAGGCTCCAACCCGCCAAGGTCGGAACTGCTATATCCACAAAACAACCAGTCCCCAACAGGATTCTAAACTTATTGTCCAGTATAGGAGGTTTGGCAAGAACCATGCGGTAAAGCCCATCATGTGTGAATATGGAGCAGCCTCATTGTTGGAAATCTTCCAATGAAATGATCATGCCATATCACCAATATAAATATATAAGTAAAGTAGATGCCAAGAATAGTTTTGTGTAGCAAGACATAGTTGAAAGACCAGTCAAACTAAGATAACTGGTGAAAAATTTTTGTGAGCTATCAAGTCCTGAAATTATTTGTCAGATGAGATCAGACATTTCAAGAACATTTGTGGGGTCCACATTCTGGGGTATACAGACGTGGACATGTGGATGAGAATGTGTCTGAATAATAGTTTGGTATGTGAGTAATCAAGTCCTGGAATTATTTGTCACATGGGATCAGACTTCTCAAGAACATTTGTGGGGTCCACATTCTGGGGTATGCAGACGTGGACATGTGGATGAGAATGTGTCTGAATAATAGTTTGGTATGTGAGTAATCAAGTCCTGGAATTATTTGTCACATGGGATCAGACTTCTCAAGAACATTTGTGGGATCCACATTCTGGGGTATGCAGACGTGGACATGTGGATGAGA
Organism: Allobates femoralis; assembly: GCA_033576535.1. Taxonomy (NCBI): domain Eukaryota; kingdom Metazoa; phylum Chordata; class Amphibia; order Anura; family Aromobatidae; genus Allobates; species Allobates femoralis. The sequence goes on from JARQOC010000004.1 coordinate 319,606,110, forward strand.
ATGTGTCTGAATAATAGTTTGGTATGTGAGGGATCAAGTCTTGGAATTATTAGGGAAATAGGGTAATAGGTGTTTTACTGATGACAGTTGTAAATTTTTTTTGACAAGTCCAATCTGTAAAGGGGCCAACGGTCTGAAAATATAAATTATGTGGGAAAAAAAGCCTACCTCATTAGGATGCAAACCTAATAATTGTGAATTGTATGATAGATCTCAAAGCAGGGGGCGATACAAAGTCCAGGTTGGGATGGGCACGTGGGGCAGTAGTAGCGGGATTCACTCCTCAAACCCCGCTTGCTACAAACTTTACATCTTTTTTTGGGACAGTTTAGGGTGGGAGTGGGAGGGATGACGTGCATGAAATGATGCTCTGTTAGTCTGCGGGCGTTCTCCATTTCAAAGGCTGCCTCTGGTGCTGTGGAGTCAAACAGAAGAGACTCAATAACCTTCTCCTGATATTGGAAGAAGGTGAGGGCCCCTTGGGATTTTTTATAAAGAATAAAGCTATTGTAGGTAGCTATCTGTAGAAGGTAGATAGCCACCTTTTTATACCAGGCCCTCGTCTTCCGCTTCACCAGGTATGGTTGGAGCACCTGGTCGGACAGGTCCACGCCACCCATGTGTTTGTTGTAATCGGTCACACAAAGGGGTTTTTGTCTGTCCCTGGTGGCGCCCCTGTCTCTGACCGTCACAGTGGTGTCCGCATGCAGGGTGGTAAGCATATAGACGTCCTTGCGGTCATTCCACTTTACGGCAAGCATTGTATCACTTGCCAGTGAAAATGACGCCCCCCTCTCTAGACGTCTGGACACCAACTGTGACGGCAAGCCCACACGGTTTTTCCGTATCGTCCCACAGGCCCCTGTGTTTGCAGCTTGTAGGGCTTGGTATAGGGGGATGCTAGTGTAGTAATTGTCCGTATACACATGGTATCCTTTTTGCAAAAATGGGGTCATTAGCTCCCAGACAATTTTCCCTGGGATGCCAATTGTCTGGGGACAGTTAGGTGGGTTTATCTGTCTGTCCTTACCCTTGTAAATCATGAATGTACTGGTGTACCCGCTGCTGCTTTCGCACATTTTGTACATTTTTACGCCGTACTTGGCTCGTTTGGAGGGGATGAATTGTCTAAAGGAGAGACGGCCCTTGTAGCTCATTAGGGACTCGTCCACCGACACATTTTGTTCTGGGGTGTAAGAATTGAGAAAGGATTGGTTTAGCAGGGAAATTAGGGGTCTTAGTTTATTTAGACGGTCGTAATTGGGATCAGTTCTTGGGGGGACTTGAGAATTGTCGTGGAAATGCAGAAATCTCAGTATGGCTTCATAACGGCAGCGGGGCATTACCGCTGCAAACACAGGGGTGCTGTGGACCGAATTTATTGCCCAGTAAGAGCGTAGGCTGGGTTTTTTTACAATGCCCATATTGAATGTGATCCCTAAAAATTTTTTAATTTCTGTGACATTAGTGGGGACCCAGGAACGGTAATGGACAGACCGAGGTTTTTGGGCAATATATTGACGGGCATAAAGGTTGGTCTGGTGGGTCATTAACTCAAGGATATCGGGGTTTACAAAAACTGAAAAGAAATCAAAGGGGGCAAAATCAGTGACGTTAACTTTTATACCGGGGTCTGCTGTGAAAGGGGGAATTTGTGGGGAATAGGATGGGTCGGGCTGCCACAGAGGACGGGGAGCTGCAGAGCTGGGTCCTGCCTCTGCCGCATCAGAAGGGACGACTGGCGGAGTGGGGGAACCCCTGGGTGAAGCCGAGTCGTCGCTGTCCTCTGAGGACATCTCAGCTTCAGAGGCCGTTTCAGTCTCTGACCCGGAGGTACCAGAGGCGAGCAGCGCATAGGCTTGCTCTGCAGAGAACATTTTGCGGGGCCATTTTTTTTTTTAGTTTGGGAAAAAAATAAAGTATCCCTAAATCTAATACTTTTTTTGTTTTGTTTTTTACCCTAACCCTGCTTTTGAACCCTAACCCTAGCCCTCACTAAGTAAAGGATTTAGAATAAAATAAAAGATTTGATTAGGGAGTGATAAAGGAGGAATGATGGAGGGGATTTTTTTTTACCTAACCCTGAACGCTAACCCTGAACGCTAACCCTGAACGCGAACCCTGAACGCGAACCCTGAACGCGAACCCTGAACGCTAAATAGAGATATAAGTAGCAAATTGATTCTTCTTTCACAGAAGGCAGCAAGTAGTCTGTCTCTCTCCTCTCTCCAAAAAACAACTACACAGAAGAGAGGAGAGAGGCAGACCCAAATGCAGCCATATTTACAAATAATTTGGGATTTGAACTGTGTGATAGGGTGTATCACACAGTTCAAATCACAGCAACCAAGGGGATTTTTTTATTTTGGTTGCTAGGTGGTGAGGGCAGACTTTCCCCGACACACTGCGGATGTGCGGGGCCATTTTGGAAGAGAAGGAAGAAGGGGGGCCGCGGGGGATCCCTCCATTTTATTGAGGTGCAAGGGTCTGGGGACATGGGGGGACCCCGGGGGGCCCAGGGCCCACTGGCACCGGTACCGGCAACGGTATTGGGGGGAGGGGGCCACTGTATGGAGGGGGCACTGTGCCGGGGGGGCCTTCGGTGATACCGATCTATGCAATCTGACGTTTGACCACGTCAGATTGCATGGATCAGCAGCAGGAACAGTGTGCAGAAGGAAGGAGGAGGGAGGAGGGAGGAGGGAGACGCTAGGAGCTGGGACAGGAGGAACGTGGAGGGAACCGGAGGGGGCTGATGGGCACCGGAGGGGGCTGATGGGCACCAGCACTGACATTTACATGCGATCTGACATGTATGACATGTCAGATCGCATGGAGATGCAGCAGCGGCGACAGGTTTTACCGCCCGCCGCCATTTTGAGACAGATCGGGGGAGGGTGTGGGGTGGGAGGAAGATCCCCGGTACCGAGGGTCTTAGGACACTTAGGGGTTAATGCTTCACTGTCATCCGACGTGTGTTTTCACGTCGGATGAAAGTGAAAGCATTTTTTACCGGCAGTCTCATTTTTTGTAATGTGATGACCGGTAAACGGTGCTTACCGGTCATCACATTACCGGTGATGGTAAAAAAGCCCCCGGTCCATAATCTTGGGGGTCTCAGCTACCCCCGGTAGCTGAAACCCCGGAGATTTTTGACCACTGGGGGGCGCTAGAGCACTTTCCCTGGCTGACGTCTGCAGACGTCAGCCCGGCATAAGTACCCTTTTTTTCCGACGTCTCTGGACGTTAGGCCGTCGTTATGGGGTTAAGGTCAATATTTCCACTAGTGACCCCAGAACAACACAAGACCATCAGGATGGGGCTTAATTCAAATGTATTTTTTTTATGATATGAAGAATATAGCAGATCTTTGTTAAAGATGACATTTAAGTAGATGATCCTATGGAAACATTCTCCGTACTGAATCTCCAGTTTGTAAATCCAATTTTGTTAAACATTTGTAGGTCATTTTTAATCAATATAAGGAGTCCTGTGTTCACAATCCCCATCTGTTGGTCAGAGGATAAGGGCCACTTTACACACACCAACTTATCTGTCCAACTTCTGACCAACTTAGGGCCCTTTCACATCAGCGGTATTTGAATTTGCGGCAGTTGCGGTTGAAAAACCGCATTTGCTGCATTTGCCGCACTTGCGGCAAGAATGCGGCAAGCCCCATTCATTTCCTATGGGACTTGCGGCACTTGCGGCAAGTGCGGTTTTTCCAAATTTCAACGCCAGTTGCGGTAAATGCGGCATTTGCGGCATGTCTTAAAACCGCAACATGCCGCGGTTTTTTATCGCCGCAAGTATACCGCAAGTGTACCGCACTTGTGCCGCAATGTACATTGCGGTATTGTTATAATGAAAGTCAATGGCAACCGCGTCTGCCGCACGTGCCGCATCTGCCGCAAGTGGATTGGCTGGATGCGGCACGCGTACTGAGCCTGCTCCAAATGCTCCAAGCCCCCCCCCTCACTGATATAAAAAGAGGAGCAGGTTTGCACATGCTGTGCAAACTTGTTTGTTGCTCTGAAGTGGACCAAGCTATTGTGAGTGGCCATTTCTCTGCTTCATCTCTGGCATCGTGCTACATCTTTGCATCTTTTGGTAAGTACATGCAATTTTCATTCAGATAATATGTTTATTGTCTTTTTTTTTTTTGCCAATTTGTTAATTTTTTGCAAAAATACCATGTGCTTTGGTAATTTTTTGCAAAAAAAACCATGTGTGTGTATTGTTCATTTTTACTGTTATTATTTTTCAGCATTTTTTTTGTTTTTTTCATCAAAAATGTTGAAAAATAATTATTGTAAATGAATGTGTTTTTTTTTTTATTTCTTTGATTTTTGCATTGTGCATTATTTAAAATGTTCATGGGATGCCTTGTGCTTTGGTAAATTTTTGCAGAAATACCATGTGCTTGGTAAATTTTTGCAAAAAAAAGCCATGTGTGTGTATTGTTAATTTACTGTTATTATTTTTCAGCTTTTTTTTGTATTTTTCATCAAAAATGTTGAAAAATAATTATTGTAAATGAATGTGTTTTTTGGTGCTGTTTGTGTATTTTTTTGATTTTTGCATTGTGCATTATTTAAAATGTTCATGGTTTAAAGATGCCATGTGCTTTGGTAAATTTTTGCAAAAATACCATGTGTTTTGGTAAATTTTTGCAAAAAAAGCTGTGTGTGTATTCATTTACTGTAATTATTTTTCAGCATTTTTTTTTTTTTGGTATTTTTAATAAAAAATGTAGAAAAATAATTATTTTAAATGAGTGTGTTTTTTGGTGCTGGAATTTTTTATTTTAATTTTCCATTGTGCATTATTTCAAATGTTGATGGTTTTATTTGATTTAGCAAAGATGCCTTGTGTTGTGTAATTTTTTGCAAATATGCCATGTGCTTGTTAATTTTTGTGAGATCTGAAAGGCTGCCTTCACACTATGGATGTTTTAAAGGGAACCAACCACCCCCCAATGACCGCCCCGGACTATTAATATGGCTCCCTACACCCAGCATATACATGTGCTGCAATGTTTTTGGCTAAAAAAACTGCTTTTTAAAAGTAAAGATAATGCTTTATAAAGTTTCTACCGAAGGGACGGGTGGCCGTTACTTACATGGGGCTAAAGCCGAGATTCTGCTGCCACTCCTCCTCCTCTCTCCCCTCACAGCAGTAACGGCCAGCCCTTTGTTCAGCGTCACAGCCTGGTGCACGGGATCGCATGCCCGTGCACACGTCATCAGCTACAGCCGGGTAGCCTCAGTATCTGTAAGGCCTCGTGCACACGCTGAGTATTTGGGGAGTTGTTACCTCAGTATCTGTAAGGCCTCGTGCACACGCTGAGTATTTGGGGAGTTTTTACCTCCAGTAATATGTAAGAGCCTCGTGTACCACGCTGAGTATTTGGTGAGTTGTTACCTCAGTATATGTAAGGCCTCGTGCACACGCTGAGTATTTGGTGAGTTTGTTACCTCAGTATCTGTAAGGCCTCGTGCACACGCTGAGTATTTGGTGAGTTGTTACCTCAGTATCTGTAAGGCCTCGTGCACACACTGAGTATTTGGGTGAGTTGTTACTCTCAGTATCTGTAAGGCCTCGTGCACACACTGAGTATTTGGTGGTTTGTTACCTCAGTATTTGTAAGGCCTCGTGCACACGCTGAGTATTTGGTGAGTTGTTACCTCAGTATCTGTAAGGCCTCGTGCACACGCTGAGTATTTGGTGAGTTGTTACCTCAGTATATGTAAGGCCTCGTGCACACGCTGAGTATTTGGTGAGTTGTTACCTCAGTATCTGTAAGGTCTTGTGCACACGCTGAGTATATGGTGAGTTGTTACCTCAGTATCTGTAAGGCCTCGTGCACACGCTGAGTATTTGGTGAGTTGTTACCTCAGTATCTGTAAGGCCTCGTGCACACGCTGAGTATTTGGGGAGTTGTTACCTCAGTATCTGTAAGGCCTCGTGCACACAGCTGAGTATTTGGTGAGTTGTTACCTCAGTATCTGTAAGGCCTCGTGCACACACTGAGTATTTGGGAGTTGTTACTTCAGTATCTGTAAGGCCTCGTGCACACACTGAGTATTTGGTGTTTTTACCTCAGTATCTGTAAGGCCTCGTGCACACGCTGAGTATTTGGTGAGTTGTTACCTCAGTATCTGTAAGGCCTCGTGCACACGCTGAGTATTTGGTGAGTTGTTACCTCAGTATTGTAAGGCCTCGTGCACACGCTGAGTATTTGGTGAGTTGTTACCTCAGTATCTGTAAGGTCTCGTGCACACGCTGAGTATTTGGGAGTTGTTACCTCAGTATCTGTAAGGCCTCGTACACACGCTGAGTATTTGGTGAGTTGTTACCTCAGTATCTGTAAGGCCTCGTGCACACGCTGAGTATTTGGGGAGTTGTTACCTCAGTATCTGTAAGGCCTCGTGCACACGCTGAGTATTTGGGGAGTTGTTACCTCAGTATACTGTAAGGCCTCGTGCACACGCTGAGTATTTGGGGAGTTTTTACCTCAGTATATGTAAGGCCTCGTGCACACAGCTGAGTATTTGGTGAGTTGTTACCTCAGTATCTGTAAGGCCTCGTGCACACACTGAGTATTTGGGGATTTGTTACTTTAGTATCTGTAAGGCCTCGTGCACACACTGAGTATTTGGTGATTTTTACCTCAGTATCTGTAAGGCCTCGTGCACACGCTGAGTATTTGGTGAGTTGTTACCTCAGTATCTGTAAGGCCTGTGCACACGCTGGTATTTGGTGAGTTTTTACCTCAGTATCTGTAAGGCCTCGTGCACACGCTGAGTATTTGGGGAGTTGTTACCTCAGTATATGTAAGGTCTCGTGCACACGCTGAGTATTTGGTGAGTTTTTACCTCAGTATTTGTAAGGCCTCGTGCACACGCTGAGTGTTTGGTGTGTTTTTTACCTCAGTATCTGTAAGGCCTCGTGCACACGCTGAGTATTTGGTGAGTTTTTTACCTCAGTATCTGTAAGGCCTCGTGCACACGCTGAGTATTTGGTGAGTTTTTACCTCAGTATCTGTAAGGCCTCGTGCACACGCTGAGTGTTTGGTGTGTTTTTTACCTCAGTATCTGTAAGGCCTCGTGCACACGCTGAGTATTTGGTGAGTTTTTACCTCAGTATCTGTAAGGCCTCGTGCACACGCTGAGTATTTGGTGAGTTTTTACCTCAGTATCTGTAAGGCCTCGTGCACACGCTGAGTATTTCGGTGAGTTGTTACCTCAGTATCTGTAAGGCCACGTGCACACGCTGAGTATTTGGTGAGTTGTTACCTCAGTATCTGTAAGGCCTCGTGCACACGCTGAGTATTTGGTGAGTTGTTACCTCAGTATTTGTAAGGCCTCGTGCACACGCTGAGTATTTGGTGAGTTGTTACCTCAGTATCTGTAAGGCCTCGTGCACACGCTGAGTATTTGGTGTTGTTACCTCAGTATCTGTACTCACATTCTCTATACATTGATCTTATCATCATCGTGTACACACAAGCCTTTATCCTCCGCACTATTTGCCATCCTTCCTCTCACCTCACAGAAGCTGCGGCTCCTCCAAGTTCCCGCCTAAATAATAGTAACTGCGTCACCACAGCCTTCACCGGCTGATGCGGCCACGCCCCCTTTCTATATGGTTCCATTGGACGGAGGCGGTCTCATGCAGATGAAGAGGCGTGGTCAGCGCTTTTCCCCCCTTCTGTACAATGAAACTTTCGCTGACGTCACTTAGTGAGCAGTGGCGGAGGGGGCGGGGCCAGTAGGCTCGGCACGGCGGTGACGTCACCCCGCCGCTCTTTCTGCCCCGCCCACTCTTCCCTCCTCAGCCTGTGGAGGAGCCGCTAGAAAATGGCGGCGCCGAGCGGAGAGGAGAGACTGTGAGTGCGGGCTGAGCCCTGAGCCTTCCCCTCCCGCCCTGTCCTCTGCCGGGCTCCCGCCACTGTGTGTGATGTGAGGGGAATAGATGAATCCCTGAGGCTGAGGAGGGGGCGGGGCCGAGGAGAAAAACGTCCCTGACCGCGGCCGTGATCGGTGCTGGGGCCCGGGGGGAGGACGGGGGCTGAGGGGCCCGGACACCTGCACAGTGCGGCACTGAGGAGCCTAATGACACAGGCCGAAAACCGAGGGGGTGTGCTGCCCCCCTGTGCCCCCCCCCCATCTTCTTTGGGGGTGTGCATCCCTCTGTGCCCCCCCCTTTCCCCTCCCCGGGGGTGTGCTGCCCCTCTGTGCCCCCCCCCCTTTCCCCTCCCCGGGGGTGTGCTGCCCCTCTGTGCCCCCCCCCTTTCCCCTCCCTGGGTGTGTGCTGCCCCTCTGTGCCCCCCTCCATGTGGGTGTGCTGCCCCTCGGTGCCCCCCTCCCCGGGGGTGTGCTGCCCCTCTGTGCCCCCCTCCATGTGGGTGTGCTGCCCCTCTGTGCCCCCCCTTTCCCCTCCCTGGGGGTGTGCTACCTCTCTGTGCCCCCCTCCATGTTGGTGTGCTGCCCCCCTCCCCAGGGGTGTGCTGCCCTTCTGTGCCCCCCCCCCCCCGTTTCCCCTCCCCGGGGGTGTGCTGCCCCTCTGTACCCCCCCTTTCCCCTCCCCGGGGGTGTGCTGCCCCTCTGTGCCCCCCCTTTCCCCTCCCCGGGGGTATGCTGCCCCTCTGTGCCCCCCTCCATGTGGGTGTGCTGCCCCTCTGTGCCCCCCTTCCCGGGGGTGTGCTGCCCCTCTGTGCCCCCCTCCATGTGGGTGTGCTGCCCCTCTGTGTGTCTTCCCACCTCCTCCGGGGGTGTGCTGCCCCTCTGTGCCCCCCCCTCCCATCCTGGGGTGTGCTGCCCCTCTGTGCCGCCCCCCCTTCCATCCTGGGGTGTGCTGCCCCTCTGTGCCCCCCTCCATGTGGGTGTGCTGCCCCTCTGTGCCCCCCTTCCCGGGGGTGTGCTGCCCCTCTGTGCCCCCCTCCATGTGGGTGTGCTGCCCCTCTGTGTGTCTTCCCACCTCCTCTGGGGTGTGTTGCCCCTCTGTGCCCCCCCACCCTTCCCATCCTGGGGTGTGCTGCCCCTCTGTGCCCCCCTCCATGTGGGTGTGCTGCCCCTCTGTTCTGTTTAATGCATTGTTAAAGCAGTTCCGGACATGAGAGGTGACTTGCGTTTTCATCGCGATCCGGCATGGCTCACTGCGGTTTTAAAACAAGGCAGATTTGCTGGGTCGCAATGAAAACGCAAGTCACCGCACATGTCCAGAACTCCATTAAGCATGCATTGGACAGAACGCAGTGTTGCCGCATCCAGTTTTTGCAAATGAGGCGGAATTGAAACTGGATTTGCAAAAACGCAGGTATGAAAGTTCCCTAATCTTGGCGGGAAGCCAGAGCTGTGGAGTCGGTAAGCCACAGTTGCGACTCTTGACTCCTGGATTTTATCAGGTTCCGACTCCTTCATAAATGGCCACTTCGTAACAATAAATTTACTGTTGTAAAATATTACCATCGTGCTTATTCAGTTTCTCACCATCATATAAGTAATCAGACCACTTAGAGCAAAAACTATATTTATTAGAATACAATTAGAATATAGCAAATAACTTTTATAAACTTTTCCAAACTGTAAGTAAATATGCAATAAACACTGTTATGCAGTTAATAAGAAGAAATCTATAAATTTGTCCTCAGAAAAAGTATTGTCTCTGTCAGATCCTCCTTCATGGATGCCCTCAAATCTGATCTAATTATTTTGAGAGCAGAGAACAACCTCTCTACACTAACTTGGGTTGGTGGCAAAGCAAAACACTCGGGCAACATCTCTGACAATGTCAGGATACAGAGGAATCGCTTGTTGCACTGTTATTTTTGATGAACGGTCAAATTTCTCAATTTCTTTTAGTGCACATGAAAACTTCTGCTGAAATGTACTGGCTGTGTTCTTTGATTGAGATGACTCTTCTATGCGGGAACGCTTTGCACGGTCCTTGCGATCCAAATACTTTTCGAAATTAAATTCTTCATCAGTTGATGATGAGGGTGAAGATGTGGCAGGACGACCAAATTCTTCTTGTTCCTCCTGACTGTTCTGCAACCCTTTCATCCTTACTGCTATTTCAAACAGAGCTTCTTTTCCTTTACTTAGCTGTTGATCATCTAGAAGAATCCGATGCATTGGGTCTACGTAAACAGCCGCCAAAGAATGTTATTTTGTAATAGTAGCTCCTCTCTCCGTTTCATTGATGTAGCAATGCCACTTGCAATTAACCCTCCTCTTTGGGACAGGCGAAACATCAGGTTCTTCACACCCCTTTAAGAAAATCCCTGGAGTTAAGTCCTCTGCTTGTAATTTTTTAGTCACTGTAAATGGGTGCTCTAGCAATTTTTCCAGCTCAGTCACCTGATTCCACTGACTTTCATTTAGCGTCAGTTGAGGGTTAGCCATGTCTACAAGAAAGGTTTTCAGTTCAACCAAGCGCTGAATCATTAAGTAAGTACTGCCCCATCGTGTGGCTTGATCAATAATTGCCCCTTTTCCAGCACGTCTCTTCAAAATTGAGTCATCTTTAGGGGTTCTGGCAACAGTAGCCAATTTTCTCACCTTTCCAGTCAGTGCAGCAGCATGTCCTTCTTGCAGACCGTCTCTTATAGCCAGCTGTAGTGTATGCACAACACAGCGCATGTGATGAATGAAAGAACGTATTGACACCGTTTCAACAAGATCATCTAAACTATTATGTTGCTGATCATCTGAAGCAACTTCAGTTTGCTCCTCAGTTACAATACTGTGTTCCTCTATTTCAAACATTTGTGTGTCTGTGGACCCAGAATGTTCTAGCTGCTGGTCACCATCATTACACTCATTCATTAGCTTAATAGCACTTCTATTTGAAGCATTGTCAGTTACGACAGTCTTGCGGAACCTTTTCCACCAAGACCTGGAGAAACTCGCTGGTGTGATGAGCTTTGGTGTCTTTTACTGGCAATGTCTTGGTAACTATTTCATTTCTGTCACAAACAAATCGGACATTGATGGCAAAATAGTTCACTCTGTGACGTGTGCAGGCCTCCATTTTAAGAAACAGGAAGCGTCCCCTCAGAGTTTTTTTAAGTTCTTCCTTTTGTTTAAAAGCTTCTTCAATTACTAATTTTCTAATACTCACTCTCTCTCCAGAGTAACACCAAGCTTACGGGCCATTTCCCCATTCAGACACATAAAAGCTGGTCGTGAAAATAATGAAATAGGCACACTATCCTTTACAACAAGCTCTATGATCTGTTTTTTAAATGTATCTACTGTCATTGTCACAGTAACTTTGTCACTGACAAAATATCTTGCAACTGATGGCTGCAAAGTTCACTGCTCCTTTGTTTGGCTGGAAGAGCTGGGCACTGGTTCCTTGGTTTGGATGCAGTCTTTCTCTTCCACTGCTTTCAGTACTTCTGGATGAAAGCGCTGTAAATGTCTCTTTAGATTAGAAGCTCTGGTAGGAGCATTTTTATCTTTGCCTGAATATGCACTGATCTTGGCTTGACAGCATCTGTTTTCGTCTGGATCATTTGTCGTACACTGACAGACATAATGTTTTCCATCTTGAGTGATGGTGAAATGTTGAAATACAGCTGATTTAATGTGATGCCTCTTTGACATTCTCAGGTTTTTAATTCTGCATTCACAATCCAAATGACAATTGTTTTTCCTAAAAACAATTGTACAAAATTGCCAGGTCGTACAACTGATATACTGGTCAGTAATACTGTTATTATTCCTCATGTACTCACAGTTAACTGATGCAAAGTTTGTTGAAACGACAATACTTCTTACAGTCTTCCTCTTCTGAGTAGCAGGCAGCTGTGTGAGATGCTTGGGAGATGAACACCTAGTATGATCTAGTCTAGACGAGGAGGAGCTTTACTACTAAGAATTTGCAACACATTTTCATTTTCAGTTTCATACATTGTAAGTAGGGGGGTTGGGGCAGCATGAGGTTAACCAAGTATAAGATTAGAAGGGCAGTGGAGAACAGTGGCACACAAGAAGTAAGAAATGTCTCTATCTCCAGCAGAACTGCTTATCACTGTTGTTCATAGTTTGATAGAACATATATATTTGAGTAACATTTATAAAATTCATATGAAAGTTCAATTATGAAATATTAATACATTTTTTTAAAGCTGGAGTCGGAGTTGGTACATTTCTACCGACTCAGACTCCAACCAAAACTAACTCCGACTCCAACTCCACAGCCCTGGTGGTTAGGGGACATTTACTTAAAATAGCCTCGCTATCTAAGAAACAATATAACCCTGCCCTCCAAACTGCCCTTGACTCCCACTCCCGTCTAGAATCCAAACATAAAAAATCTCCTTCCCAGCTCCTCATGACTCACTTGACTATCACCCGTCTCCACATTCGTCAATTATTGTTAAAAAGGGCTGAAAATGATCTACGGAAATCGAAAGCAAAATTTTACTCAATGGGAGATAAAGCAGGCTCGTTATTGGCCAAGAGGGTTAGGAAGAAAGAAACTCATTCTAAAATCCCGTTCTTAACTGATGGTACAAACATATATAATCCGATACATATTGCTGAGGAATTCACTTCTGATTACTCTTCCCTTTATAACCTTAAAAATGACTTAGATGTCACCCAGCCCTCTGAGGCCTCCATGGTCTCTTTCTTGGATAAGGCAAACTTACCTAAAGTCTCCCCAGATCTATTATCCCAACTTAACATGCCCATCATGGAATCAGAGGTCTCCCAGATTGTCCGTACTGCTAGAAAACGTTCTTCCCCAGGCCGTGATGGATTCTCACTTCCCTATAATTCTCAGTTTCTTCACATTATCTCCCCGTATCTTTTGCGTCTGTTTAATTATTGGCTTGTCAAAGGCTGTATTGGCGGTGAGGGTTTGGAGGCTTCCATTGCAACTTTGCCCAAAACAGGGAAACCTGTGACTACACCTGGTAATTTCCGACCAGTCGCACTTTTGAACTGCGACATTAAAATCTATGCCAAGATCTGGGCAAATAGATTAATGGCAGTCCTTCCGACTCTGGTTCACCCTGATCAGGCTGGCTTCGTCCCCGGTAGACAGACTAGGGATGGTACGAGACGGCTGATTGATCTCTTGGATGTGGTGGAGAGAGGGAGTCTCCCCAGTGTATTCCTGTCACTCGATGATGAAAAAGCCTTTGACAGGGTACACTGGGGATATATAGCTGAGACCTTGAGGAGATTTGGTCTTGTTGGCGACGTCTATAGAGCAATTATGGCTCTGTATTCTAGCCCTTGTGCCTCAGTTCGGACTTTGGGACTCATGTATTTGCCATTTCAAATGGGACCCCCAGGGCTGTCCCCTCTCCCCCCTCATCTTTGCTTTGGTTATGGAGCCTCTCGCGGCCATCATAAGACAGAGCTCAGACGTTAGAGGTAATCGGGTTGGGGACACAGAGTATAAAGTTGGGCTCTACGCTGATGATGTGGGGTTGTCCTGCACCGCCCCATTTCCACTATACTCCAGCAATTTTCTGCGGCCTCCCTTTATAAACTAAATATCTCCAAGTCCACTATCTTCCCCTTGTTTTTGGCCGTTCCCCTCCAGCTCTAAATTCAGGCGATATACCCTTTTATCTGGTCTCCCTCGGGTTTCACCTATTTGGGTATTAAAGTCACTTATACTAAAGACATCGTCAGATTAAAGTGTGAGGCGGTGCTGGATGACATCAGGAGGGAGATAGATTAATTTTCGCATTCATTCCTCTCCTGGAAGACAAGAATTCAGGCTGATAAGATGTTATTGCTCCCTAAACTAATATATCTTTTCAGATGTCTCCCTCTTTCTATTCCCTCTAAATGCATCTCCTCCTTTCAAGCTATCATAAATAAGTTTATTTGGAATAATAAACCCCATAGAACTAAACGCTGCATTCTGACCCTTCCGTACTCCAGAGGTAACGTACGTCTATGCCATAAAGCTGCTTTACTAGAGCCTACTAAGATTTGGTGGGAAGGAAATTCTACTCTCCCTTGGTTTTTGATTGAATCCCAATTTGCCCCCAAAGGTTCCCTCAGAACTCAGACAGAAGGGCGGATTCTCCAACCCTCCCCATGTCACCATCTTCTAAAATCAATGAGCTCTGTATTGAGGCTATGGTCCTCGCTCTGCCCCTCACACTTCCAATTCATGTACAAATATTTTTCCCTCAAATCCATTGAATACTGTATCAATGACATCTCCCTGTGCTCCTGGGAGGAGCGGGTAATACTGTATCAATGACATCTCCCTGTCCTCCTGGGAGGAGCGGGGAATATTGTATCAATGACATCTCCCTGTCCTCCTGGGAGGAGCGGGGAATACTGTATCAATGACATCTCCCTGTCCTCCTGGGAGGAGCGGGGAATACTGTATCAATGACATCTCCCTGTCCTCCTGGGAGGAGCGGGGAATACTGTATCAATGACATCTCCCTGTCCTCCTGGGAGGAGCGGGGAATACTGTATCAATGACATCTCCCTGTCCTCCTGGGAGGAGCGGGGAATACTGTATCAATGACATCTCCCTGTCCTCCTGGGAGGAGCGGGGAATACTGTATCAATGACATCTCCCTGTCCTCCTGGGAGGAGCGGAGAATACTGTATCAATGACATCTCCCTGTGCTCCTGGGAGGAGCGGGGAATACTGTATCAATGACATCTCCCTGTCCTCCTGGGAGGAGCGGAGAATACTGTATCAATGACATCTCCCTGTCCTCATGGGAGGAGCGGGGAATACTGTATCAATGACATCTCCCTGTCCTCCTGGGAGGAGCGGGGAATACTGTATCAATGACATCTCCCTGTGCTCCTGGGAGGAGCGGGGAATACTGTATCAATGACATCTCCCTGTGCTCCTGAGAGGAGCGGGGAATACTGTATCAATGACATCTCCCTGTCCTCCTGGGAGGAGCGGGGAATACTGTATCAATGACATCTCCCTGTCCTCCTGGGAGGAGCGGGGAATACTGTATCAATGACATCTCCCTGTGCTCCTGGGAGGAGCAGAGAATACTGTATCAATGACATCTCCCTGTCCTCCTGGGAGGAGCGGGGTATCCAGTGGATTTCTGATCTATATGATCTTTCAGGACTGAGACCATTCTCGGACTTGATATCGAAATATTCTCTACCTAAAACCCGCTCCCTCTCTGGATGACTCCGCTCATAGATTCTTTAAACCAAATACAATTTTATCACACGGCATTTTCATTTTATACCACTCACTACTCTCTCATTATATGTCCCTATGGGAATCCTACCTCTCTTTCTCAGCCCCAATGGAGGATGGGCGCAACGCTTTTACTCATCCTTCCAAATTTTCATCCTGTGTTAATCACCTAGAGCAAGGGAACAAAATTCAATGAATGTGGTATATGCCTCCTGCCCGCTTGGTGCAGTTTGGTTCTAGTTCCTCTCCACTATGTTGGAAACATTGCACAAATAAGGGCACGACTGCTCATGTTTGGTGGGAATGCGGCCAGTACTCTCTCCAAAAAGAACACAATCCTGGACTGGTGGGACCCGTGGCTTTCATCGCCGTATGCTTTGCCTGCTCATCTACACTAGGGCTTATATGTATATCCCTTGGATGTCATTGACATTTCTAGCTTATCCTGAACCCCCTCTATTCCCCCCCCCCCTTTTTTATTCCTTATGCAATTTGCAGCTCAGTATGGTTTTGTGATCCTCTGTATTCTTTTTAGGCTACGTTCACACATTGCGTATTTTGTTGCGCTTTATGCCGCGTTTTTTGGCTGCACAACAAAATACGCTGGGGCTCTCACACACTGCACTTTCTTTACCCCAGAAAGCGCAGGTGAAGTCACAGAGAGGAGGAAGAATCCTGCTTCCTCCTCCCCTCTGATGTGTGACCGCCCATTAGATTTCACAGTGTATTAATACACACTGCGAAATCTAAATTAAATAAAGCCAAATGTCTGCACCCAGCACAGATCGTGAGGACAGGGGACGGCTGCGCTCTCCCTGCCGGTTCCCTCAGGTCCGGAGGTGCTACTTCCAATACACAGTTCCGGATCGTGAGCACATACCCTAAAAGTTCACTTACCCCCCCAAATGTACACAATAAAGAAATAAAACACTAACAAAAATATTTCATTTAACTATCACTTTCCTATCGACTCCGCTCCTGTAAGCTGATCTTTCTGTGGCTCATATATTTCTAGCTTTGATCCTTGAGTTCTCGGGGCCAGGATTGGACCAACTGAGCAGTGTACGTCACTGGTGGGGGCTGACGGGAGAGTGAAGTGAGATCTGGGTATGCCAGCCTGTTGCCACTCACAAAGAGGCAGCCCCCACTCCCATCAAACATGTTCCCCGCTCAGTTGGTCCAATTCTGGTCCCCAGATTGGGATCAAAGCTACAACAACAATAAAAGGTATTTACAAGCCTCAGAGAGATCAGCTTACAGGAGCAGGGTAGGTAGCAGAAGTGTGTTGGGAAAATGTTAGTTAAGATGAAAGGAAGGTGGACATATTACTTGTGCAGATGCAATGATATAACGTACTCCTGTAGAGATCAGATGATGGTAGTGATGGGTTAGAGTCACGCCATAGTGAGCAGACATCCAGCATGCAGCGCAACAAAGAGGAGACAAATGGGATGGAATATAACAAAGGCCCTGGCGCTAGGAAGCAATTCATGGGACACACCTGAGTTTGTGTTCTGCACGCCCTAACGTTACTATACGGGTCCTCTTCCCCCCCCCCCCCCCCCCCATCAACGTGCCTAAGCCCTCATTCGCCCTAAACTCACCCTGGCTACTTATAAGGCCAGCGAGTTTGCTAGATTCATCACTTCAAATAATTAAACAAAGGGGAATAGACAGAGGGAGATAGACACAAACAGAAAAACATTCCAAATTCCTCCAGTGCAGCTAAACCCCAGAGCTGCATTCAACTCGACTCCACATTTTCTTCTACAGACTCGCTCCTTTTAAAGTGGTCAGAATACAAATGGATTCTATAGATGTAAGACACATGACAACTTATAGTGGAGGGGAGTGGTCACATTAGAACTGACCATGATGATTACGGCCACAAGAAACAGCCATAAAGGTAAGAGTCCTTAACCACTGTAGTGTCGAAAAAAGGAAAAATAAAGTTAAACACTAGCTGAAGTCCTGTGATCAATGAAGCGTTATGACCTTTCTGGTTCCAGACTCGCCAGAGGTCTTCCCAGGGTGAGACACACTCGTGACAGTTAGCCGCTGTTGCTTTCTTTGTTTTCATAAGCACAACATTCAATCTCCTGCAGCAGCATATCCCCAGAGTTAGAGACACAGGGGCTGACCCATCATTACCATCATCTGTACTCCCAGAGTTAGTGACACAGGAGCTGACCCATCACTGCCATCATCTGTACTCCCCAGAGTTAGTCACAGGAGCTGACCCATCACTGCCATCATCTGTAATCTCCAGAGTTAGTGACACAGGGGCTGACCCATCACTGCCATCATCTGTACTCCCCAGAGTTAGTGACAGGGGCTGACCCATCACTGCCATCATCTGTACTCCCCAGAGTTAGTGACACAGGGGCTGACCCATCACTGCAATCATCTGTACTCCCCAGAGTTAGTGACACAGGGGCTGAACCATCACTGCCATTATCTGTACTCCCCAGAGTTAGTGACACAGGGGCTGACCCATCACTGCCATCATCTATACTCCCCAGAGTTAGTCACAGGAGCTGACCCATCACTACCATCATCTGTGCTTCCCAGAGTTAGTGACACAGGAGCTGACCCATCACTGCCATCATCTGTACTCCACATCAGTAACTACTGACATCAATTCAGCTAAAGGTAGACAACTAGACTGGTGTATCGTTGGGGTCTGGAGGCTGAAAGAAATCGTTCGTTAGTACTTCCTTTGTTCGATAAACTCCATAGACTGCGTCTTCAGAACCAAAAGCGGGTTTTATTCGGGTAGGAAATAATAGAGATATATGGCAAGACAATGACAGGTTTCAGAATGGCAGGCACGCGTGGCACACAGGATGGAAAAGTGTTGGCCCGCCTGTCTAAGGCAGAGGATTTTTATACAATTTTTTGCCATTGGGTAACGTTAGTAGCCATTATTTTCAATGGATACATAATGACCTCATCCTGACAAAGGCAATACTTACATTTCACGTAGAATATAGGTTGACATGAAAAAAGCTCACCAATTTCATTACCAACTACATACTACACTTAAGTTTATCCATACAAATTATCTCATAATAGACTTTTTGGGACCAAGCACAAATCACAACTTATTGACATTAGCTCTGTTCTTGATTATATGAAACGTCATATGGCCTTGAGGGATACACCACACCGTAAAATATCCTTCAGAATTGAGAAAAAAGTGAACTGGTTAACTATTATCATGATGAACTTTTGGTATATTCTCGGACCAAACCTAATTAACTCCATGCCTGTTTTTCTTCTAGGGCTTGATCTCTTTTATTACCTGAGACCTACAGCTAAAGTTCAGTAGTTCTATTTTCCAAGCTTACACTAAAAGTTTACACAAGACAACATGGCTGATGGAGGCCTTGGTACTTATGGCTTCCGTCTAACTATTGACCATTCTCTAACAGAGGCCCCTTACATGCCATTTTTATTTATGAATTTACACAACTTCCCAATAAAGTGGTTTGCATAGTTTCATAACTTTCCACGCTGCACAAAATTATTAAACACAAAATTAAATAAAAGTTTATAAGTGGAACCGTTTCCTTTTTTGTCACTACAAGTTGGGGACTGGACATTTTAGGATCCTCAAATTAAATACATCATCACCCTATGTAACGCTATTGATGTAAGTATATTCTCTGCACACCAGTTTTGGCTTGTTATTCCATCTGTATTGTTTGTGGCAAACCTTGGTAACCGTTCATACTCGGTTATCTTACCCTGCCCTCAGACTCAGTAAATTGCAAGCTCCATTTACTTGGGCCTACCCAGCCTTTATTCACGGGTGCTGGTCTGCTGCGGTGAGGGTCATTTCTGAAAAGCCCAGGCATGTGTAGCATCAGCTGCATATGCTGGGGCTTGATTTGCCTTTATGCACATGTACCAGTCTGACACCATGGGAGCGGTTTTAAAATGCTCCAGGTAAGTGCTGCTTTTAATGATTCTGCTTTATATGGAGACCGTATGGCACAACTAAAATAAAAATATATAGAGTAGGACCACCCTGATGAGATTGCCTTGATGTGGCACAGTGGTTTAAAAGATTGATTAATACTTACTTGTTGCTTTTTTATACTCTCTGGTCCCCTGTAACCATGTAATCTGTGGACCAAGCTTGCTATCAGTTGAGAATTGAGGATTTGGCTCCAGAAGACATAGCGTCTACTTAGCCAGTAGAAAATTTATTTTTATACAGGCTTTGTGATTATTGTGTGTGGATTTCTAGTAGCGTCAGCTGAAAGATTTTTAGATAGCAACGCTGTTCCAGCAGAAATGATAATATGGAGGTTGGATGTAGTTATTGCTATGCCGGAGCCACTTGCCTCTGGATGCTGAAAACATGTGGGTAGACTCATTGGAATCACCAACCAATAGATCCTTCTCCCAGAAGATCAGCTCCATAATGCAGGATCTAAGGGGTGAGCTTTTGTCCTTTTGGAGAGTGACACACCAATCCGGCATGCTAGTAAGGAGACTTAAAGCCACAACGCTCCTCTGAGAAATATGCAAATTGTCTCATCTAGACTTGCACTCTAGCGCCACCCATTGGAAATAGCAATCCTAAAAGTCTGAAATTACCTCGGTAAAGGGTAGTATTTGACTTTTAGGATTGCTACTTCCAATAGGCGAAACTAGAGTTCAAGTCGTCTTCCTCTAGATGAGACAATTTGCATAATGCAGGATCAGAACTGGAAGAAAAATGCAACCATGCGACCGAGGTGTGACAGGTAGGAACACGTGAGGCAGAGAATATTATAATGCAGACATATAAGCAGTAGATGTAAGACATGACATGACCAATGATTTATGGACTGTACAGAACAGGATTGACCCAGTTGTGAAGAAAACCCCAAATCAAGCTAATTTTGGAAGCCAATCTCTTGCCTCTAGGGCAGGGGTCTCAAACTCGCGGCCCGAGGGCCGCATGCGGCCCCTGGGGCTTCACTATGCGGCCCGCGGCACCTTGGACAACTTAATGATGCATTGCCCCAGTGCAGGGGGCCGCTGCAGTCCCCGCTGTGTGATGACTTCTGTCCGCAGCACTAACAAGCTCTGCCACTCAGCAAGATTAATGCAAGCTGCCAGCCAATGAGAGGCCCGCAGCTGACGGCAGAATATGACGTCACCTGCAGGCCTCTGGCTGGTAGATTGCATTGATCTTGATGAGCAACAGAGCTTGTCTGAGCGGTTGCTGGAGGAAGTCATAGCACAGCGGAGGCCGGAAGTCAGTACAGTGGGGACCGCGGCGGCCCCCTGCACCGGAACGGAACGATGCATCATTAAAGTGAGAAAAGTGTGCGTGTGTAAGAGAGGGTGTGTGTGTGAGGGTGAGTGTGTGAGTGAGGATGTGTGTATAAGAAAGTGTGTGCGAGTTTCAGTGTGTGTATGAGTGTGAGTGTAAGAGTGTGTATGAGGATGTGTGAGAGTGTGTTTGAGAGTATGTGTGTGTGTGTGGGGGGTTTGTGTGTGGGTTTGTGTGTGAGTGTGATAGAGTGTGTATTTGAGTGTGTAAGAAGGTAAAACAGGATGGGGGGGCATCACTATAAAAGTAGATCAGGATGGGGGGGCATCACTATAAAAGTAGATCAGGATGGGGGACATCACTATAAAAGGGGATCAGGATGGGGGACACCACTATAAAAGGGGATCAGGATGGGGGACATCACTATGGGGATCAGGATGGGGGACATCACTATAAAAGTAGATCAGGATGGGGGACATAACTATAAAAGGGGATCGAGATGGGACATCATCACTAAAGGGGATAAAGATGGGGGACATCACTACTAAAGGGGAATGGGAAGGGGGACATCACTAGAAAAGGAGATCAGGAAGGGGGTCATCACTAGAAAAGGGGATCAGGATGGGGGACATCACTACAAAAGGAGATCACTGTGGGGACATCACTACAAAAGGGGGCCATGATCGATGGGGGACATCACTAGAAAAAGGGATCAGGATAGGGATCATCACTAGAAAAAGGGATCAGGATGGGGGACATCACTAGAAAAGGGGATCAGGATGGGGGACATCAGTAGAAAAGGACATTACTACAGGATGGAGACATTACTACAAGAAGGGGATCAGGACTTGTACTTTACTACATTGAGCAAGAAATTCTGGTATTACTAAAAATATCACTTATGGTACCTTTACACGCCGCGACGGCAGGCTGGATACATCCCGCTACTTCACGTGCACGAGCACGCTCAAACGGTTACAAACGGTCAACCCATCACCTTTACACGCCGCGACAAGATGCGCTACGCCACGCTACATCTATAGCTAGCTACATCGCCGGGTGTCTCAAGTAGCCAGCTGTAGCTCATTTACACACCGCTATAACCAGCTACTATGGGTGTACCTGGTGCAGCAGGGCCAGCACATAGGCGTGCTACAATTGTGGATTACGAGCCGTCCGTACGCTGATAGGACGAAGCAATAACATCCTGATTGGGCAGGCAACGCAGGTGGCTGAGTAATACAGCACGCTCGAGCAATTGTGTAGTGTGACTCGTCAGCTCCTTTAAATATGCCTCCCTATGCAGCGACTACCAATCGTCATGCAGGAGCTTCCACCAATGATCGCACATGGGGCGCGGGTAACACGGAGCCAGGGTCACGCCTTAGCTACATTGCAGCTACATCGCAGGGTGTCCAGAGTTCCCTTCCGTTGCCTCTTTACACGCCGATACAGCTCGCTACTATCGGCGTTGTAGCCATCAGTTTTCGAGCAGAGCTAGGAAACAGATGTATCTGTTGCCGGCTGTAGCGTCACGTCTTCAGACGCCGCTACGACGGGCTACATTGGCGCTACAAGCTACATTTGTAGCCTGTAGCGGGATGTATCCAGCCTGCCGTCGCGGCGTGTAAAGGTACCATTAGTCCTACAAGAGATGCGGCCCCCCACTATAAATGTTTTTCTATGTGCGGCCCACCAACCCAGCTGAGTTTGAGACCCCTGCTCTAGGGTCTGTTTCTTAAGGGTAAGTTCACAATTAATCTATTAGACATTAATTATACATCCTTGTGTTCAATTATAGCAAAAGAGTTTGGAATACGCCTAAAAGTGGAAGGGAACGTATTGCTAAAGATTGAGTGTAAGTACAAGATTGCTCGCACCAACACTGCGATTCTGCCAAGTGTTTAGGTTTTTCGGCTTAGTGTGACGATCTGGAGTTGTGGGCTGTAATAATCACCGGCAGTAATACAGCAACTCCAGGTAGATGTAATAATTATCATGGATAACTCAGGAGTCTTCTTGCACGGAGCAAAGAGACAACTGAACATAATTTATAGGTGAAAAAGTCTATATTATAACACACGGTGATAAACAACAAAGTGCAGAGGGAAACTGAAAGTCCGTAAACACACAGTGTAGATATTGAATGAAGCCTTAACGAAAGTCTATTGAAAAAACTCAGAGGATAATGAAATCAGTGGACAGAGATGCTGTAAAAGGAAAGTCTATGACAAGTCCAAACACGGAGATGTTTAAGCAAGTCTATATAACATAATAAATCATCCATAGAGGCCTGGGAAGGAAGTGTCTTAGAAAACCCAGAATCATATGCAGAGCAAATTACCAGAGTCCAGAACAGTCGTGTGCTCTGCATCTATTTGAATGGAGGAAGTGACAGAGCACTTAATAAAGCAATCATCTTACGTGTCAGCAAAGGCAGGTGAGGCAAAAGCCGCCGCAGAGGGAGTAAGCCAGCAGCTGTAAGTAGGGAGTAAATGAGCAGCCAGAAGAGGAAGGAACGCTGGCACAGGTGTAGAACCTCTGATGAGCAACAACAAGAGATTTGCAGGAGTAGGCAGAGAACATAAGAATCCACTAGGAACAGGAAACGGGCAGAATACTAAAGCACTGACTAGAGGCTGGGGTGGAGTTTATAATGGCAGGAAGACAAAGGGCACATGTAGCAAAGGACACCATCTTGGAAGAGGGCAAGAATGCCCAAAAGGTAATCAATATATTCAGAGTCCTGACAGTAGATGACCACAATGCATTGCCCCCAATCCACAAGATCAGAAACCAGCCAGCAACCATGGTCCTTAAGTTACTCCAGACGTTGGATATCACAACCATAGCACGTGTATCCAGGTCCAGTCGGTAAGCACAGTCCTTAAGATAGTGCCTACAATCCAGACAGTAGATGATATGATCGTAGCACGTGTATCCAGCTCCAGTTCCTATAGTCCATCCATGGGTTCCAGGATATGACCTAGCCACAGATCCTCTGGCTTCCAATTCACAGCACCAACTTTTATATGTGGCTTATTGTTCCAGAAGCCCAGTCTCCCGCCCTGTCTACAGGATGTGTATGGGCAGTCCCCACCTGCAGGGGAGCAAAGAAACACCACCCCCTACCTCACACACACACACGCATACGCACTCCAGATGCAGCACACTGAATAGTAATGTAGACTTAATTACATTACGGTCTACGTAAACAGGCTGGAAGTGACATTCTGGTACATCTCCATCCCACTTCAACTTGTGAACAATAAAATCGACGTAACTAGTGATCCGTGCTGGAAAAGTCTGATAGCCATTAGTAAATGGCCAGCTCCTTACACTTAGCACCTTCATAATAACAACACACCTTGTAAAACCAAGCATTTTTACTCTTTAAATTGCATCCTAGAAAAAATAATGTTTTACTATAAGCCAATTGCAGTCACTCATCAAAACTCTGATCCTTAGGGCAAGTTATAGATCAGTGATCACCCGGCGAAGAGGAAGAAGCACTGATGAAAGGATCATAGGGAGCTGTAACGTGGACATCACAAAAATACAAGGGTGGGAGAGAAAATAATAACCTGCACTGCATAAATCAGGCAAATTAAAACAATATTATCCCTGAAAGGAAAAGAAAAAAAAATCCTAGAAAACCATAATTCTGAATTATACCAGTATATACAGTTTGTGTTATTAATCTATGCGGAAATGACAGAAGATTTGAAAAGTTGTTAGGAGATTACACTAAAGTATTAATAGAGTAAAAAGCAAAACACATCAATCCATATACCAGATACAAATGCTTAACTCAGACCTGCGTAATTATAATAAGCACGACTGCAAAGGTTAAAGGGGTCTGTTCTGTTCTCACTAAATGGGCCGGGGGCTCATGAATTTAAACAGACAGCTAAACCTTTATACTGAGTCCAATGAGAAGACTGTGGTGAAGTCTGTGCTTTTATTGAACGTTGCAGTATATTTTTAAATGGTAAAACTGGAAACAATGAGAATACAGAAGAATCAGTGCATGGTACAGCAGAATACACATTATACATGGATATACAATATGCATGAACTAGTAACTAATCTAGACTATAACTGGATGAGCCAGGCTAAAACTAGAGCAGAAAACAACTAAAGAAGGCATGAATACATACCGGCAATGCAATCGCATGGGAACAGTGATGCTGAATGTCTTCCTTCCAGAAATGAAAGTAAAAATGGGGGCTGAGCTACCAAATGCATTGCAAGAGGGAGGAGAATTAGACATAGAGATTAAATAGACTGCAAACATAGCATTGGCTGCTAGAGGGAGCCTGAAACTCATTAACAATCTACAGCTAAACTATTTAATAACATTACGCAAAACAAACATTGGAGATGAATTAGGCGTTGGAGACAGAACACTCCCCGTCTGGCATCACCGGATGTCACTATCTCTGTCTTCTGAGGGTAACAGCAAGACCAGTTCAGATACCGGTCTGAGAAATGTCTTAGGTTCATTTCCCTTAGTCATTCTTAGTCCGATCTTGCGGATATTACCGTCATTGCTCGGGAATGTTGCAGTAACTAGACAAAGTGGCCACTGGTTCCGGTGTACTTGAGAGTCTTTCACAAGAACAAGGTCACCTATGCTCAGATTGGGACAAGTAGATTGCCACTTTGTCCGTGGCTGCAGGGTAGACAGATGTTGTTTGCGCCATCTGTCCCAGGAAGTATTCGCAAGACTTTGTACCTGTCTCCATTTGCGCTTGTAGAGGTCTTTGGCATCGAATCCTCCTGGAGGAGCACTGGACAGTCCCGTTTTCTGGGTAAGGAGGGTAGCTGGAGTCAATGTATGAAGTGTAGACACCTGAGGGCGGATTTCAGCATCTGTGTCCTCTCCTACTAGTTCAAAGGTGTCTGGAAGGTGTTCTTCAACATATAATAGTTTTGGTCGTGAAAGCCACGTTGTACTTTGTAGCTGACTTCTGTTAACTGCCCTGGTTGAATGTGCAAGCTTGGTCTTCCCCATAACAAACCCAATGTGGCTCTGACATTTGGAGTCTTTAAGGTAGGCAACAGCAGCGATTGCTTTGACAGAAGCATCCGCGAATATGTACGGTTTTTGGCTTTGTATTTCTGTTGATGGTACAGGGGTGTATGGTCTTGGCACGTTCAGGTTGGAGAGAGTAGCTAACGAGTTCTTCCATCCTTCCCACTGGATTCTTCTATCCGGTGGCAGAGGTGCATCCCAGTCAGATGTTTGCCTAGTTAAGTCTCTTAGTAGGGCCTTGCCTTGTATCGTGACAGGAGCTGCGAAACCCAAGGGATCGTACAGACTGTTGATGGTAGACAGAACACCTCTACGTGTGAAAGGGTTTTCTCCTTGGCTGACCTGAAAGGTGAAAGTGTCTGACCGTAGATTCCAGAGAAGGCCGAGGCTACGTTGCATTGGTGTGGGGTCTGACCCTAAGTCTAGGTCTCTGAGGCTGTTACATAAGTCTTCAGAAGGGAATGCATCCATGAGTTCCTGGCTGTTTGAGGCTATTTTGTGAAGCCTGAGGTTTGAGCAAGCAAGCATTTCCTGGGCTCTCCTGAGAAGACTGATGGTGGTTTCATTTGAAGGCATGGCTTTCAGACAGTCATCAACATAAAAGTCTCTTTGTATGAATTGTCTGACGTCTGCTCCGTATTCTGTTTCTCCTTCCTGGGCCGACCTTTTGAGTCCGTAAATGGCGACTGCAGGTGAAGGACTGTTTCCAAAGATGTGCACTCTCATGCGATACTCTGTGACTTCCTTAGTAGGATCATTGTCTCTGTACCAGAAGAATCTTAGGAAATTCCTGTCTCTCTCTCTCACAAGAAAACAATGGAACATTTGCTGGATGTCAGCGATGAAGGCAATGGAATTCTTACGGAAGCGCATCAGTACTCCCAGTAGTTTGTTATTGAGGTCTGGACCTGAAAGTAGAACGTCATTCAGGGAGACATTATCAAACTTGGCACTGGAATCGAACACCCCTCTAATCTGGCCTGGTTTCTTAGGGTGGTGCACTCCAAACATGGGTAGGAACCAGCATTCTTCAGAGTCTTTGAGGGTGGGAGCTAACTCTGCATGACGGTTTAGGAAAATCTGTGACATGAAGGGGAAAAAGTGATCTCTCATCTCTGGTTTCTTTTGCAGATGGTGCTTGAGAGAGGAGAAACGCTTTAATGCTTGATTCTTGTTGTTCGGTAGACGTGGTCTGTTGGTTCTGAAGGGAAGGGGTGCGACCCAGCTGTTGGTCTCATCCTTAACAAGCCCCTTATCCATCATCTCTAGGAACAACTTATCCTCTACCGACATTGCTACTTGGTTGTCCTGTTTAGTTCTCTGAAAGACTGTGCACCCTAACTCCTCCTCACAGCCTCCCGACACTATACTGTTGTCGTGTGTAAAGTCTATTAGATGCTTGGGCAGTTGGATGCTGTGTGGCAATTCTCTGATGTGAAACTCATTATCACAAGGGTTAAACAGAGATGGGCGTCCTTTCTCCAGAGTATTTGTTAGCATGCTTGTCACAGAAGAGGGGGCGTGCATGCGTCCAGGCATACGTTTCCTATTATGACCCATCCTAGGTCTAGCCTTTGGGCATAGGGAGCATTGTGGTGTCCATTGATATGACGTCTCACTTTATGCACCTGCAGGATATCTCTTCCCAACAGCAGGATTATCTGGGCCTGATGGTCTAGTTCCGGTATGAGGTGAGCTATGCGTTTTAAGTGAGCGTGGTGGGTTGCTACATCTGGCGTAGGAATTTCAGATCTGTTGTCTGGGATCTGGTTGCATTCAATGATCGTGGGTAGTGGTAGGCAGAATTGTCCATCTAAGGACTCGATTTGATAGTCAGTAGCTTTCCTGCCTGCTGTTGTCACAGTACCTGCACACGTCTTTAATGAGTAGGGAGTGCTTGGCCCTTTGATGTTGAATAGGTCAAAGAATGTTGATCTAGCCAGGGATCGATTACTTTGATCATCCAAGATAGCATACAGTTTTATAGCTTTGTCTCTGTGGCCCTTTGGGTATACTCTGACGAGGCATATCTTAGAACAGGACCTACTGTCTATTGTCCCTTTGCAGACTTCTGTACATTGTGAAGTGATCTCTGGCGTAGGTGTAGCAGTGTTCCTTTCCTCCCCGCCATGCTCACTGTCAGCTGATGTGTTTTGTGTATACCATGGAGCTGGGCCAGGGTGTAGAGCTGTGTTATGGTCTGTGGTGCCACACTCTGTGCATTTTACACTGACCTTGCAATCCTTGGCGAGATGAGCTGTGGACGAGCAGCACTTATAGCAGATACCGTGTTCTTTCAGGAAGCTTCTGCGATCTGACATGGATTTTCCTCTGAAGGTTCTGCATTCGAGAAGAGGATGGGGCTTCTGATGGAGCGGGCACAGCTTGTCAGGGTCCTGCATCTTTGTCTCTGATTGGGAGTAGTCAACAGACCTGTGATTGGAATCTGAAGAAGAGACATTAGTTTTGTGTACAGCCACAGACGTTCTGCGTGGATTTGTTGCTGGTGACGGTGCGGCATACGACATTGTAAAGTCGAAGCTGGGATCATTTCTAATTCTCGCTTGTTGGTGTATAAAGTCTACAAAAACAGAGAAGGGAGGGAATGGAACACTGTGCTTGTATTTGTATGTGGAACCATGTGTGAGCCACTTCTCCTGCAGATTGTAGGGTAACTTTTGGACTATAGGGTTCACTCCTCTGGCTGTGTCGAGGAATGCAAGTCCCTGTAGATCATCTTCATATTTGGCAACTTGGACTTCCATTAGCAGGTCGCTAAGTTCTGTAAGTTTCTGTAGCTCTTTGTTAGATATTTTAGGGAAGTCATCGATTCTTTTGAACAAAGCATTTTCTATTACCTCTGCTGAGCCGTAACGCTCATCCATTCTCTTCCAGATCTCTCTGAGGCCAATCTCAGGGTGGCTTATATTAGCATCTCTGATCCTTATTGCATGTTTGACTGACTCTTCTCCCAGGTACTTCACTAAGAGGTCTATCTCTTCCCTGTGTAGCAACCCCAAGTCTCTAGTGACATTTTGGAAAGAGGCTTTCCAAGCTCTGTAGCTTTCAGCTTGGTCAGTGAATTTCATGAGTCCTTTGGCAACCAGCTCACGTCGCGTCAAGAACTTAGCAAATTCTGTTGTGAAAAGGTTGTCAGCAGAGTATACTAGTGATGGGTGCACCGGTAAGGGTAAGTGGTGTGAGGTGTGTTCGTACCTGTTAGTATCCTGTGGGTGGCGCCAGCCGGTGTCATGTTGCTTCGGTCTGACGTACGATGTGTCAGCAAGGTGGTTTACGTTGGTTACCTGTTGAGAGGCAAGGTAGTCATTAGCAGAGTTGTTTTGTGCAACATTTTCAAGTTTGCGTCTGTTCTGGAGCTGAGGCTCATGACGGCTCCTGCTTTCTTCTTCACTGGAGGTGTCGTGTTCGCGTTTTGGGTCCAGATCAGGATTGTAGTTTGGATCGGGGAGTTCATTAACGTACTGAGATGTGCGTTGTGGAGGATCTTGCAGTGGAAACTCCAGACTCAGCACACTGTTTCGCCTATGCAGTTCTGGGTTTTGTGAGGCTTCTAGTGACTCTGCTTCTGCGATGGCGGCTGCAGCCTCCCTTTTCGCTACTAGGTTTTCTAAGGTGGCATCCAGGCGTGCCTTCTCTAACTGTGACCTTCTGTCTTGGTCATCCAGGCGTGCCTTCTCTAACTTAAGTTGCATCTCTTGTTCAGCAAAGCTTGCTCGCATTTTGGCGGCTTCGGCATTTGCGCGGGCGATGGCAACCGCACTGCTGATGGATGTTGTCTTTGAGGAGGTAGAAGTAACGGATCTTGTCCTGTGTGATCTGTGGGACATGGTGTTCTGGAGAAGTTCTTGGCTGTGCAGAGATTGCTGTAGCTGTACAAAGTCTCTGTGTAGCCGTTGACTTGTATCCTACTATCTGGATGGCTGCTGCTTCACTGTTTCCCAGTAGGATGGCTGCCGTTTTACTGTTCTGTTCTCACTAAATGGGCCGGGGGCTCATGAATTTAAACAGACAGCTAAACCTTTATACTGAGTCCAATGAGAAGACTGTGGTGAAGTCTGTGCTTTTATTGAACGTTGCAGTATATTTTTAAATGGTAAAACTGGAAACAATGAGAATACAGAAGAATCAGTGCATGGTACAGCAGAATACACATTATACATGGATATACAATATGCATGAACTAGTAACTAATCTAGACTATAACTGGATGAGCCAGGCTAAAACTAGAGCAGAAAACAACTAAAGAAGGCATGAATACATACCGGCAATGCAATCGCATGGGAACAGTGATGCTGAATGTCTTCCTTCCAGAAATGAAAGTAAAAATGGGGGCTGAGCTACCAAATGCATTGCAAGAGGGAGGAGAATTAGACATAGAGATTAAATAGACTGCAAACATAGCATTGGCTGCTAGAGGGAGCCTGAAACTCATTAACAATCTACAGCTAAACTATTTAATAACATTACGCAAAACAAACATTGGAGATGAATTAGGCGTTGGAGACAGAACAGGGTCGTACAGGAGCAGAAAATCATGACTGCCTTCTAGCATTTACATGCGCGGTGTATACTCCTGAGTAGATGCATAGCTAGAGGTTCAGCTCAGGAGGCGAAACGTCATTCTGAGCGCTGTATGTGTCCGTGATCCTCTTAGCACCCGACATAATGTCCACCACTGGTAATGACTCCTATGTGCCCTCTAGATGGTACAATTGCCTCCTGTAAAATAATAATGCCCTGTGCAAGGCTCCCCTATACACAGCATGATGGCCCTCCCCTATATACAGTATGATGGCCTTCCCCTACACAATGTATGACACCCCTGCCACTCCGGTATACACAGTATGATGACTATACACCCCTATACAAAGTATGATGCCTTTACACCTCCGATATACAGTAAGATGCCCCTGTCTCTCCCCTATACCCAGTATGATGCCCCTGCTCATTCCCTATAACCAATATGATGCCTCTATGCCTCCCCTATACACAGTATGATGCCCCTGCTCATCCCCTATACACGACATGATGCCTCTATGCCTCCCTGTACACAGTATGATGCCCCTGCCTGTCCCCTATACACAATATGATGCCTCCCCTATACACAGTATGATGCCGCTGCCCGTCCCCTATACACAGCATGATGCCCTTGTCTCTCCCTATACACAGTATGATGCCCCTGCCTGTCCTCTATACATAATATGATGCCTGTACATTTTTATGAATGAAGCCGCCTGCTCCTCTGTCAGCGGTGTGCATACTATACGTAATTGACGTATAGTATGTGCACCGCTGACAGAGGAGCAGGCGGCTTCATTCATAAAAATGTACAGAGCCGACAGCCGGCTTAGGCCAGCTTCACACTGCGGCATGATCCGGTCCGGGGCTGTCAGGGATGACCCTGGCAGCCGCGGACCAGATCAGCACACAGGACTGGGGGGCTATTTTGCTCTCCGGTCCGGTGTGCAGCGCACTCAGCTGCAGCCGCTGACTTATCAGCAGCGGGAACTGCGTGCGCTGCACACCGGACCGGAGGGCAAAATAGCCCTGGAATGCAGAGGTTTCCATTGATTTCCATTATACTCTATACCCTTGTTGAGCCCATCAGAGTGTCCCACTGATTGTTACGATTCCCGGTCTCCCAGGCATGGTAAAGGTGGCTGAACTCAACTGATCGTTACAATTCCCGGGCTCCTGAGCATGGTAGAGATCGCTGAACTCAACTGATCGTTACGATTCCTTGGCTCTCGAGCATGGTAGAGCTCATTGGACTCAACTGATCATTCCAATTCCCGGGCTCCCGAGAATGGTAGAGCTCGCTGAACTCAACTGATCGTTACGATTCCCGGGCTCCTGAGTATGATAGAGCTCGCTGAACTCAACTAATCGTTACAATTCCCGGGCTCCCGAGAATGGTAGAGCTCGCTGAACTCAACTGATCGTTACGATTCCCGGGCTCCTGAGTATGGTAGAGCTCGCTGAACTCAACTGATCGTTATAATTCCTGGGCTCCTGAGTATGATAGAGCTCGCTGAACTCAACTGATTGTTACGATTCCCGGGCTCCTGAGTATGATAGAGCTCGCTGAACTCAACTAATCATTACAATTCCCGGGCTCCCGAGAATGTTAGAGATGGCTGAACTCAACTGATCGTTACGATTCCCGGGCTCCTGAGTATGGTAGAGCTCGCTGAACTCAACTAATCGTTACAATTCCCGGGCTCCCGAGAATGTTAGAGATGGCTGAACTCAACTGATCGTTACGATTCCCGGGCTCCTGAGTATAGTAGAGCTCGTTGAACTCAACCGATTTGTGATTCCCAAACATGGAGGTGCTCGGTGACCTCAACTGATTGTCACGATTCCTGGGCTACCGAGCGTGGTAGAGCTTGCTGAACTCAACGTCATCATGTAGCAGGGCAGGGACTGTACTAAAAAGTTTTCTCTCCCCGGAGTTCCCCTGTAGCCTCCCTGGCGGTCTGTTTATTTCTGGAATTTGTTGCTAAAAGCGGGCTACCCGCGTTCGCGGTAGATGCGGTTAAAAAACCGCATCTACCGCATCTGCCGCACTTGTGCCGCACTAGCGGCGCGGTTGCGGCGCGGTTGCGGTAATCTGCATAGGAACCAACCACCTCTGATGCCCCTCATACATTGTTAATATGTGCCCCTGCAGCCTAGTAAACCATTAGCAGCCCTGTTGTTGTGGGCAAAGTGGCTGCAGTAGAAGTGCGATAATGATGGTATATACTTACATGCCTGCGTTCTTGAGGGCGTCTCCCTGTGTGTGCTGGGACTTGTTGTGCTGTGGTCATCATGTCTGCTCGCCCCCTCCCTTATGCACGCCCCCTCTCAGCCTGCTATAGTGCTGTGAGGCTGATTGCGTCATAAAGGGGCGGGGCTACAGTGATGCCGCGATTTAGCCCCGCCCCTTTATGACGCAATCAGCCTCACAGCACTATAGCAGGCTGAGAGGGGGCGTGCATAAGGGAGGGGGCGAGCAGACATGATGACCACAGCACAACAAGTCCCAGCACACACAGGGAGACGCCCTCAAGAACGCAGGCATGTAAGTATATACCATCATTATCGCACTTCTACTGCAGCCACTTTGCCCACAACAACAGGGCTGCTAATGGTTTACTAGGCTGCAGGGGCACATATTAACAATGTATGAGGGGCATCAGAGGTGGTTGGTTCCTATGCAGATTACCGCAACCGCGCCGCAACCGCGCCGCTAGTGCGGCACAAGTGCGGCACAAGTGCGGCAGATGCGGTAGATGCGGCAGATGCGGTTTTCTCACCGCATCTGCCGCGAACGCGGGTAAGCCCGAGCCTGACTCGGGGTTAACGCTTCTGGTAGTGAATGTTAACCCCGAGTCAGGCTCGGGAATAACGCTAGGAAGGTTAAAGGGAACCTGACCCCTCATAATCACCCCAAGTCTCTGAATACCTGTCCCTGCACCCCACAAATCATTTCCAACATTGCTCTTGTGTTGGAAATGCTCCCTATAAGAGATGAAATCTAGCCTCTTATACTTACTGAATGTGCGACTTCTGCTCCCTGAATAAGTCACACAGGGCGTTCCCTGTGCGCTCCTAAGCCGCTCATTATCACGCCCCGATGGGCGTGGTAAGAAGTCCAAGTCCTCCTCGCCCTGCTTTATGGGCGTATTAGCCGGTATGACGCAAACAGCGTCATATTCGGGCAGGATGACGTTGTATGCATTGCGCATGCGCGGCTTCTGCTTTACGGCGCTCCCGGCCATAAAGTGAAACCCGCGCATGCGCAATGTGCATGGTGAGGTCGGCGGTGTACTGACGTCATCCTGCCCGGATATGACGCTGTTTGCGTCATACCCGCTAATAAGATTTCATCTTTTATAGGGAGCATTTCCAACACAAGAGGAATGTTGGAAATGATTTGTGGGGGTGCAGGGACTGTCTGAGAAGTGGACAACCCCATTAAGCTCCTAGGTTTAAGTCTGTTCAATATAAAAATCCACCATTTGAAGCAATTGAATCCTACCCCCTCCTTCACAGGGGAGGAGGCCTGATCCATAACGTTAAAACATCATTGGTTTTCTGTATAGTTACTCTCCGCAGAATGTTTCGGCATCGGAAATCCGTACGTTTCTTCTGGATTGTACGACTGCGGTGGTGGTGGAGCCCACTGCTGATTGGAACGTTACCTCCCTCCCTGTGTCATTAGATTTTCCATAAAGTGACCACATCTATTATATAAAGTCATTACACACAGAGGGAGCTATTTCATGTGTTTATTACTGTTAATGTTGATGATTAATAAAAACCCAAAGGTCATTATCTCAGAAAATTAAATGAAGGGTCTGAGAGAAAAAATATGACCTATATAGGTATCAGAGACTTCACCTTGTGTGGTTGTGAGAGTCACAACCACTATAAAAGCAGATCACGGCTGCTGCAGTCCCCAGCGTGGTGCATATAGGGGATGGGCCATTTATATGGATGCACCTAAATAATATGGGAATGGTTGGTGATATCAACCTCCTGTTTGTGGCACATTAGTTATATGGCAAGGGGAAAACTTTTCCAGATGGGGGGTGACTATCTCAAACCTCAATACCTCTGGGTATGTGAATCATATATCCATGTCAGCTATCCAGTAACATTGGGGTTTCCATTGATGAGGAATGGCCCCACTATCTTTGTACCCCATACACCGCACCATACCATCAATGTCTGTGCTCCCGAAGTCTTGGAGGGATCTATCCACTGTGGGTTAGTGTCAGACCAATAGTGCTGGTTGTGTTTGGTAACTTCACCAACCGGATCCTGGAGGCCTGTGCAGCGTCTGACACAGCGGATCCTGGAGGCCTGTGCAGCCTCTGACACAGCGGATCCTGGAAGCCTGTGCAGCCTCTGACACAGCGGATCCTGGAAGCCTGTGCAGCCTCTGACACAGCGGATCCTGGAGGCCTGTGCAGCCTCTGACACAGCGGATCCTGGAGGCCTGTGCCGCATCTGACACAGCGGATCCAGGAAGCCTGTGCAGCCTCTGACACAGCGGATCCTGGAGGCCTGTGCAGCGTCTGACACAGAGGATCCTGGAGGCCTGTGCAGAATCTGACACAGCGATCCTGGAGGCCTGTGCAGCCTCTGACACAGCGGATCCTGGAGGCCTGTGCAGCCTCTGACACAGCGGATCCTGGAGGCCTGTGCCGCATCTGACACAGCGGATCCAGGAGGCCTGTGCAGCCTTTGACACAGCGGATCCTGGAGGCCTGTGCCGCATCTGACACAGCGGATCCTGGAGGCCTGTGCCGCATCTGACACAGCGGATCCAGGAGGTCTGTGCAGCCTCTGACACAGCGGATCCTGGAGGCCTGTGCAGCGTCTGACACAGCGGATCCTGGAGGCCTGTGCAGCCTCTGACACAGCGGATCCTGGAGGCTTGTGCAGCCTCTGACACAGCGGATCCTGGAGGCCTGTGCCGCATCTGACACAGCGGATCCAGGAAGCCTGTGCAGCCTCTGACACAGCGGATCCTGGAGGCCTGTGCAGCGTCTGACACAGAGGATCCTGGAGGCCTGTGCAGAATCTGACACAGCGGATCCTGGAGGCCTGTGCAGCCTCTGACACAGCGGATCCTGGAGGCCTGTGCAGCCTCTGACACAGCGGATCCTGGAGGCCTGTGCCGCATCTGACACAGCGGATCCAGGAGGCCTGTGCAGCCTCTGACACAGCGGATCCTGGAGGCCTGTGCAGCGTCTGACACAGCGGATCCTGGAGGCCTGTGCAGCATCTGACACAGCGGATCCTGGAGGCCTGTGCAGCATCTGACACAGCGGATCCTGGAGGCCTGTGCAGCATCTGACACAGCGGATCCTGGAGGCCTGTGCAGCCTCTGACACAGCGGATCCTGGAGGCCTGTG
The DNA here is from genome assembly GCA_033576535.1 of Allobates femoralis. Lineage (NCBI taxonomy): Eukaryota > Metazoa > Chordata > Amphibia > Anura > Aromobatidae > Allobates > Allobates femoralis. The sequence goes on from JARQOC010000004.1 coordinate 319,641,523, forward strand.
CCGCATCTGACACAGCGGATCCAGGAGGCCTGTGCAGCCTCTGACACAGCGGATCCTGGAGGCCTGTGCAGCATCTGACACAGCGGATCTTGGAGGCCTGGGCCGCATCTGACACAGCGGATCCTGAAGGCCTGTGCAGCATCTGACACAGCGGATCCTGGAGGCCTGTGCAGCATCTGACACAGCGGATCCTGGAGGCCTGTGCAGCCTCTGACACAGCGGATCCTGGAGGCCTGTGCAGCCTCTGACACAGCGGATCCTGGAGGCCTGTGCAGCCTCTGACACAGCGGATCCTGGAGGCCTGTGCAGCCTCTGACACAGCGGATCCTGGAGGCCTGTGCAGCCTCTGACACAGCGGATCCTGGAGGCCTGTGCAGCCTCTGACACAGCGGATCCTGGAGGCCTGTGCAGCATCTGACACAGCGGATCCTGGAGGCCTGTGCAGCATTTCTTCTGCGGTGTTGCTATCAGTGTCAGGAGTGGGAGAAGAGGGTTGTGACAATCCAACACAATGGGCAGCACTGTGAACACATTGCATAAATGGTCATAAACTTGTAAATAACTCATGAAAGAATAAAGTTACGTTGAAACTAAGCGCACCATTGTTTGTCTTATGAAATTCTCAATACGTTTGATATGTCACATGACCCTCTTCCCATTGAAAAAAAAATAAAGTTGGATCCAAAATGCCCGACTTCATCACCCCTCCCATCTGGAAAGGTTTCCCACTCCCATCCTACTATATAATCGCCTTATCGTGTCTGTGTGGCGACCCGCAACGAGTGCGTCACAGGAGGGTATTGCAGCCATAAATGCAGCCGCAATATTCTCTGACCCAGCAGTCATATGGTTAACTTAGAGATCCAAAACCCTACATGCACCACTTAACATAGAGGGCCAATCCAAGGTCCTGGTGGGCGGAGTGTAAGGGTAGTGTAGGAGAAGTACAGACACTTAGAGAGTCTGGAAGTGAGTCGGGTCTAGACAAGAGAGAGACACAGACTTGAACTTGGAGTAGGAGCGGGGGCTCCGCACCCCGTGCAGCCCCCGGGCCGTCACCGGTCGGGTGTTAGCACCTGAGGCCTCAATAACCGGGATCGGGAATCACCAACCACGGGTTCCAAAAGACTCCCGTGCCCAATTCACAGCCGGTTCACTGGTACCGAAGCTGGCAGCAGTTCACCTCTGCTACGCGAACCAGAAGCGTGGAGCAGCAGCTTCACAGGAGCACCCCACCACCCGCCAACTTCCAGTCGTCTAACCAGCGGTGTACCCACCGAGGGACCCAAGGCTCCCCAGAACATCCAGAACGTATATCTTGGATAGGGATTGAAGCAGCCTCCCCGTACCCGACCTGGTATTCCTGGGCGACAACGGCAAATACTTAGCTAGAATGGAGGAACACTACGGATCTCTGAGGGGCACCTATAACTGCTGAGTCCACCCGGTCTACTACCCAAAACTGTATGCCATGTACTGCCTGCTGGTTACAGTAAAGACCCGTTACAGAGACTTACAGTGTCCGTGCTTCCTTATGACTGAATCCGTCCGCATACAAGGTAACCACAGCTGCTGCACAACATCTTAAGCAGCTCCAGCCTCCGGGGATCACCGCTCAGCCTGTGGGGAGCGTTCCATCTTGCTGCTATCCATCCCCCGGAGGTCCCGCAGCGTCGGTAAGACTTACCGAACTACTCATAGGTGGCGTCACGAATAAATTAACCCCTTAATCTGTTCCTACAAGACGTCTTCAACTTTTGATCTGCACTCAACCGAGCCCCACTACAGGCAGGCGCGGTCCACCCATGACAAGGAGGAAGGAGCTACAGCCTGTCTAAACCGGAGTCCCCGGCCACGGTGAGTCAATGAGGCCTTCCTGCTGCGCTGTGTCTGTTCTGGTCCTAGGCTGCCTGGAGCTAGGCCCTGACCCTCTCCTGCTGTCTTCACCTATATGGCAGGCAGCGGGAGCTTTGCTGAGGGGCACTGCTGTATCAGTTGCGGCTCCTGGCTCTGCTGTGTGGCTGTGCCTTCAGGCTTGCTGTGGCCAGGAGACCGGAATCTCCCTGGTGTTTACTGCTGGGCAGGTCGTTCCCTTACAGTCTAGGACTCCGGTGTTCGGTTTCTAGCGCTGCTCCTCTGGGGTGAACCGGTATGGCTCCACTCCCCCTTACTACACCTCTTTGCCTCTGACCCTCGCTCTAGGGTCCCTCACTCTCTCTGGCAGCTCTCACTGGTACTGGCTTAGCGCAGCTCCATCACCAGAATGTCTTCACAGTACTCCCATGAACTGCACTCACTGACTCCACCTCCAGGCCTGAATTTATAGAGCACCTCACCGGAACTCAGCTTGTAGAGCTCCCCCTTCAGGTCTGGAGTGGAAGGTGTTGTGTGCAGGCTTACCTGATGTGGAGATCCTTCTCTGCCCCAGGTGTATCTGTGGCAACCAAACCCTGGGGTGCCACATATTTAGGCTTGGAGAAGACCATGGTGGACCTATCTAGGTTTAGTGAAGACTCTGGTGTTCCTATCCAGGTTTGGAGTAGACCCTGGTGTTCCTATCTAGGATTGGAGTAGACCCTGGTGGTTCTGGGCTGCCGCCGGGACATATCGTGATATAGCAGGATATTACAGGTGAGTGCGTGGCACAGACGCTGTGTGGGGAGCTGCTGCCGGAGTGCGGTGCTGAGGACTGCGCATGCGTGGTCAGGAAACATTTGTGTCAACTTTGGGGGCTGTTTTAATGAGGGGTTGTGTTACCATAGCAACTATAGACCTCTATGTGAGTGACCTGAAAGTCTGTATGCAGTGTGTGGGCGTGGCCAGAGATGGGGCGTGGCCTGGGCTGATCTGAGTAGTCTGAGACTGGTTGCTATGGACCTGCTGCCTAGTAACCGGCCTGACAGGATGTGACGTCACACACAGACCATCTTCACCATTATGGCCTGTGACATACACTCAAAATCATTAAAGGGGATGTCCTAATTATAATTGTAACGGAGATATGTCACCCCCCCCCAATCCAGATGCAGGAGGAGACATGTCACCCCCCAATCCAGGTGCAGGAGGAGACATGTCACCCACCCAATCCAGGTGCAGGAGGATATATGTCACCCCCCTCACCACCAAATCGAGGTGCAGGGGGCGATATGTCAACCCACACAATCCAGGTGCAGGAGGAGACATGTCACCCCCCAATCCAGGTGCAGGAGGAGACATGTCACCCCCCAATCCAGGTGCAGGAGGAGACGTCACCCACCCAATCCAGGTGCAGGAGGATATATGTCACCCCCTCGCCACCAAATCGAGGTGCAGGGGGCGATATGTCAACCCACCCAATCCAGGTGCAGGAGAAGACATGTCACCCCCCAATCCAGGTGCAGGAGGAGACATGTCACCCACCCAATCCAGGTGCAGGAGGATATATGTCACCCCCCTCGCCACCAAATCGAGGTGCAGGGGGCGATATGTCAACCCACCCAATCCAGGTGCAAGAGGAGATATTTCCCCCCCGCAATCCAGGTGCAGGAGGAGATATGTCACCCCCCTCCACAATCCAGGTGCAGAAGGAGATATGTCACCCCCCAATCCAGGTGCAGGAGGAGACATGTCACCCCCTAATCCAGGTGCAGGAGGAGACATGTCACCCCCCCAATCCAGGTGCAGGAGGAGACATGTCACCCCCCCAATCCAGGTGCAGGAGGAGACATGTCACCCCCCAATCCAGGTGCAGGAGGAGACATGTCACCCCCCCAATCCAGGTGCAGGAGGAGACATGTCACCCCCTAATCCAGGTGCAGGAGGAGACATGTCACCCCCCCAATCCAGGTGCAGGAGGAGACATGTCACCCCCCCAATCCAGGTGCAGGAGACATGTCACCCCCCAATCCAGGTGCAGGAGGAGACATGTCACCCACCCAATCCAGGTGCAGGAGGATATATGTCACCCCCCTCGCCACCAAATCGAGGTGCAGGGGGCGATATGTCAACCCACCCAATCCAGGTGCAGGAGATATTCTCCCCTCTTGTCTCTGTACGACCGAATTGTCCACATTTATTGTTACTTGTATTGTTACTATATTACTTGTCCTAGTCTGCCCCTTTTAGCATGTAAAGCGCCATGGAATATAATGGCGCTATATAAATAAATAATAATAATAATATGTCAAACCACCCAATCCAGGTGCAAGAGGAGATATGTCCCCCCCGCAATCCAGGTGCAGGAGGAGATATGTCACCCCCCTCCACAATCCAGGTGCAGAAGGAGATATGTCACCCCCCAATCCGGGTGCAGGAGAAGATATGTCACCCCCCTCCACAATCCAGGTGCAGGAGGAGATATGTCACCCCCCAATCCAGGGGCAGGAGGATATATGTCACCCTCTCCCCCAATCCTGGTGCAGGAGGAGATATGTCCTGTCCCCTAGTCCAGGTGCAGAAGGGGTTATGGCACACACACACCCACCCCCGCATCCAGGTGCAAGAGGAGATATGTCACCCCACCCCACCCCCAATCCAGGTGCAGGGGGAAATATGTAATGTCCCCCAATCAAGGTGTATGAGGAGATGTCACCCCCTCGCCACCAAATCTAGGTGCAGGATGAGATATGTCAACCCACCCAATCAAGGTGCAGGAGGAGATGTGTCACCCCCCTCCCCAATCCAGGTGCAGGAGGAGATATGCCCCCCCCCAATCCAGGTGCAGGAGGAGATATGTCCTGTCCCTCAATCCAGGTGCAGGAGGAGATAAATCACTTCCCTCCCAATCCAGGTGCAGGAGGAGATAAATCACTTCCCTCCCAATCCAGGTGCAGGAGGAGATATGTCCTGTCCCCAAATCTTGGTGCAGGAGGAGATATGTCACCCCTCCTCCCCAAATCAAGGTGCAGGAGGAGATATGTCATCCCCCCAATCCCCAGGTGCAGGAGGAGATATGTCACCCCCCCTCCCCAAATCAAGATGCAGGAGGATATGTCATCCCCCCAATCACCAGGTGCAGGAGGAGATATGTCACCCCCCCTCCCCAAATCAAGGTACAGGAGGAGATATGTCACCCCCCAATCCAGGTGCAGGAGGAGATATGTCACCCCCCCCCAATCCAGATGTAGGAGGAGATATGTCACCCCCCACAATCCAGGTGTAGGAGGAGATATGTCAACCCCCAATCTAGGTGCAAGAGGAGACATGTCCTGTCCCCTAGTCCAGGTGCAGAAGGGGTTATGGCACCTACCCCCCACCCCCCGCATCCTGGTGCAAGAGGAGATATGTCACCCCACCCCACCCCCAATCCAGGTGCAGGAGGAAATATGTCCTGTCCCCCAATCCAGGTGTATGAGGAGATGTCACCCCCTCCCCACCAAATCTAGGTGCAGGAGGAGATATGTCAACCCCCACCAATCCAGGTGCAGGAGGAGATATGTCCTGTCCCCCAATCCAGGTTTAGGTGGAGTTATGATTCTTAGCCTCCCAAACCCCAATTTGGCTGGAGATGGCTTCCGTCTCCATACCCCCCCCCCCCAATCTAGGTTTGGGTGGAGATAGGTCCTACCCTTCTCAATCCAGGTTTAGGTGGAGACATGTCCTCCCCCATCTAGTTTTGCCAGGAGCTCCCCTGGTCACATCCATGGTCCCATCAGTCACCAGTAGGGACCACACACATCACAGGGTCACATTGATTTTCGGGGCAGTCTGTGATCAGACGTCATTTAGTTGATGATTTTGGTCTTTGTCCATGATGAAGAATTAGCGATCAGATGACAAAAGAACAGGAACGAGCGCTACCGAAAACCTGCCGGGCCCGCACGCAGCATCATCGCGTGTAACAGCACTGCCGTATGGGAAAAGTTTTATTTCAAAAAGGTCAGAAACCACTTTAATGTTTCCTGGATATGGGACTTGTGGGGTCTTTTATCCATACAATAGGTCATGGCTCACTGATCGGGGGGCTGCACCAATCAGCAGAGCAGGGAACTGTTATCCTTCTTGCAAAATGGAGCAACAGGTCGAGGGTGGACGGAAAAAGCCGAACTCTGCACTCATCAACGCTGTGGGGGATGAATGCACATACACCACCACTCAGAACTAATGGGGGGCACAAGTCTTCTGTGCAGTCATACCCCCCTCCCACCATATCCAGAGAACTCCAGCTATGTGCCAACTCCTACTAGGGCTGTGGAGTCGGGAAGCCGAACCTCCAGCTCATTAATTTCCCTTAATATGATTCAGAGACTCCACAGCCCTGAGACTCCACGGCTCTGAGACTCTGCAGCCCCAAAACTCCAATACCCCGCGGCTCTGAGACTCCACGGCCCCAAGACCACGCGGCCTGAGGCTCTGAGACTCCGGGGCTCTGAGACCCCACAGCCCTGAGACTCCGTGGCTCTGAGACCCCCACGGCCCTGAGACTCCGTGGCTCTGAGACCCCCACGGCCCTGAGACTCTGTGGCTCTGACTTCACATCTCTGACTCCACAGCCCTACCTAATACATGGGCATACCCAGCGTGGGGCAGGGGGAGACACAGGGGGGAGAGGCACAGCCCGTAGCCTATAAAGCATGTAGCCTCCATATTACATATACTGTATATCTAGCCCCCAGCCTCTATATTATATATCCACAGTCTCTATATTTAATATACACAATTCACAGCCTCAATTTTACACATATATATATAATTATACCTGGAGCCAGCCCTCTGTGTGTGTGTTATACAGTGGCACTGTGTGTGAGTTATAAAGTGGAGCTGTGTGTGTTATACAGTGGCACTGTGTGTGAGTTATAAAGTGGAGCTGTGTGTGTTATACAGTGGCACTGTGTGTGTGTTATAAAGTGGAGCTGTGTGTGTTATACAGTGGCACTGTGTGTGAGTTATAAAGTGGAGCTGTGTGTGTTATACAGTGGCACTGTGAGTTATAAAGTGGAGCTGTGTGTGTTATACAGTGGCACTGTGTGTGAGTTATAAAGTGGAGTTGTGTGTGTTTGTGTTATTGTCGAGCCCCAGGCCCTGGGGTACTCGGGTATCAGGCTCAGTGGGTGTTTTCACAATGGATGTCACGGGTGGCAGCGCCTGAGCTGGTCCTCTGGGGCAGCGTTGTGTGAAGGGGCAGCTTGGAGTGGGACTTTAGGTCGGGATAGGGAGTGATGGAGCAGTCTATAATGGGCACCGGGAGCAGAGAGGAATGACGCACACACTGCAGAAGTCTTTTACCTTTTTACTGGTGGTACGGCAGGTAAAGATGTCCAGGGCACTGTCGGGTGACCAGGTGCACAGTGAGCTTCCACAGCAAGTGAGTATAAGGCCTCCTCTGTTTCTCTATGGTTCCTAAAGCCAGTCTCCTTGCAGCCAGACCGGCCTCCTCCCCTCTCGGGTCCTCTCTCTCTCTCTCACCCTCCTGCGCGGTCCACGGGTTACCCCCTCTGATCACTGCGGTGGTACACTGCGGTGTCTAGCTCCCTCTTTCTGGGTACGCAGGGGAACCGGGTGACTGAAGTCTCCACGGTATGACGGGGTTTTCTGTAGTCTTGAAGTAATCCTACAGGTGCGGATCCCCGAAGTCCGGTACGGCTTTGAATGAACTTCCACTAGTTCCTCGCTCCCTTGGCTCTGCTCCTTGCCTTCTGTCCCCACTCCTAGGCTTGCTGGATGGCAGAAGGGCCACCCCAGGTCACTGGTTCGGGCCTAACCGAGGTACCGACCACCAGGACGTCTTCGCACCTCTCCTAGCGTCTGCACACTCTGACTAACTCCTCCCCCAGCAGCAGTATTTATAGGGGAACTCACCTAAAGTTGGTGAGTATAGCTCCCCCTACTGTGTCGGGGTGGAAGGTGTTGCATGTAGTAGTGGAAACCCAGCTGTGCAGTAGGGAAGTCTCTGGCTACCTGCGTGAGCAGGGCGCCACATTATACAGTGGGGCTATGAGTGGGGGGGATATGTACATTTCTGGGGCAGTGTAGTGATACTTTTATTTTTAAGGGCATCATGTCGGAGAGTGCTGCTGAAGATGAAGAGGAGGGAAGTCTATAGAGATGAACTGTGGAGGTCAATCTCATCATGGCGCCTGTGCTACAACGAGATATAAGGAATGGGAACAACTCCAATCAGAGAAGATGTAATCTAGAGTATAAGGTACCAAGATGTAAAAGTTTGTCTGTGTCTCATCTGGACTGTGGTTCCTGCATGGTCTGCAGTCTGTTGATGACTGGTAACAACAACTCCCAGCATCTCCTTACCATTTTTAA
>JARQOC010000004.1:319649857-319732269 GCA_033576535.1 Allobates femoralis
GTAGTATACAGCAGCCCCAGTGGTAGTATACAGCAGCCCCAGTGGTATATACAGCCCCAGTGGTATATACAGCCCCAGTGGTATATACAGCCCCAGTGGTATATACAGCCCCAGTGGTATATACAGCCCCAGTAGTAGTATACAGCCCCAGTGGTAGTATACAGCCCCAGTGGTAGTATACAGCCCCAGTGGTAGTATACAGCCCCAGTGGTAGTATACAGCCCCAGTGGTAGTATACAGCCCCAGTGGTAGTATACAGCCCCAGTGGTAGTATACAGCCCCAGTGGTAGTATACAGCCCCAGTGGTAGTATACAGCAGCCCCAGTGGTATATACAGCCCCAGTGGTATATACAGCCCCAGTGGTATATACAGCCCCAGTGGTATATACAGCCCCAGTGGTATATACAGCCCCAGTGGTAGTATACAGCCCCAGTGGTATATACAGCCCCAGTGGTAGTATACAGCCCCAGTAGTAGTATACAGCCCCAGTGGTAGTATGTATACAGCCCCAGTGGTAGTATATAGCCCCAGTGGTAGTATACATACAGCCCCAGTAGTAGTATACAGCCCCAGTGGTAGTATACATACAGCCCCAGTAGTAGTATACAGCCCCAGTGGTAGTATACATACAGCCCCAGTAGTAGTATACAGCCCCAGTGGTAGTATACAGCAGCCCCAGTGGTATATTCAGCCCCAGTGGTAGTATACAGCCCCAGTGGTAGTATACAGCCCCAGTGGTAGTATACATACAGCCCCAGTGGTAGTATACAGCAGCTCCAGTGGTATATTCAGCCCCAGTGGTAGTATATAGCCCCAGTGGTAGTATACATACAGCCCCAGTAGTAGTATATAGCCCCAGTGGTAGTATACAGGGCCCCAGCAGGGCCCCCCTCATAATTTGGGCGCCCCACCTCACTTTCTGGGCCCCCCCGCATGCAGCGCTGCGCATATACATTACCTGTCTAGCAGCTGTCACCCTCCGATGGCGGATCGCGGCTCCGGGCTCCATCTTCCTCGCTGTCTTCCTGCTTTGTGACCGGGGCTCATCGCGATGACGTCATCGCGACGCCGGCCGGTCACCTGACAAGCAGGAAGACAGCGAGGAAGATGGAGCCGGGAGCCGCGATCCGCCATCGGAGGGTGACAGCTGCTAGACAGGTAATGTATATGCGCAGCGCTGCATGCGGGGGGGCCCAGAAAGTGAGGTGGGGGAGCCAAACTTTTTAGGGGGCCGTATTGACTCGCTTATAAGCCGAGGGGGGGACTTTTCAGCCCAATTTTTGGGCTGAAAAACTCGGCTTATACGCGAGTATATACGGTATATGAAATGTTGAAATGGCCGTACTTTTTACCAATTGAAAATCAAGAAATAAAAAGTCAACAAATTCTGCATAAAACTCCGATCTGACAAAATATCAAGTTAATCCTTTCAGTAAACGGCATAACGAGAAGAAAAAAATCGAAACAAAATTGCACATATTTTGGTCACCACAACATTGCAAAAAAATGTAAATGGAAAATGTAGCTATTTCAATTAAAACTCCAGGCGCAGAAAAAGCAAGCTGCACTAGCCAGAAAGGAAACGGTCACAGCCGTGGAACAACGCAACACAAGACGGTTGTTATTGTTCATTTGCAAATTTCTGAAAATGTTTTTTAATTTTATCACTTGGGAAAAACAACATATAAATAAAAAAAACAAAGTTTGGCATCATTGTAAATTGTACTGTAGAAGCATACTGCCACACAATAAACGCTGCATAAATAACCCCCCTGCAACTCGCCCAACAACTCGCCCCACAAAAAAACAAACAAGCCCTCATTCATTTGTGGATGGAAGAGCAGTAGAGCATGGTATGGCTCTTGGATGCAGTCAGTGCCTATGCATGGGAGCGCACACTGTGTTTTCCTCGTTCTTCTATAAGGTCGCAGCAGCGCCCTCTGCTGATTGTAAAGGGTAAAACATTGCTTTTCTATTTAATTGTACTACACACCATATTTTTATTCAAATATATTCACCCAGCCGTACAGGAAACCAGTCAGCAGCCAGCAATAATTTTAACGCCAGTTTATCGGTACTTTCACTGTAAGAATTAAAAAATTAATGGTCCCGATTCATTTCGAACAGCAGTTCTCACGTTGGTTTTGACTGTGGTGCAGCCAGATGGTTCTGATTAAGGGTTTGTGAACATGTGGCGACTTTGTTGCATTTTGTTCTGTGCAGATTTGTCATTAACCTGAAGGATTTCTGTATCTCAGCAAAGAATATGAGATTCCTGAAGTCTCATGCACGTTGCTTATTTTGTTGTTTTGCTTAGGCTACCTTCACAATTGCGTTTGTGTCTGCATGCTGATGGCATGCAGACACAAACGCAGTGAAACGCAGGGTCTAATGATGTGTCCGCGGCGGAGAATGTCCGCCTGTGGACACATTACTGTGCAGCCCCGGGCAGCCAATTGGCGGTGTCCGGGGGCGGGCCGGAGGCGGAGATCAGCGGCGGAGATCTCCTCCTCCGGGCCGCCGGTAAGCTCCGGGACATGTCAGCGGGGTTAAACAGCTGATCTGACAGCTGTTTGAATCTCCCGCGCCGACACCGAGAGGAGATGTCGGCGCGGGAAGATTCAAACAGCTGTCAGATCAGCTGTTTCTCCCGCTAGGAGCTTACCGGTGGCGGGGAAGAGGAGATCATCAGAGGCTCAGCTGATCTCCCGGTGGCAGTCAGTGATCTCCTGTGACATCACTGATGGGCACCGGGAGAGATTTCAATAGGTCTGCAGCGTACCCATTGATGACAATGCTTTTTTTGTGCGCTTGGGGAAGCTTGCTGATTTTTAAAGGTCCCCGAGCGCACAAAAAATGCAACATGCTGCGTCCCGGGTGCTGACGGGAGACCCTGAAGGAAGCAAATATGTTCCGCATCCGCACCCGAACGCAGAAAACGCAGGCACTATGCGTTCCTATGTTAAACATAGGAACGCAGTGCGCATGCGTTTGACTGCGTATGGGAACGCAGCATACGCTGCGTTCACATACGCAAATGTGAAGGCACCCTTAGATTTGCTGCAGATTTCACCCCACTGATGAGTAAGAAAAACACATCAAAAGCACATGTATTTGATTCTGTGTTTTTCATGCTGGCACATCCATATTTTGCTGCAGAATGTGTGCACATACCCTAAGGGACACACAGCTATTAATGAATCGGGAGCATCTGTCCAGTACTGTGTGCCTGACACCTGTCTGTGACTGGAGTAAAGAATGCAATGAATTAACCGAGCTGTGCCGTCACACCTTTGGTTGTGCTCCCATCCTGCCCCAGCATTGCAGCTTTCGTTTTCCTCCTATCCCGCCCCAGCTGTGCACCTTTCGTTGCATCCCCATCCCGCCCCAGCCTTGCACCTTTCGTTGCATCCCCATCCCGCCCCAGCCTTGCACCTTTCGTTGCATCCCCATCCCGCCCCAGCCTTGCACCTTTTGTTGCACCCCCATCCCACCCCAGCTTTGCACCTTTTGTTGCACCCCCATCCTGCCCCAGCTTTCTACCTTTCATTGCGTCCCCATCCTGCCCCAGCTTTGCACTTTTCGTTGCCCCCATCCTGCTCCAGCATTGTACCTTTCGTTTCACCCCCATCCCACCCCAGCTTTGCACCTTTCGCTGCGTCCCCGTCCCGACCCAGCTTTGTACCTTTCATTGTATCCTCGTCCCGCCCCAGCTTTGCCTATGTAAACCCAAAGAATCGCAGAACTTTTGCACAGCTCTGAGCTACCCAAACATTTTGCGACTTCTCAAAGTTTTATACCCCAATTTTGACAATTTGGGGCCATGGTGTTCTGCAGTGATCCTTGTAAATTGGTGCTGTTGGGTTCCCTTACATCACACTTGTTGTTTTGTATTACTTTTAGGTGCAGTGAAGTATATTGTGGCCGTGGCAGCATTCTTATTAACCTTTTACATCATATCTCAAGTATTTGAAATAAAGATGGATTCTAATTTAGGAAAATTTTTGGGTAAGTAATGGCTACACTTGGTTCATCAGCTGACAACATACCTGGTGTGTTTTTAACATACAAGTTATTTCTTTTACCGCTTACATATGCTCTTTCTGTAGTGAATGTGCAGTAACTGGCCAATGATATTAATTTCCTATTCCATCTATATTTAAAGGGGCGCTTCAGTTGTATGATATTGATGAACTTTATTCAATTGAAATCATCAGCATCAGATTTGTAAGCGTCTAACGCAGAGGTCCCCACTGTCAGTCCTCGAGGGCCGAACCAGTGCAGGATTTCAGGATCTCCTTAGTATTGCACAGCAGGCAATGATTCCAATCCCTGTGCAATAGTAAGGAAATCCTGAAAACCTGCACTGGTTCGGCCCTCGAGGACTGACATTGGGGACCTCTGGTCTAACGCATGGATCCCCTACCGATCAGGAGTTATTTGATCTGGTGTCTGCTGGATGTAAACACATGGACCAGAGCTGCATTGCGAAGCTCCACTCAATGTGAAGCAGTCGCTGTCAGATACTGCAGTAACACTAAGGAACCACTACATATTGAGTGGTGCTGCACAGCTCTCGTCCACTTATTTCCCTATGGCCAGGGTCACACATGGCATCCGTTTTTGCCTTAACGCGTTAACACGTGTGTTTGCGTTTTTCAAAAACACATGCGTTTTTGTTCAGCATCCCAAAAACACTGCTAGCAGCGTTTTTGGGTGCAGTAAAAAAACGCATGTGTTTTTTAACATGGGGCCCTATGGGAAACGCATGTGTTAATGCATGGTACATATAGGCACTATTCATTAACGCATGTGTTTTTTTGGAAAAAATGACTAAGTCCAAAAAGCGTCTAGGACCTCAGGAGACACTATTGGCACCCTAAATTTAACGGAGCCGTTTTTCTAAAGCCTAAAAAAAACTGATAGATGTGTGACACTGGCTTATGGCAGCTACCAGAGCTGAACGTGGGGATGTCTAACCCCCATCGATCTGATAGTGATGGGTTATTGTAAGCAAGTTCATCAACATCATATAATCAGAGAACACATTTAAGGCTTTGCTCACATTTGCTTTTATCGGATTATTCTCGCACCAATATTATTCGGTGAGGCTGTGCTGATCGGTGAGGTTTTTCTTCAGCTGTATTCGTCCCGAGGAAAAAAAAAATCAATGGAAGATGAAATGAGAAAGAGAATGGAAGATGAAATTATGGAATATGAGACTAGAGTCAAGCTGATAGTCATATGGAGAAAGTACAAGAAAATAAGATGGTAAAAAAAAGGAGAAAGAGGGAGGGGAAAAAGAAGGGTAAAAAGGAACTAAAAATAGAAGAGACAAGCCAGAGGTATATGGAAAAAAGAAGAAGAGGAGAAGGGAATAGAAGAAAACCAAGATAGAAAAGGAAGGTGGAGGAAAGAGGTGGGGAAGACTTGCTAAAATAAGAAGAAAAGGGCCACAGTAATGAAAAGGAAGGAAAAGAGAACATCACTTCATAAAGAAACTTGGGAGTGCCTTGTTATATTAACTATAGGTTCCATTGGTGTCCAACTCTACTGTTCCAAAAATGGACCGCTAACAACTCATAGGGTCCCTATATTTCTGTTCATTGTTGCAACAGATCTGTTTTGGACATGTCTCTTCCTAGAAACTGAAGAGTCTAATAGAATGTCAAAACACAGGTGTGAATGTGGACTTAGTATAATTTTGGTATAATGTATAAATTGCATTTTCATGCAGGGGGAGTTTTTTTTTTTCATTGTCATCAACGAAAGGAAATTGCCAAACTCCCATAAACCCAGTCAATTCAGTGGTACCCAATAGGGCACAACATACAAGCAACTGCGAGACGATTAAATTCTCCGCAGACGGGAGACCCAATTATAAATTCTACTATGTTTTGTCAGGATTTACCTACAGTAAACTCATTTGTATGGTGGTCTTCATACTATAGCAGGCGAGTTGTTTCTAGTTGTCCGTTTCTCCGTTTCCTCTTCTGACAGCTGTTTTTGTCTTGTCGCCTTTCTTTTAGCCAGGTCACAGCTGGACATTGTTGCACATCCTAGTAAGTACGCGTATACATTGGATTTTATCTTCAGTGCATGTAATGGATGGTATGCTGCATCGTTTGATATTCTGTTATAAAGGAAACATTGTTGAGAGATAATTTTACTATAGCATCAAGAAAGACCACCAAAGCACATTTATCAAGCCAAAAGCTTAATGTATCAGAATTCTGGTGTAATTTAAGCCAAACAGAAAAAAAAACCTTTCACGACTTGCACCAAGTTTGTGTATTTTAGACAAGCAGAGACCAGCGTTGCCTCTGAATGTGACATCACTTTCAGGGGTAGTGCTGGTCTCTGCTCTTCCTACTCGCCAGGTTATCGCCTTGCAATGTGCACTGACAGTGCGCTCTCTTTCCAGCTCATTATTTGTCATCAGAGCTACAAAGGGGGTGCAGTGTCACTGTGCATGCAAAGTAGTGTAATATTGCTCTGTGACCAGGGAGATTGTACTGAGCATACGTACACACATACTCAGTAGATTGGGTTCTAGCTCAGCCCTGAAAAATGTCACTGACTCTTTATTCCAGTGTGGGAATGGAGTCTGCTGCAGTGACTGCTTCTATCACTGAGATGACGAAGTGACTGCATAGGTTTTTTTCCTCTTTAATTGTGAACAGGAGAGACTGAGTTGATCTTTCCATAAGGTTAGGTGAAGCTTGTGTCCACCTGATGTGAATAGAAAGGATCTTCGGTGTACAGACTGATGAAAAAATAACTGTCACACATAGGTAACAAGTTGATTTAGACCATGGGAGAGACTCTGTCTCCAAGACCAAAGCCAAATCTAAATTTTCACATGTTTCTTTTTGTGCACCATATAAAATACATGTATATATCATTACATGGTCTTGAGTATGTAATATACATCCTCCTGGCCAGGATCCAACCAGATGGGAGCAACCTTCCTCAATACACTTGCATTGACAGAGGTCTCTTCTATCTAGTCAAATTCTTCATGCCTTGGTTTAACAGAGTGCCCAGTTTCCCCCACTTTTTGCCACGATCAGTTTAATTGAATTGCTTTCATATCATGTGCCTATAACACTACATAGCATATTAACCCATATATTTTCTATGCAGCAACTAAGGCACCAAGATACCGATGCGGTATTTCAAAGATTTGTCCAGAGAAGCACTTTGCCTTCAAGATTTCCAGTGGAGCAGCTAATGTTGTTGGGCCCAAGATCTGTGTGGATGATGTTGTGTAAGGATAGCTTTCCATTACTGTAATTTTAATGACGGTGACTAATTCTATGTATAAATGTATTCCTTCATACTGTATTCCATTCTAGTAAAATGGTCACACCATAATATTTTACTGCCTCTTATTAGGTTAAAATGACACAAGCATATGACATCTAGTCCAGAAAGACAACAATTGTCCATTTTTATTATCTTTTTTTATACTGTAGTGTATTGCATGGTGAAGATATTGAAGGGGGGGTCTATATCCCTCCCCAAATCTTGGTGTATGCTGAGGAAAGCTGGGTAAGACAGGGTTAAATAGCAGCACAACAGGTTCTGATGAATGGCACCCGGCTAGTTGTCAAGATAACCATGTTAGGTGTTCATCTTCAGTCCCTCAGCTTGGGGAGGGAAAAAAGATATTTGAGAGGACAAACTCTGCAGATTGAATCACAAGTACAACTGTTTACTATGGACCATAGCCATTTATGTGTGACCGGACTGGTTCTAACCCAGCCATGTCTGAGTAGCTAGTGTTTGTTGTTTATTTAATGCCTGGGCAAGGCACTAAGGGTTTATGTTTATGGTTTTGTTTTGCTGTGCTGGGCAACCAGTGGCAGTAAACTGGCACAGGCACCTGTTTAAAGCCGGTGTGGCTTCAAGAGTCCGCATTGTGCCCTACAAGCAAACCATGACCTTTCACATTCGGGAAAGGAGTTCCCACAAAACGAGTATGTCACAATACATTAATCATTACAAAGCCAAATATGTCTTCCTATGTCATTAATTGCAATGTAACTTTTTTTGAGACACCCAATGAAATCTATATGGGCGACCTGCTCATGCTGCAATTTATTTTCTTATTTATTCACATTGGTTATTGTGTTGTTCATGTGTAGTCTGTTTTCCACCGATTAGAATGAACATAGCCTTATGCAGATTTTGCTTATTTTCTAGTTTGATGAGTGGTGTGAAGAACAATGTTGGACGAGGCATTAACACTGCTTTAGTGAATGGTAGGTGATTACTGCTCTTTCCACTACAACTGCACTGTCTTCATTAAAAGGGTTGTATCCTGGACAATTGTATATTTTAAGTACGGTAATAGATCGTAAAAACAAAATAAGTTCCACTATTGGATGTGTTAAAAAATATGTTCTTGTCCTGAGATATTCTTGTAAATTTGTCCCTGTGTAATGTATGTGTCTGACACAGGAACAGGTTGGATATACCACAGCTCCTGGGCAGGGAGGGGAAGTGAGCGAGTATACAGACATTACAGCCAGGGATCGCAGTTGATTTCTTTCTGTAATGAAAATCATTTAATTTCCTGTTTAAAAACTTGTTTTTCATTACAGAAAGAATTGGCTGTAATGTCTGTTTACGCTTTTCTTTCTTCCACTGCCTCCCATTTGTAACCTTTCACAGTTTGAGCTCTACTGTTAGTGGAGTCTGAGAGAAGTAATCGGCTGTAAAACTAGTGACAAACAATTATGATGTGCTTCTGATTTGATTGTCTTTCTTTTTCACATTGCTTTTTTTAAATACCTAAACTCTCCCATTAACCATGAAAAAAAACTATCTACCAATTTGTCATCTCTTGCTATTTTGTAAGCTCTAGTTCAGAAGTTGGTCAAAGTAATTTAATTTTAGTTGGCAGATATTCTTACTTTTGTACGATCTTCTCTCAAACCTCCTTCATATATCGGCACCCCTAGACAGCCAAGAGCTTTATACACATTAGAGAAATGGTAAGCAAAGCCTTCAATATTGCTGGTTGCTCATCATCTATTGTGTATTATGGCCTCTCAACGTTCCTCCCAACAGATGATGTAAGGGAAAGAAGAATTAAGCAGGATGCTTTTCAGTGCCCAATTATTAATTCTTATTAGTTTTAGTGATGAGCGCGCACTACCATGCTCGGGTGCTCGGTACTCCTAACTAGCAGTTGAATGCTTGGATGGGTATGACTAAAGTATAATGGAAGTCAATGGGGAACTTGAGCATTTTATCAAAAGATCTCCTGTAAAAATTCTTGAGATCCTCATTGACTTCCATTATACTCGGCAACTCGAGTTGCGCCCATCTGAATGTCCAACTGCTCGTTACAAGTACCGATCATGGTAGTGTGTCACTTATCACTATTTGTTTCCATAAGACCTGAGTCCCCATATATGGCTTTCAACATCATTTTTCTTCTACCTACACGTACATGCACCAACATTCCAACAGCACTGTGTATAAGGCACAGAACAGGGTTATCTTATGACAACTATTGTGTATTGTGTATAAGACCTTTAATTGCAATGTCTGTCTTTAAGGAAAGCAAAGATTGAATAGGCCAGATATTCATAACACAGAGATGAGTGGTGCCAGATTGTTAATCTTTTACTCAGTGTGGTTTATAAATATGTTAACTGCTCCTCACTGCATATGATACTGCAGTGATGTTTAAAGGTACCGTCACACACAGCAATATTGCTAGGCAATTTCCTGGTTGCACTGAAACCATGGACACATTGTTCCATTTTGTAGCCATGTACAAATAGAACAATGTGTCCATGATTTCACTGCAACCAGCAAATTGCCAGTGAAATTACAAGCAAAATTGCCGCGTCTGACGGTACCTTAATGGCCACTTTACACACGGCTACATTTCTAGCTTATCCACAGGTAACTTACTGGCTGCAGTGAAATCATGGAGACATGGTTCTATCTTGTTGCTGTGTACAAATGGAATAATGTCTCCATGATTTCACTGCAGCCAGTAAGTTACCTGTGGATAAACTAGAAATGTAGCCGCGTGTAAAGTGGCCATAAGAGTTCCATCAATGCAGGGTGAATAGCTGCATGAGGAAATACAATAGTCAAAGTGGGGAGCTGTTGTCAGCCAGACTCTCAACAGAGAAAGAAGAGATGGTTTATTACTGCATCTGCCTTTTCTTTCTTCTCAACACTGATGAAGCTCTACATATATAGTATAGGAAGCCTCAGTAGGACAGAGTAGGAGTAGCTGGGTCTTAACATCCTAATTAGCTCAGTTGTTCAAGCAGGAGGCTGACATTGCTTTGTACCAGGAGTTAATATACTAGCCCCGGTTGCAGGGGAAATCTGCAATTTAAAAATGTATTTAAATGATAATTCCCACAAAGATCTGAAAGACCCTGTGGGGGGACATAATGTATGAAATAAATGGGAAAACTATATATATAAGCCACTGTCAGTCCTATTTATCTCCATGTACAGGATTTACACCAATGACACTCATAGTTCCCTTACTTGCCCAGCTATATCCTTTCTAAAACTCATCACCACACCAGACGTGTCCGGCATTATTAATTGCTCCACACTTTCCCAAGACCAAAGCCTTGCCATAACCTTTGACTCTACCATGTCCTCCAAACTACACAAGTCCTTAGCAATTTATTTCACGTCCTACCCAAAACATTTTTCGATTCCACTAGACTACAGCAACTTCCTTCTCTTTAAACTCTTATTTTGCACTATTTTGCCCCCTCAATCTATCCTCACTCTACTACTATATTATCAGAATCACTATTTCTAGCACTTCTAGAGTCTTCTGTTTAAAAAAACAAAACAAAAAAGAAAACATATGTGCAGTATATGAAAATAAATTCTACGGGAAGGAATACATAATCTAAATGATCTAACTGTTCTTTATTTGCTTGTACAGATAACATCTCCTTAACATTTTCCCACAATATTATCAAAAAATAATGCAAATATCACCAAAATGACGACCTGCATATCGCAAAAAAAGGCAAAAATTATTTGTGAATTGTGAAAAGAAAGAGCTCTGAAGTTCACATGAACATTCCCCCCTTATTAAAAATATGCTTGTTCACAAATACAGAAAAGACCTGATTAAAAGAAAGAAAAATTGGTATTCATGTGTCTTATGAGAAGTAATGCACTGGTTTTCCTCTTGATAATCCTCTCCATGACCTGTATAGATAGCAGCTGTCATCACTAGTAGTCACAAAAACAATACAATTAGTTTTTTTACAAGTGTCCAAAGGCCCAAAAGGACATTTCTATAGTTTTAAACTTCATATCATACAATTAAACACTCATCTGTTACGGCACATCAGGTTGTCATTTATGGTTATTGATTGAGCACATTATGCTCTTGGCCTCTTGCATATTGAAGCTCTTTGATATGAGCATTTATATTTTTTAGGAAAAACTGGGGAAGTCATTGAAACAAAGTATTATGACCTGTGGGGAGGAGGTAAGAGTTTGGTTTTCTTTTATTACAAAACATAAAACGTTAATTCTTCAAAATCTTTAGAAGTTCCTGCTTAACTATCATGTAATCTTGTCTTGAGAAAGGACCAAGTTATGTTTAAAATGTTCTAGAGACTCAGATTAGTCTGGATCCCAGCAGAACCTTGAGTCTGGTGGGTGGGGGGCTGGGGGTATTTGTCATGACTGCTGTAGCGTGGCATTATGCCCCCTATAAAAAGAAAGCACAATGCAGATGGACAGGGCCTTAGTGTAAGAGTACATGTTTATTCTCTAAAAACTAGAATTGATGGGCCTCTCATAACACAGTAAGGTGTGCTCCTGGTCTTTTAATGGTCTTTAAAATATTTTTTGCATCAAACTTTTAAGAACACTGGATCCCCATTGTTTTTATATAAAGTACATAAAAACAAGCACTCACCCTCTTATTGTCATTGTCATCAGCTCTCCGCCCCTGCTCCAGTTTGACTGCATTGGTGATGTCAATCACTAATTTTGAAGGTTCATCTGTCTCCATGAGCAGAGCTGCAGAGTCCTTTGATTGGCTGCAGCAGTGCTATCTACATGAGCAGAGCTGCAGAGTCCTCTGATTGGCTGCAGCAGTGCTGTCTACATGAGCAGAGCTACAGAGTCCTTTGATTAGCTGCAGCGGTGCTGTCTACATGAGCAGAGCTGGAGAGTCCTTTGATTGGCTGCAGCAGTGCTATCTACATGAGCAGAGCTGCAGAGTCCTTTGATTGGCTGCAGCGGTGCTGTCTACATGAGCAGAGCTGCAGAGTCCTTTGATTGGCTGCAGCGGTGCTGTGAGCTCTCAACATGACGTCACTGCCACAGCCAAAACACCAAGACTGGAGCATTGGCAGAGATCCTGCACTAGATCTTTGGATGGAAAGTATCTGATGTTGGTTATATTGCACAAATAAATGCATTTTTGGTCTACTTTTCTTAAAGTGGAGACCCCCCTTTAAACATATTTATTTTAGGACATGTATCTATTATGAAGATATAGCTTGTGATTCTACTTCAAACTGTAAAACATAATGGAAAAATTAAAACAGATCTGTCATCAAATTTCTCTGTACAACCAGATCACATTATTATCATAAATAGATCCCTTAGACCCGATGAGGCTGGTATACTTTAAACATTCAGAATGGTTATTAGCACTCAAAATAAAAATCCTGTTAGATGGGCTGTGCTGCTGGAGTAAACGGATTCTCCCATGATGCTGGTAAGATTTGTATTCAGGATACATTTCAATGCTGTCTCATTTGTTTTTTTCACTTGATAATGACACCGTTATGGCGTTGAAATGTGTTGTGAATAAAAACATTATTATCATCATTGTTGAGGAATTGATGTACTCCAGCAGCGCAGCCCACCTAACATATCCAATATTTCCTGAAGGATTCATCCACCGGCCACGGGGCAGCAGCAGTTTCTCTTTATGCCTACATAGACGTTGTGCCTGTCACAACTCTATCAGATGAGCGTTACCTAAGCCCTAACCCACTCTCACTCCGTAGGGTATCGCACTATTGTGAGCTCTGTTCTCCACATCTTGTTTTTTTTCCCGATGTTAATAATCTGACTATATATTCCTCTTTAAATGTAAATATATCAGTCTCATCAGGTCTAAGAGATGTATGTAGTGTGTATTATGAAATTTTGTGACAGATCCACTTTGAATAACAACTTTATAACAAGGGTTCTTAAACATATGCAATGAAAACAAAAAACAAGACACCCTTTGAGTGTAGTGCCATGTGTCGCTCCTAGTCCCCCTATGGCAATAAAAAAGCAACAGGCTTAGGCTGGCTTCACATTTGCGTTTGTGTCTGCATGCTGATGGCATGCAGACACAAACGCAGTGCAAAGCAGGGCCTAAAGATGTGTCCGCAGCGGAGAATGTCCGCCTGCGGACACATCACTGTGGAGCCCAGCAGCCAATCAGCGGTGTCCGGGGGCGGAGATCAGCGCCGGAGATCTCCGCCTCCCGGCCGCCGGTAAGCTCCAGGACGTGTCGGCGGGGAGAACAGCTGGTCTGACAGCTGTTTGAATCTTCCCGCGCCAACACCGAGAGATGTCGGCGCGGGAAGATTCAAACAGCTGTCAGATCAGCTGTTCTCCCCGCCGACATCGCTAGCAGATTACCAGCGGCAGGGAGGAAGAGGACAGCAGTGGCTCAGCTGATCTCCCGGTGGCCGTCGGTGAGCTCCTGTGACATCACCGGCGGCCACCGGGAGATTTTTCAATGGGTCTGCAGCGTTCTCCTACGCTGTCAAGCGCTGAACACTGCGGACCCATTGAAGACAATGCAGGTTTTGTGCGCTTGGGGACGCTTGCTGATTTTCCAAGCTCCCCGAGCGCACAAAAAAATGCAACTGACTGCGTCCCGGGTGCGGATGCTGGACACCGGAAGGAGCAGATATCGTCCGCATCCGCACCCGAACGCAGCAAACGCAAGCACTATGCGTTCCTATGTTAAACATAGGAACGCAGTGCGCATGCGTTTGACTGCGTATGGGAACGCAGCATAAGCTGCGTTCACATACGCAAATGTGAAGCCAGCCTTACTGACCATAATGATCATAGTCTTTCAGTGAATGCGTGCCTGTGTTTGTCACAAGTGTTTGGAGATTGCCGAGTATTAAAGGCTGTAGATGACAAGGGGAGTACACATAGGGTCTTATCTGTGTGAGTGGAGAAGGTCAGGACATAGTGGGGGATAACTGGGTCGGTTGTGCCAGCCACAACCACTATAAGTGCATATGATTCTGACTGCAGCAGCCACCACAAGGTAGGAGTAACACAAAAGCCAAGCAAGAGGTGCAGTGCTGTGCTGCCAGGTGGAGACACATCAAAGGCAAGGATATTGTAGACAGTGATTTATTTTTCTACATGTTTCGGAGCACTAAATGGATTTTTCTTCAGGAAAAATAATTTTGCAGTAGTAACCCTTACATTGAGATGTGCCTTGAAGTCCTGATTATGCATGCCTCTGGTATTATCCCCAGTTTTTGGCTACGGTGCCATTGTCCTACTTGCTGTTATGAATAGATGCAGATGAGGCACATAGCTACTGTGTTGTATACATTAAAGGGAACCTAAGCCCACAAACTGACCCCTCCACATCTTTAGACCTTTCCCTGCACCCCCTCTTATCATTTCTAGCCATCCCTTTTGCAGAAAAAAAATCAATTTAGTAAAGTAGAAAAGAAGTTATATTCACCTCCGTCCTGTGTGGGTTCTCTGTTTCTGAATTGGTCTCAAAGACGGGCCTGTGTGCTGCAGCCTTGTAATTATGCACGCCCTCTCTGCTTGATGCCTTGGTAAGAGCCTGGCCGCGTCATGAAAGGGGCGTGGCTAAACCGCGTCATGCTGTTAGCCCTGCCCCTTTCATGACGCGGCCAGGCTCTTAGCAAGGAGAGGGGCGTGCATAGTTACAAGGCTGCAGCACACAGGTCGGGCTTTGAGACTAATTCAGAAACCGAGAACTCACACAGGACAGAGTAATATAAACTTTTCTCTACTTTACAAAAGCGATTTTTTTTCTGCAAAAGGGATGGCTAGAAATGATAAGAGGGGGTGCAGGGACAGGTCTAAAGATGTGGGGGGTCAGTTTGTGGGGTTAGGTTCCCTTTAATATTAAAGGGATTTTCCAGACTGAGAGAAAAAGTCTTCAGTCGCTTCGTGTGACTGTAGGCAGCAGACATTACTTTCGCTCATATGAGTGATACAGGGGTATAATGAGGTTGAACACTGCCATGATTTGTCGATCTGCAGTTACTTGGTAACTGCAGACTTAATTTTGTTTTTCTTCTCAGCCCTAAAGACCCTTGTGACTTTATGAATATAATCTGATAAACCCTTTTACTAAAGACTCCATATTTCAATCACTGATTTCTATATTATGCACTTTCTAGATGTAGCTCCCTTCATTGAATTCTTGAAGAAGATTCCAGATGGGACCATAGTTTGTATGGCGACCTATGATGACGGAGCAACAAAGTAAGTGTCAAACTTAAAGGCCTAATAGGTTAAAAATAAAATTCAGCGATCTGGTGAATATAATATTGATTTATTAGGCAATGTGCTTCAGGGCTCCCTGGCCCCTTCCTCAGGACAAATCAACATCATATTGCCATGTTTCAGGGTATTTCAGGGAGTCCTGAAACACATTGACTAATAAATCTATTATATTCACCCTCTGATGTCTTGTGGAATATGGCAGGGTGGTTTTTAATGCTTTATCTTCTCTTTAATTTTCTGAGATAATCACCTTCGGGTATTCATTGTCTGTAAGATATAATCATCAGCATTAACAGAAATAAACACTTGAAATAGATCACTGTTTGTAATGACTCTATATAATGTATGCGTTTCACTTTTTGTATTGAATTACTGAAATAAAAACATTTTTTGATATTCTAATTCATTGAGATGCATCTGTATATTAATGGCCATCACTCAAATGAACTCTTAAAATATCCAATACATTGCTCATTTTCTAGTGGCTGAATCTGGTGTTCGATGTCGTGTACTTTACCTTTACTTATCAAGTCTTACGTGTAACATATTACAGATTGAATGATGAAGCGCGGAAACTGATATCCGAACTTGGCAGTACAATTATCAACTCTCTGGCCTTCAGGGACAACTGGGTCTTTGCTGGTGGAAAAGGAATAAAGACGAAAAGTCCATTTGAGCAGGTAAGAATGTGTTCAGACTGACAAAAATCAGAAACCAAACCCTGCTTTAAAACATGGTGAGAAGGGTTAAACAAATGCTGCAAAATCCAGAGAAATTCTGGAGGAAAACCTGCAGCGGTTTGCAAGAAACAACCTGGCATTTTTGAGTATTTTTGTTTTATTTTATGATTTATAAAAAATGTTCAAAGCAAATGTGGAGAACCTTTGATTACTTGGGGTAATACATTGTAAGACTTCTGTTCTTTCAGCAATCTTTGTTATCCCCTATTGTTTTGCCCTGCTGAAAGAAACTTGATCAAAGCCATCTTAAATCGAGGATTGTGTCCATTCCATTTACATGTTCCCTGTATGGCTCATAATTACGGCCCAGAACACTAGCACTCCTTGATTTTCTTATGCATACAGTTAATGGGTTTTTTCCAATGACTTAAAACATGGTCCCAAAATGCTTTTGTACACATAAAATAGACAAATACTGAAGGTAACCCTCTTTCCTGGGGTCAAGCGGCAGATCTTCCCTGTTGCTCCAGTCTGTTTACTAGCTGCACTGGTGACTTACTACTTGGGTGCACGTCTTCACTGTGGACAATCACTGAGCTCCGCAGCGCTGCTGTCGCAGATAGCACGGGCCCCTGAGATGAGTGATTGCCGGCAGAGAAGATGTGCACTATAGAGTTATGTCAACGCTTCACCCTGTACACTCATAGAGCAGCAATGCAGACAGTGCTGGACCCTATAATGTGCCCTGTACCTGCTGGGTTGTGTTCTCCCACATGTTGACACTGTGTAATGAGACATACAGATAAACCTTTCCTGTCTTTTGCTTAAAAACGAGACTGATGAACTAGAACCTCCTTCTTTATTGATGGTAGATGTGTCAGGAATGAGGTAATGGGGTAATATAACAAGAGTGTACAAGAATACATGACAGAATGGTAAACAAACATATATGTATTGAGTCCAAAGATATATCCGGGCACTACCGGCTCCTGAGCATATATACAACCCAGACCACTGGGACCTGCGCACATAAGGCTCTATTGAGGACAAGGTGTTGCACAGTCCTATAAGTCCATTAGTGTACTGCTTTAAAGATGAGGCCTCCATCACCCCCTCCCTGGCTGTAATGTAACCCGGAAAAAAAGGTTCATTAAAAAACACAGAGCATCAAATGGTGCGTGCCTCCTTTTTCTCATCTTTAAAACAGTAAACATATATGTATATTCAGACCTACAGAATCAGACAATACTTATTCTATGGTATCATATATGTCTTAAAAAAAAGCTTAACTTAAAATAAGATGCAGGTTCTTTCATCTGAGGCAAAGATGAAAATGATTTCTGTCACTGAGGTAACCACAATGCATTCTGGGAGACTTCCCATAGTAACTAAACATATACATGAAATCTCCAGCAGGTTACGGTTACTGATCAATATAATACTTCACTGCATTAATTACATATAATACATTAACTATAGGTAATACATTAATTATATCTCCAAGGAACACACAGTTGATGCCTATTACTTTTATACATAAAGAAAAACGAATTCTAAGAGCAGCTGAAATATCTGCTGCGACAGAACATGCAGTATGTTATCTATAAAAGCATTTGGGCGTACTGGGTACGTCTAGGAAATCAATGGGTTCCTGACACTGGATGTACCCAGTACGTCATGAAGATTTTGCTGGCATCAAAATAGCGATTGCAGCATGTCAGATCGGAACCCTGTGACATAATCACGGAGACCCAATCGCTACCATAGTAACCTGGGGACGTTGCCATATCGCTGCGGGATTTAAACCCAGCTTCGCATTGCATTATTCTTAACTTCATGCATAAACTACATACATATTCTAGAATACCTGATGTGTTAGAATCGGGCCACCATCTTGTGTGTGTGTATGTATGTGTATGTATGTGTATGTGTGTGTATGTATGTGTGTGTGTATGTATGTGTGTGTGTGTATGTATGTGTGTATACACATATATATATTATACACATATATATACGTATAATATACATACATATATATATATATACCGTATATACTCGTGTATAAGCCGACCCCCCCCCCTACTTTTGCCCCCAAAACCTGGGAAAACCTATTGACTCGTGTATAAGCCGAGGATGGACCCCAGCACAGGTATACAGCCCCCAGCAGTGTGGTATACAGCAGCCCCAGTGGTAGTATACAGCAGCAGCCCCAGTGGTATATACAGCAGCAGCCCCAGTGGTATATACAGCAGCAGCCCCAGTGGTTAGTATACAGCAGCCCCAGTGGTTAGTATACAGCAGCCCCAGTGGTTAGTATACAGCAGCCCCAGTGGTTAGTATACAGCAGCCCCAGTGGTTAGTATACAGCAGCCCCAGTGGTTAGTATACAGCAGCCCCAGTGGTTAGTATACAGCAGCCCCAGTGGTTAGTATACAGCAGCCCCAGTGGTTAGTATACAGCAGCCCCAGTGGTTAGTATACAGCAGCCCCAGTGGTTAGTATACAGCAGCCCCAGTGGTTAGTATACAGCAGCCCCAGTGGTTAGTATACAGCAGCCCCAGTGGTTAGTATACAGCAGCCCCAGTGGTTAGTATACAGCAGCCCCAGTGGTTAGTATACAGCAGCCCCAGTGGTTAGTATACAGCAGCCCCAGTGGTTAGTATACAGCAGCCCCAGTGGTTAGTATACAGCAGCCCCAGTGGTTAGTGTACAGCAGCCCCAGTGGTTAGTGTACAGCAGCCCCAGTGGTAGTGTACAGCAGCCCCAGTGGTAGTGTACAGCAGCCCCAGGTGTGTATACAGCAGCAGCAGCCCCAGGGGTGTATACAGGCCCCCCCATCAAGCTCCAAGGCCCCCCCCCCCTGCGCCACAGCCTGTAAAGTAAAATCATACTTATCCCTGTCCTGTCGCGCTGTCCCGCCGCTTGCTGACACACGATCCCGGGCTTCAATCCGCGTCTTCCGGCTTCCTGTGGTCGCGGGCAATGACGTCATTGCCCCCGACCACAGGAACACGGAAGATGCGGAATGAAGCCCGGGATCGTGTGTCGGCAAGCGGCGGGACAGTTCGACAAGACAGGGATAAGTATGATTTTACTTTACAGGCTGCCGCGCAAGGGGGGGGGGCCCTGGAGCTTGATGGGGGTGCCTGTATACCTCCGGGACTGCTGCTGTGTGTGTGTGTATATATATATATATATATATATATATATATATATATATATATATATATATATATATATATATATATATATATATATATATATATATATATATATATATATATATATATATATATTCATATTCGCGTATAAGCCGAGGGGGGACTTTTCAGCCCAAATTTTCCCTATCGCCACGACAGCACCACCTGAGAGATAGGACCGCGCCATCCAGACAGGAAACCTCTGAGATAAAAAAGGCGGGACCTCTCCTGAACCTCAGTTTAGGTTTCCTGTCTTGGAGGTGGGAGACCTCTGAAGCTCATGCGGTCCTGGCCTGACTCGGTTGCTGGAAGAAGCTGTCCTTACCTAGGCAGTGGCTCCGGACTTGGGTGCAGAAGCTCCTCCACGGGGTATCCCCTGCGGTGGTGGAGGGCACGGGGTCTGGAGAGAGCCATCACCGGCTTGTTCTCGGCCCTTGTCGCCGCCCGGGTGTCTCGGCTGCACGGTGGGTGGCGGCCCTGCAGTCTGTGCCCCGGGTGAAGAGGATGGTTTGCAGGCAGGGCGCAGCGTTCCGGGTCTGTAATGGGCCTGGGAGCGGTTTTTCCCGGCGGCAGGTTTGAATTTCGCGCCGGGAGCCGCTACTTCCGGTTTCGGGCGCGGACCGGAAGTGACGTTCCGCGCATGCTCTTTGCGGGCCAAGATGGCGGCGCCCAGCGTTCGGCAGCACGGAGACGAAAAAAAAAAGAGCTGGAGCGGTTCCCGATGGTGAGGGGCAAGCAAGGAGGGCAGAGCCAGCCAGCATCCAGCGGTGTGACAGCATTCCCTTTCGGCTCAGTCATGGGAGCCTCAGCAGTGGGCGGCCGCAGGTCCTCAGTGATGGGATCCAGGATGAAGGGACCCTGATGCCCCGGAAGTCGGTATGCGCCTGGTGGGTGAGTGCCTTCGGGCTGTACTGTCTGTAATTTCACCACCTGAGGTATGTGCTTTCTGCAGGGTTCCTCTTCCAGAGGGTTGTACTGCTGGATTTCTGTGGCCCTTGCTTTGGGGAGACTGTGCGAATCACTGTCCCCAGTCCGGCCTCTAGCCTTGGCACTTTAGTGTGGGAGCCTTTTTTCCGTCCCTGCAGCTAGCCGGGATGGATGGGGACTTCTGCGGCAGAAGGCTTGGGCTCTTTCCCTGGTACTGAGTGCCACTCGTGGTTTTCACTAGGGGGAGCCGCAGGTCTTGCTCATCCTCTGCCTCGTCCTCCTCGTCATCCTCCTCCTCTGTTGACGGCAGAGAGGGGACGCCAGGGGTTCCACATGATGACTCTGATTTTTTTTGCTTACAGCGGTCTGTTTGCCTGCGAGGTTGGTGCCCGGGGCCCCTCTTCGGTGGCGGATTTAAGGTTCAGTGGTCTGTCTTCCACGCAGAGCCGGACTTTTTCCCTTAAATCTGAGAGCTCAGGCAAACATGTTAGCTCCTGGACTAAGCCTGTTCGGAAGGGCTCTTTCCTTTTAGGCTACTGGCGTAATTCCTGGGAATCCACTGCTGGCGTTTTTTGGTCCCTCGTGTCTTGGTTGCAGCAGTTGGTGGATGTCAGCATCCATTGCAAACCTATTGTGCATGCCCTTGACAGACCATTGAAGCTAAGCAGTGAGAACCTTGGACACGGGCTGGATGGGAGACCTCATGAGAATCTCTATGGGTCCCAATGGGAATCTCAGTGGGAGATCCTATCGCAATTTCATTAGGGAGACCATAGCTGCATTGACTTTACTCAAGTGAGGGACGGGTTTCCTACGGCGGAGACCTTGTCTTCCTTCCTTTGACTCTTGCTGCGGCAGCTTTGCTGACAGCTTCCTCATGGAATTGGCGGCAACGGCTCTGTTTTTCTTTAATGCTGCTCATCATACCTTATGGTGGGGGCCTGGCCGGTGTTGCCCACTCTGAGTTTCTTTACCTGGTGCGGGTGCTTTTCCGGTTGATACGTCGCTGGCTGTTATCCTGGCCCTGGCTTGTGCCGATGTGGATGCTTTTCCCTCCGGGGTTCCGGCTCCCGCCTTCCGGACCGTCCCCCTTCGTGAACCTCGGTTTGCTAAACGAAGGTCCCCTAGTCGGACCCGAAGTTCTTGGGCCGACGGAGGAAGCATGTAGTCTGGTTTTTTTGGTTCGGGGGTTCCTCCTTTGGCGAGAAGTTCCAGTATCAGTGACGGCTCGCTCCAGGACGGAGGAAGGCTTGACCCTTTCTCTCGGCCGGCTCCGGGATTGGGGCTTGCGAGGGTGCTCTCGCTCTTCTCGGTGTCTGGTTGATGCTGGGGTTCGCTTCGGCTCCTGGGGGCCCCTGGTGATTGCGTCTGTCCGCTGTTTAGGAAAAGGCGCTTTTTCTGATAAGAAGATTGTGCGACTGAGGGGGTTTCCCCGATTCCTCCAGCCGCCTGCGGCAGGGGGTTCTGTTCCCCGCTGTTTCTCGTGCCACAGCCAGTCAGTTCGTTCCAGTCTTTTATACTCCTGAATCCCCGGAACAGCTTTCTGGTGCGGAGCTCGTTCGTGAGGGGGGACTTGGTAGTCGACAATCGGGGTTGGTTTCCACATTGTTTCAGGGTGGGGCTGGCTCTGCCGGACGCGTAACACAATGTTCCGGTTCAGTCACCACCGGCAGTTCTGATGTTCGCCCGGTTTGGGGGGCTTCCTCTGCCTTGCTGTGCCAGGCTCTCCCTTTCAGCCTGGCGATGGTTCCTCGGCTTTTCACGGCGCTGCTGGCAGTGGTGTGGCCGCTTCCGACGTCCGCGGGGTTTAATTATTCCATATCTGGACGTTTGTTGCTTGTGAGGGATGCCTGGGGTTTGTGCCCGTCTGCATCTGGTTTAGTCTTCCCTGGGTCTGCTGGGTTGGATTGTTGTTCTAGGAAGGTCCAGGCTGTTCCCCCGCCACGCGTCTGCTGGTTCTGGGGTTTTTTCTGGGGGCCGTCGGGGGTCGTGGCGTGACTGAACGCAGTCCAGCGACCCCCGCAGGGGCATAATGTCGGGAAGCTCCCCGCTGACCTCGAGGCCGTTGCGTCTTCAGTCATCCCTTTCTGCAGTACAGGGGCTCTCCTCAGTTGGGTTTCTGGAGAGCTGTGTCCCTCTTGGGCTCCCTCTCGTCCTGTATCCCTGCTGTTCCTTGGGCACAGTTGCGCTCTCGGGCCCTTCTCTGGATGGTTCCCCAGCGTCAGCTCGGGTTGGGGGTGGCCTTGGACGCATGGATTGTTCTGTCCCCTCCGCCTTTAGATTCTCTGGGGGGAAAGGCAGTTCTGCGTTCCTTACTTCCCTTCGGAGGCACCATCTTAGTGTCCTCTCCGGCTACAGTGTGTTGGTGGCTTCCTGGCACCGTCAGGGGGACACCCGGTCTCAGGCCCTCATGGGAGTTGCGCGGGGCGTTGTCAGCTGTTGGAACGCCCGTCTGATTCCCTCTATGTGGCCATGTTGGGCCTTCTGGAGATGGTTTTCTTTGCCACTCGACAACACGGTCTGGTGTGTGGATTCTGTTCTCTGTTTCCCGGAGTCCGGCCTGGGCTGGGGACGCTCTACTGTTCCCCTGGTCCTTGGGCCTTCTGTGTCCCTTCCCTCCCTTGGTTAGGTTCCTGCAGTGCTTCGGAAGGTCAGGAAGGACAGGGCGAGGGTCGTCGTGATGGCGCCCTTCTGTCCCCGAGGAGCTTGGTTCTTTTGGTTCAGTCGCCTGTACAGCCAGGCTCCCTGGACTCTCCCCCTATTCCAGTCTCTCCTGCGGGGGACGGTCCCCCTTCCGCTGGTCTCCGGCTGCCGGCGTGGGACTTGCCCAGGCGGCTCCGGTCACGTGGGGGATTCTCTGGTGGCCTTGTTCTTGTGCTGTGGTCCGGTCGGACGTCTGTTGCCACCGTTTTTTTCTGGTGCCGGGTGGTTTACATTTTCTGTCTTCTTCGGGACGAGTCCCGACGGTGGGCTCCTGTGCCGGCAATTTTCGACTTCCTCCAGTAGGTGGCGGATTGGTCTTTGTCGATTCCCTGGAGATCTGGTTTTCGGCTTTGGGGGCCTGTGCCTTTGTTCCCTCGATGGGTCCCTGTCCAAGGGTGGCTCCTTGGGGTCTCATTTTAGTTCTGGATGCCTTAACCAAGCCTCCCTTTGGGCTTTTTCTCTTGTGCTTCGCCTAGGGTCCTGCCTCAGCAGTTGGTCCTGTTGGGCGGTGGCTTGCTGTCCGCCAGCCTTTTTTTGTGTCCTCCTGGCCTTGTCGGTAGGGCCTGGTTCTCCGGGTTTGGCTGGACGTGGTCATCCTCTACCTGGTTCCTTCCTTCTTCCCAAGGTGGCTCTCATGTTCCGCGGACTGCGGGAGCTTGTTCTCCCTTCCTTCTGTGGTCTTCCTGCAATTCTGATGGCCGAGGTTCTCCACGCGTTCGTGGTCTGGTGGGAGTTGCTTGTCTGCTTCGTCTGGCTCTGTCCCTCCCGTTTTTCTTTCGGGGGGCCTCTTGGGGTGAGGCAGTGTCCGTGGGTGCCCTTGATTGGTGGTTGCAGGAGGCCTTCGCTCTTGCTTCTTCCAGTCAGGTGCGGGTCCCGGGGGGGCCTTTGTGCGCTTCCACCAGGGCAGTAGCTGCTTCCTGGGCGGGGGTAGCTGTTGTCCCTTAGACTTGATCGGTGGGGCTGCTCCTTGGTCTTCTCCTTCTCTTTTCTTCGAGCATGTCAGGCTTGATCTTGCTGCCGCTATGGTGGTGACCTTGGTAGACGAGTTCTGCTAGCGGTGGTCCCTCCCTAATTTTCTTTTCTCTGAAATCTCTCAGGTGGTGCTGTCGTGGCGATAGGGAGAAAATCTAAATTACTTACCGGTAATTTGTTTTTCATGAGCCACGACAGCACCACCGCATCCCTCCCTATTGCCTGTTGGTGTTGGTCCTGTTTGGAAGGGGGTGTGTGATTTGTTGAGTTCTTTTGGTTGTGTACTAATGCTTGTTGGGTTCCCCTCTCCGGTCTCTGTAACCGAAACTGAGGTTCAGGAGAGGTCCCGCCTTTTTTATCTCAGAGGTTTCCTGTCTGGATGGGCGGTCCTATCTCTCAGGTGGTGCTGTCGTGGCTCATGAAAAACACATTACCGGTAAGTAATTTAGATTTTTGGGCTGAAAAACTCGGCTTATACGCGAGTATATACGGTACGTATAATATACATATATATATATACATATATATATATATATATATATATATATATATATATATATATATATATATATATATATATATATATATATATATATATATATATATATATATATATATATATATTATATATATATATATATATATATATATATATACATACATATATATATATACACACATATATATATATATATATATATATATTATATATATATACATATATATATATATATGTATAATATACATACATATATACCGTATTTTTCGCTTTATAAGACGCACCGGATTATAAGACGCACCCCCACATTTGATGAAGGAATAGAGGAAAAAATAATTTTTAATGTTAAATGGGGTTCACCTTATAATGCCAGTGTCCGTCTTATATGTATGTCCTCCAACCAGGTACATATATCCCCCACATAGCTTTCATTTTGGCACACTGTCCACCCCCATCTTGGCACAGTCCCCCATGTTGGCACACAGTCCCCATATAAGGCTGGCACACAGTCCCCATATAAGGCTGGCACACAGTCCCCATATAAGGCTGGCACACAGTCCCCATATAAGGCTGGCACACAGTCCCCATATAAGGCTGGCACACAGTCCCCATATAAGGCTGGCACACAGTCCCCATATAAGGCTGGCACACAGTCCCCATATAAGGCTGGCACACAGTCCCCATATAAGGCTGGCACACAGTCCCCATATAAGGCTGGCACACAGTCCCCATATAAGGCTGGCACACAGTCCCCATATAAGGCTGGCACACAGTCCCCATATAAGGCTGGCACACAGTCCCCATATAAGGCTGGCACACAGTCCCCATATAAGGCTGGCACACAGTCCCCATATAAGGCTGGCACACAGTCCCCATATAAGGCTGGCACACAGTCCCCATATAAGGCTGGCACACAGTCCCCATATAAGGCTGGCACACAGTCCCCATATAAGGCTGGCACACAGTCCCCATATAAGGCTGGCACACAGTCCCCATATAAGGCTGGCACACAGTCCCCATATAAGGCTGGCACACAGTCCCCATATAAGGCTGGCACACAGTCCCCATATAAGGCTGGCACACAGTCCCCATATAAGGCTGGCACACAGTCCCCATATAAGGCTGGCACACAGTCCCCATATAAGGCTGGCACACAGTCCCCATATAAGGCTGGCACACAGTCCCCATATAAGGCTGGCACACAGTCCCCATATAAGGCTGGCACACAGTCCCCATATAAGGCTGGCACACAGTCCCCATATAAGGCTGGCACACAGTCCCCATATAAGGCTGGCACACAGTCCCCATATAAGGCTGGCACACTGTCCCCATATAAGGCTGGCACACAGTCCCCATATAAGGCTGGCACACTGTCCCCATATAAGGCTGGCACACAGTCCCCATATAAGGCTGGCACACAGTCCCCATATAAGGCTGGCACACAGTCCCCATATAAGGCTGGCACACAGTCCCCATATAAGGCTGGCACACAGTCCCCATATAAGGCTGGCACACAGTCCCCATATAAGGCTGGCACACAGTCCCCATATAAGGCTGGCACACAGTCCCCATAATGGCGGCACACTCCCCATAAGGCTGCCGCACATTGAAAGTAATAAACAATGTCATACTCACCCCTCTCCTCGCTCCCTCGCCGTCCACGCTATCACCGCTCTCTGTGCTGTGGCGGCATCCGGGTACTGTGAGCAGCGCGCAGGTGATTACGTCACTCTGCAGCGACGCTCACAGGACCCGGATGCCGGCAAAGACAGCGGGGATAGCTCGGACAGAAGGGAGCAAGAAGATAGGTGAGTATGATCATGCTCCCAGGTATAGTCAGTGCCTTCCACGCTTTCATTGCGTGGAAAGCACTGACTATCCACATGGGACCGCAGCCGCCGGGCTGCGGTCCCGCTCCTGTAGTATGGGCTGCTCCCGCTGGTGATTGACAGCGGGAAGCAGTGCATATTACAGGAGATAATGAGCGGCCCCACGTGACCACGGGGCCGCTGCCGCAGCCTCCTACAGCCTCATGAGAGCCCCCCGGACACCGCTCCACAGCCCCCCCCCACCACATAAGTATTGTTTCTCATTATAAGACGCACCCCCCACTTTCCCCCAAAATTTTGGGGAACAAAAGTGCGTCTTATAATGCGAAAAAATACGGTATATACGTATAATATACATACATATAATATACACATTGTATGTATATTATTTTATATATATATATATATATATATATCAAGAAAAAAACTGCGCAGCACTTAAAGACAAATGTGAACTGGTGCTAGCAAAGCTGCAGGGTTATATAATATGAAAAAGATCCTTGCAGCACACAGCTACTACCAATGATGTACATAAGCTACTAGCTATATATATTTGAGGAAAAAGTTTAAAAACGTACGTTTTTTTCAAAAAACTCAAAAATCTCTAATTTTTTATTTAATTCTGAAGTTCTTGGTACATACATTGGCCAATGTCTGTTTGCTCATCAACTGCGACAAAGTGACTTCAGGTCTGATGAGTCCTATCTGACATCCCTGCCCTCCTTGTCCAATTTTTTATTTTTGAGTTTTTTGAAAAAAACGTTAGTTTTTAAACTTTTTCCTCAAATATATATAGCTAGTAGCTTATGTACATCATTGGTAGTAGCTGTGTGCTGCAAGGATCTTTTTCATATTATATAACCCTGCAGCTTTGCTAGCACCAGTTCACATTTGTCTTTGAGTGCTGTGCAGTTTTTTTTCTCTTGTTATTTATCATATGGAGTTGCAGGTTCCATGCTGCAATCTGCACCCTCATTACCTACAGGTGATGGAGGGTCTAGATGGTGTCTGCCCACTGAAAAGTGGGGGGGTGGACAAGGAGGGCAGGGATGTCAGATAGGACTCATCAGACCTGAAGTCACTTTGTCGCAGTTGATGAGCAAACAGACATTGGCCAATGTATGTGATAAGGCCAGGGCTGTGGGGGTACTCGGTCACCGGGTCTGCTAAGTAGGGAGTCACAGGTGGACGGTATCCCGGTGCCGTGCCCTGGGGATCATTTGAAGGGGGAAGGTGTGAGGGAATTATTTACAGGGGGACGTGACGCCACCTGTAGGGTCCGGTAAGGTGGTACCGGCGCTGCCAGCCGGCCGCTGAGGTGATGGAGGGGGCAGCAAAGTGTGGTACAGCTCCCCACAGGTGGAGCTTTACCTCAGGGCAGCAATAAATGAAGATGGTGAGGGAGAGCAGTGAAGGAGGAAGATGGTGGGTTATAGCCGATGAACAGTCACACATACACACAGGGATAGTTGTTCCGGTACCTTTTACTGGTAGTCACAAAACAGGTACAGTTCTGAGTAATAACCGGGTCCCTGGTGCAATTTAGGATTAACTCCTTGGAAGGATATGAGGCCTCCTTTATCTCTATTCTTTCTCTTGAGGGATGAGTCTTGCCTGAGTTTGAGCTCTCCAATTCTCTATTGTCTAAAACTAACAATCAGGCCCTTCTGCGGGAACCCGGTTTATCTTGTGGCCCCTGGTCCTCTGTTTGGTTAGTTTTTAATATCTCCAATATCTTCCTTCAGGGCTAAACTTCTCCTGAAATTGCTGGGCTTTTACTGTGGCTATACAAGCCCACAGCATCGGACTCCAGTGTCCGTTTGTCCTCAAGGGGGAATATCTTTTCGTCCCTCTTCTTATTCCCTACCTCTTCTCCTTGCCTCCGGCCCCTTCCCTGGGGTGTGAACAGCTGACAAAATGGTCCCTTCTGGTCCTGGCATCTGTCTTTTCCAGGGACCAGCAGCTCAGCCTCCTCCTCTTTCCTCTCCTCACACGAACTAACTGCCTAGCAACTGTCTCCCTAGGACCAACTGTCTCCTCCTCTCAGCCTGGATCTCATTAAAGGGGAACTGACTTAATGCAGCCAGTAGAGCTCCCCCTTCAGGTCTGGAGTGGAAGGTGTTGTGTGCTGAACAAACCAAGGTGTCAATCCTTCCTTGCACCAGTGTAACCTGTGGCAATCCCCCGCAGGGGTGCCACATTTGTACCAAGAATTTCAGAATTAAATAAAAAATTGGATATTTGAGTTTTTTTAAAAAAACGTACGTTTTTAAACTTTTTCCTCAAATATATTATATACACAGACACACACAAACACCATATTTTTCGGAGCAGTGTCTGAGGGCAGGAGCAGGCTGCAGAGAGAGCGGGAGGTCACAAATTTCCGCTAATTGGCCTCATATAATATTAACTGCACCCACTGTTCATCACCTCAGTGCTGAAACAGCGCTGAGGTATGGACAGAGGAGTAGGCATATTACATGCATGTGCAGTCCCCCTGTGCTGGATATGCCAGCCCCCATCCTGGATATGGCCCCCCCCATGCTGCTGCCCACACTAAAATAACAAACTTTGAACTTACCTCTCCAGCTCTTGCCTCTGTCTCTCCCTGCTTGCTGCAGCACTTCCTGGTTCCCGGCCAAGCCGGTCATGTGGTCGGTACAGCAGAGTAATGTAATCAGTGCGTGCCCCGATCACATCTGGCTTCCCTAGGAACCAGGAAGTGCTGCAGCAAACAGGGAGAGAAGGAGGTAAGCGCTGGAGAGTTAATTTCAAAGTTTATATTAGAGTGGGCAGCATTAAAGAGGGACTGTGTGCCATCACAGGGGGACATGTGCTATCACAGGGGGGCGATATCCAGGTTGGTTGGGCTATATACCAGGATGCGGAATATATATACAAGGATGGCAGGGGGGGGTCATGTACCAGGATGAGAGATATATACTGATTGTAAGATGGACACTAGCATTATAAGACTGTCCACATTTATCATTAAAAATTATTATTTTTTCTTTTTTACAAAATAAAAACGAAGACCTATTTTATATCACTGCATCTGAAACATCCCACTCCATAAAACTGTCACACTAGTTTTATAGTTTTAGTTACGGTGAACACAGTTAAAATAAATAGTTTGTTTTTCATCATACCACCAAAAAAAATGGAATAAAATGCGATCAAAAAGTCGCATGTAAATAAAAATGGCATCAGTTGAAAATGTTATCTTGTCACGTGAAAAACAAGCTGCCACACAGCTCGGTCAGCAAAAATTTATAAAAGTTACAGCTCTCAGAATACGGAGATGCAAAAACAATTTTTTTCTATCAAATTGTTTTATTATAATCTGCAAAGCAAAAAAAAAACACAAACTCTGTATAAATGTGGTATTGCTGTGTTTGTACTCACCCGGTAAATAAGACTGTCATCACTTTTACGATATGGTGAATGGCATAATAATAAGCAGAATAGTAAGCAATCGAAAAACATTGTGGCCCAAAATGGTACCAATAAAAACTCCAACTCATCCCACAAAAAAACAAGCCCTCATATGACTTTTAGTGTGATAGTCGCAAACCCTAAGTATCTCTGTGATCATATCGACCTGATGAATAAAGGCACATAATCACTTATTTCGCAAGGTGAATGGCATAAAATAGTAGTAAAGGCAATTCTTCAACTGGTGTTAATTTGTATATTCTGCCTTCGAAAGATCGCAGTATAATGCGGCTCACGGTGATCCTGCTCTCTAGGCTGAGCGTTTACACCAGCTATTATGTCTAAATCTCTGAAATGCATGATTCAGACAAAATTCCCAGCAGAAAATTCAATGTAATGGGGCAGGTGGAGTCACTTTGAACTCTGCTCAGATCTGTGATCTGGCGGTGTCCACGGTGAATAGAGGCCAAACACAGTCCAGAGTAACTCTGCTGACTCATAGTTGAATGGATCCATTGGGGGCTTTAATTGAATCACATATTTCCGACATGTAGCTGGAAACCCGAATGTAAGAGCTCAGCATAGAGCACAGGATAATTGTGAACTGATTCAAAATAATCTGCACTCAAATTGCCATCAAATAGCATTAAAGTCAACCTGCGAAAACACAAGTCCCACCAAGGCCTGCCATCTGTTAGTGCACATGGCAACCCCAAACAATTCCAGCTAAATCTGAAATCCAATGTGGTGCGCCATCCCTTTTGAGCTATGAACTGTACCTCAAAAGTAGTTTTCAATTGCATATGAGGAATCGATGTACTCAAGAGATGTTGCACAACAATTTGTATGGTGCATTTTCAGGGAGGTTTTTCCCTAACAAAAATACAAAATTAAATTTGGGGCTAAAACATTGTGTGAAAAATTTGATTTTTCTGTGAAAAAAACTATGTAAATTCTTTGAAGCACCTTAGTGTTTAAGGTGCTTACCACACATTTAGAAAAGTTCCTTGACGGGTATAGTTTCCAAAATGGGGTCACTTGTGAGGGGTTTCCACTGTTGAGGCATATCAGGGGCTCTCCAAACGCAACATAGTGTCGCTAATAATTGCAGCCAATTATGAGTTTGAATAGTGTTTCCTCTCTTCCAAACCCTGCCATGCGCCCAAACAGTGGTATTCTGCCACATTGGAGGTATCTGCATACTTTGGAGATATTACACAACAAATTATGGGGTCCATTTTCTCCTTTAAGACTTCCATTGTGTACATTTCACACAATTTTATTGCGTTTTTTAAGTGTATTTTGGACAATACAGCAATTTTCCTGCAAAGTGTATGGGAAATTAGAAGTGCTGTGCCCATGCTGTGGATTTTCCCATGGCAAAAATGGCATCCATTTTCTTGCGGAAAAGTCTGCAGCATGTCAATTCTTTCAGTGTATTTTGCCAAATTTTCACCCATAAAGCTCAATGTTAGCTCCTAATACGCAACAAATACACAGTACTGTTCACTGTATGTACTGCATATTTAGCACGAATGTGGCTTGAATTTTGCGTACTGGGCCCTATATTCTGTGATATGTAGTCTGCATCCGCCGCAGAAAATGGTGCATTAGAAGCGCTATTTTCTGGCACTGTGCCCTGCTGTTAGTGGCAGACTAGGTAATATGGGTTTAATGCCAGCTGAGTATTACCAGATAGCACTCAGCCCGAGATTCATAATGTCGGGTCAGTGTTAGACCCGGCCAGGCCATTATGAACCTCTAAGTAAATAAATGATTTTTCACAGTGTGGCACATTATTTATAAAAAGAACACAAACACTTGCCTCATTCCTATCTTTATTACTCCCGCAAAAACCCTCCACGATCTTCAGCAACGTCTATTCTTCAGAGTGGGAACAAAAACTGCTGTGGGTCACGTTGCTCTAACCCGAAACTGACTGTATGCCATGAGCGGGGTGACATCAGTCTGGTTCACCTAAGATCGGCTAGAGCGACCTGAGCTCTGACTTCAGGTCAACTTTCCCACTTCACTCTGCTCACAGCAGTACTAGTGAGTTTCAGGTACTGCGAATGGGATGATGTGGGAAAGTTCACCTGAGGTCAGAGCTAAGCTTGTGTTGCTCTAGCTGATTTCAGGTGAACCAGACTTGAAGACACCCCACTCACAGCAAGCAGTCAGAACCTTGGTCTTCGTGCCGGCTGGTAATACTCCGCTGACATTAACTCCTTTATTACCCAATCTGCCCCTGGCACCAGGACAATTAGAAGAGTCATGTACAGCGCAAAAAAAATGGCGCTACTGTGAATGCGATTTGCAGTGTGTCCCAAAAATGCTTGGTTTTCCCCTTGCTGTGGATTCCAGCCTCCAGCTGCCTAATTGTACCTGACTGGCAACCAAAAATAGGGCAAAGCCCCACATAATTTTTAATTTTAAGAAATAATTGAAAAGAAAAAAAAAAAAGGGCTCCCTTTTTTATTGCCAGCCAGGTAAAACTATGCATTTGGGAGTTGGTGGCAGCTCATACATTTATTCAGTCACAACAGTGAACAACTGATAAATCCGCACAGCAAAATCCAAACGAAAAACGCACCATAAAACACACAGAGACTACCAACTTATCTGCGGAACTATAAAACCTGGTGTAGATTTTTTACATAAAAAATCTCCCCCATACATTTTACGTCGGCACGTAGCCTTAGCCTTTGTGACAATAAAAAATTTAAGCTCCAAAGAACATTTAGTTTCCAAAATGGTGCCACTTCCTGGGGAGTTTCCTCTTTTAGGCACATCAGGGGTTCTCCAAACACAACATGGTATCTGCTAACGATTCCAGCCAATTTTTCGCTTGAAAAGTCAAATGGCGTTCTCTCCCTTCCGAGCCCTGCTGTGCGCCCAAAAAGTAGTTTTCCACCATATATGATTTACGAATACTCCTGAGTAAGCCGATACAACAAATGTAATAGTGTAATATCTCATATAATTCATATAATACAACCAGGAGTCAGGCCAGAGTTGAAAAGCAAAGTGCATTTTATTAAAATAGCAGCAACAGCCGCATTTAAAAAGTGATGCAACACAGCACACAAATATAGGTGACCACATGAAAGTATGTAAGATATATCCAAAATTCAACATTACCTTGCTACCAGTATAGTACCAATAACTTTCCCCAAAACTCGGTGCATAGCAAGCACAAAAATCACAAAGTACATATAAATCAATCAATTCATGGGTCAGAATATTACCTATTGGAGGCTGTGGCCCCCTAACGCGTTTCGCAAAGCTTCTTCCGAGGGGGGTTGACCCTGTGAAGCACCTGAAGGGTTATTAATTTTCTGGAATATCGTTTTGAGCAGCTTGAGGGGTGCAATTTTTGGATCGGTGTCACTTGTGATGTAGTTCCCTCACAGTCACTTCAAATGTGACGTGGTCCCTAAAAAAAAAAAAAAAAAAAAGTGGGATTTGTAAGTTTTGATGTAAAAATGAGAACTTGCTCATTAAACTTCCTAACGAAACAAAAATAATTGTTTCCAAAATTGTGCTGATGTAAAGTAGACATGTGGGAAATGTTATTTATTTATTAACTATTTTGTGTGATTTAACTGTATGGTTTA
Organism: Allobates femoralis; assembly: GCA_033576535.1. Taxonomy (NCBI): domain Eukaryota; kingdom Metazoa; phylum Chordata; class Amphibia; order Anura; family Aromobatidae; genus Allobates; species Allobates femoralis. The sequence continues at coordinate 319,683,269 of JARQOC010000004.1, forward strand.
ACTGTCTACAAACTCAAAGTTTAAAATGGTGAAATTTTCCAAATTTGTGCCAAATTTCCATTTTTTTACACAAAACAAAAATATCATCCTAAATTTACCACTGAAATGAAGTCCGATATGAGATAAAAAAAAAAATAGTCTTGGAATCACTGGGACGTGTTGAAGCGTTCCAGAGTTATAACCTCAAAGTGACACTGGTCAGAATTGCCAAAAAATGGCCTGATCTTTAGGGTGAAAGGGTTAAATATGGTCTTCTAAAAAAAAAAATGTTTCTAACGTGAAATAACTGTGGTTATGTAATTTTTTTTATTGTCTCCAGCACATAAAGAACAATAAGGATACAAATAAATATGAAGGGTGGCCTGAAGTGGTGGAAATGGAAGGATGCATTCCTCAGAAACAGAATGACTGACCGTATCAATCAGGCCACAACTTTACTATGGACTTGGATAGGAATGCCTTTTATAACAGCCAACAAAATAAAAAATACTGAACAGTTTAATTCATCGTTGTTGACGTGAGCATGATCCTACATGAAATTTATTTATTGCTTATACAAATGGGTATTTTTTTGTAAAAGGAGCATATTAATGGAAAACACAATGAATATTTTGGAACCCATGTTGGGACTGCGATGAAGTGCGTCTCTGACAACCCATACTGGAATAAGATGCAAAGATCTGCACCGTTTCAGGTCTTCTACTTCAACAAAATGGCTTTTTCTCCATTGGACTTTCTTTATTCCACCAAAGATTTTTCAGAAGGATTATTTCGGCTGTACGTCTATAGAATGCGTTGTTTTTTTTTTTTTTTTTTTTTTTTTTTTTTAAATATATGGGACAATGTTTTGCACAATTGCTGTCACATCCAGTTCAGTCTGCATTGTCATTTTCTATTAGAATTTTAAGAAACGTTTGTATGTTTTGTTTTCTGGTTGATGTCTATAGAGGACCTACCTATGACATTTCTATTAAAAAGAAAAGAAGAAAAAAAGCAAAAAAGCTTTTGGTATTTTCAGGACCATTTTCAAGAAAATAAGCAGCAATCTTTTCTTACTGTGCAATGTTAAAGCATTGATATTGGAGCTTTACTTTTAGTCTCGTGTGAGAATGACTATGTATGTGCAGTATTTTATGGTCATTAATTTTACAACATCATATCGATTGTCATCAGCTATTCTAGAACTTTAGCAAATGTCATATGTGTTTGTTGGTGGTAAAATTCAATGTCAATGTGAAAGTCTAAGATATAAAAAGGTTTCATATTTTTAGAATAAAGATTCACATTCCAGGGTGTACCAATACATTTGTTTTATAGTAATCTGAGTAGTGGGAATCTACTAGAGCATGCAGTAAGATATTCACTGTCAATATGACTGTGTACTTTATAAACCTCCATGACGAGGAGTAACAAACTATCATAGACCTTCTATACCACTACATATTTCTATTGATGTGTATAATGCGCACCCACCAACCCTAACATTAAACACACCTCTCTAATATGGTGTAGGTCAGCCTTGTGCCTGCTTTTACTTGTTGAGGCCTGAACGGCACAGGACCTCTGAAGGGCTCCCGTCGTGTCTGGCACCAAGGTGTTAGCTCATCATTTATGTCCTGTAAGTTTCAAATTTAGCCTTTATCAATAGTTTTGGTTGTCTCGCATATCTCACAGATGAGTAATTCAGACTGAGGTCTAAGAAATAGTAGACCCAATTTAACAGCATGATTTATTTTATGGTCTTTTTATATTCCTGAAGAATATTTTAAGTGTGGCAGGGTACATTATCCTAATATAAAGAGGCACAGGGAACAAGTGTTGGCAATGTATCTCCATACCCTGCACTGTGGGTTCCGACACTTTTCTATCATGGCCATCAACATTTTCAGCAATTCCGTTAAATTTCACAGTAAAGCTGCTGTAGTACATATAGCCTAATCTTTGCACCCCCACACATCAGTCAATCTTGGGCGCACATAACCTTGTCATTGGTTGTCTAACTTGGACCACTAACCACTGCATACTCTGTACAAGCCCATCTCTTTTGGAGATACTCCGACCCAGGAATCCATAATAACTCGCTCTCTATATAGTTATATATATGTATTTATATATATTGGTGAGCAAAAGGGGTTATTATGTTTTGAACTTTTGATTTTCACGCTTCATAACTCGCCATCATCTGCAGCTTTGAACTTGAGACTACCTTCGATTTATAGACAATTATCTTGGGTATCTCATACATAAATTTGACTTGCAACTACTTAGCATATGGTTAGTTATGCAGATACTTGTCATGTCACTGAATTGTTACTGTTTTACTGCTAAAAATCTAAATTAAAATTACTATTTTGTAAGTCTACCTTTGGCTTTCAACATTGCCTGAATCCTTCTCGCATGCTCTCGAATCGATTCAACCATGTTTCGACCGATATCTGATCTCAGATCTCTTCTACACATTCCCAATGTTGGTCCAAACTGGTCCAACTCACTTAGGGTATGTGTACAGATTTTTCTTCAACTCTACCCACAAGTGTTTGATTGGGTTGACCTCTGGTGTCTGTGAGAGCCAATCCAGCATCTCTACTTCATTCTCATTGTACCAATCTCAATTTATTCTTCAGGTCATTGTCTTGCTTGAACACTGTCATTGTTTTCATACCCATAGTACTCAAATGTATGATGTAACTTGTCACGCTAGAACTGATTGAACCTCTTGGCTTTTGAATGGATTTAATTTCATATTTTCCAGCTGTGATGACTTTCACATTCAGTTTGGCAATATTCTTGGCTAAGAGACCGCTATTGATGAGCTGGATGATTCGGTTTCTCTTCTTGGGAAATCTTCTTCGTGGCTGCTCCTCAATTTGAACCAGTGACCTTTCACTTGAGAATCAATCTAATAACACACTAGGCTATTAAGAAATGTGAGAGCAGGTTGTAACTTACATACAAGAAGAAAATGATTTCTTAATCACCAGGAGCAAAATGGTAACAATACAGTGACATGAAAATAATCTGCGTAACTAATCATATGCTAAATAATTGTAAGTCAAATGTATACATGAGATAGCCAAGAGGAATGTCTATAAACTGGCATTCCCATGCTTAAAGCTGTAGTGGAAGGTGAGATATGGAGCCTGAAAAGTAGTTCAAATCATTCTTACTCTTTAGCTCATCGGTGTATATTATGTTTTATTTATTTTTTTAGTTATTTGAGGAAACCGTGAAAGGAGTTGTCTAGAAGATTAGTGATAACTTATATGGATTTTCAGAATAGTCTCCCTTATCTCCTTGCTAGAATGTAACAGCAGTGCCCACACTCTGCAGCCACGCCATTCATTCTCTGTTGACTATTAAGCGCTTTTTTTTTTATATAGCAGTTCCCATAGAGAATAACTGGAGCATCAGTCAAGTTTTGAGCATGGTCACTCCATTTTATTGGGGATAAAAGTTTCATGTTCGGTCATTCACTTACTGATCTGTAAGTTATCACCTATTTTGGCTCATGTATGAAAACACCCTGTGATAACCTGAGACTAGGCTGGTGTTAATACATGGGCGCCAATGTATAAGGACCAAATAGGAAATAACCAGCAAGAGGTCAATCTTTTTAGTTTTGCCTATATTATTAAATTGTTACATTCTTACATTAAAAAGGTTGATAAAAAGCAATACTGCTTGCCGTGTTCATCTGCACATATAATTCTGTTTGAATACTTTTTTTTTACTGACTGCACTATTAGACAAGAGTTTAATAAACTAAAATCAAAATATACTTTGTTGTACTTTTTTATGTCTAACCCACAGATGCTTATTAACTTCATATTGTGGAAGTTACACACAGAGACCCAATCCCTGTATGAATTTGCCTACTGATAAGCCATCTCCCTTTCGACACAAATAGAAGTATTGGAATGCAAGGGTAATCAAAAGACCTGAGCTGCAAAAGTTTGCAGTTTTCTTTAACAGAGTGAACTTTCTGTATTCTGTTTATCCCACCTCCCAAACAAATGAATAAAACTTAAGAATGATATGTAACCCAGATTGTATAAATGAAAATATCAGCTCACTCTACAAAAATAAACCTTCTGCCTGCTACATCGACAGAAAGGTAAAATATTAATTCTCAGAATATGGTGACATGAAAACCAATGGTAAAGGTAACATGAATTATAATAATGATAATGCCAGGATTTTTTTTTCCAGTCGCCTCCATGACAGGTTAAATAGCTTTGCTTCAACTCCATGTCAGTGTTTTCATGTACATATGAGGACATGAAGAGTCTGTCTGGCAGGATGCTGTGATAGGTAGGGCAGGGAGCAGAGACTGCAGTTTTAAAGTAGTTTTCTTACTGGGAAGTTGAGGTCATTTTCTTAGGCTCCTGCCTCCCTAATCGGCTCCCATCTTCCCTGGATTTGAGACCTTGTTCCTCTTCCCTGCAACATTGTAAAAAAAAAAAAAAAAAAAAGCCCTCACCATTCACTGTCTCAATTTGAATTTTGCTTGACACACTATTCCTAGCATCAGGGATGCATCACTTCCAATTGCGTTCCATGCTGTGCCGATTCTTTGCTACTACTGTGACAAGGGTGAGGATTGCCAGGCCATAGACCATGGGTGGGGAACCATTTTTCTTCTACCATCCTTTCGGGGGCCACACAAAATTATCAACTTGAAAATTACCCAATATATTTGGTTAAACAATCAACTCGCCCCTACTGTAGTGGCTGGAGCGGCTTCTCTTTGACATGGCTGTGTTGTTAGGTGATATTGGTCATGTTGCTTCTCAACTGATTTTCCAGTTTTGCTAGGGCTATAGACATCAAAGGAGAGGCTGGGAGCATATAAGATATTGGGGAGACTAAGGCTGGGGCATAGAGTTCACTGGAGAGCTGGATTTGAAAGGCAAGCACTCAGCAAAGTGTGTCTCCCAGTTTGAGCACTGCGGTCCCCAGGAATGTGCCTGAGGGCCGCAAAAAAGTCATCAAGGGCCGCATTCGGCCCTGGGGCCTGATGTTCCCTCCCCTTCCATAAACCAATGACTTGGCATTTCTTACCCCAAATGCCTCTCTGAGATGGGACAGACCAGGAGGAGACTCATCCTTTTATTGGTTGACGTGGGGCTGAACCCCAGTTACAGCATATAAGTAACCCCAACTTGGGACACTTCGGAGGTAGGACTGAACAACTTCCTCATGCTCTGGAGCTTCAGAGTGGAGCACAAACCCTGATGTCTGTGACAAGGATCTTAGCCCAAGGCTAAGTATACAATCGTAATTCCTAATTGTGCTTTCTGCAACAAAACAATTGTCCTAATTTTGCTGAAAAAATAAAGGATGAGCAGCTTCTTTATTGAGAGAAATTGGAGGCATGGTACGACAAATCCAATTTTCTCTGGAGCCTTCTCCCAGACACAACCCCATAAAACTTCTGCTTAAAAAAAAAAGAGATTCAGTTTCCGCCCTGTTCTCCTAAGCTGGGCACTAACCCTGGGTAGACGTTGTCAGTCTCCTTGGATATAAGCCACTTTACTTTTAATCCTTTCCCCCACCTCCCCCTCCCTGGTTTCCCCCCTCCCCCCCTGAACGATACTAGGTTTATATGTTGGTAAGTCTTTAAGTCTTTACCTCCCTGATATTTCGGGAAGGAAGCTTAATTGGGTCAGGTCCTCCTTTGGGAAGGTAACCTGTTTCTATCAATATATGTGGTATTTCACACTATCAAAGTTGTTTTGTTCTTATAGGTCTGTGTTTATGGAGTGCAGCCTTCACTCTTTTGTACTTTGTGAAATTTCAACTTTTGTCGGGAGGTGCAACATATTTTGTTCTTCACTTTCTATGTATTTTATTTTTGTTTTTCTCCATGCAAAAAGTTTAATAAACAAACATATATTTACAAAAAAAAAAAAGAGATTCAGAAGTACATGAAGATAAGGCAGCAATTTCATAAGACTATGCTACCTGCTCCCTCCCTCTAAAGGCTCACTCCCTGAGCTTATACAACCTCTGGCAAAAATTATGGAATCGCCTGGCTCGGAGGATGTTCATTCAGTTGTTTAATTTTGTAGAGAAGAAGCAGATCACACACATGGCACAAAACTAAAGTCATTTGAAATGGCAACTCTCTGCCTTGTAGAAACACTAAAAGAAATCTTGTAAAAAAAAAATATGGTAGCCAGTAAGGGTTACTTTTGGAGACCAAGCAGGGAGAAAAATTATGGAATCAATTCTGAGGAAAAAATGATGGAATCATGGCAAACAAGCAGAACAACACTCAAATACATTACTAGTATTTTGTTGCACCACCTCTGGCTTTTATAACAGCTTGCAGTCTCTGAGGCATGGACATAGTGAGTAACAAACAGTAATCATCAATTTGGCTCCAACATTCTCTGATTGCTGTTGCCAGATCAGCTTTGCAGGTTGGATCCTTGTCATGGACCATTTTCTTCAACTTCCAGCAAAGATTTTCAATTGGATTGAGATCCGGCTATTTGCAGGCCATGACATTGACCTTGTGTCTTCTTTCAAGGAATCTTTTCAGTTTTTTGCTCTATGGCAGGATGTATTCTCATCTTGATAAATGATTTCATCATCTCCAAACATCCTTTCAATTGATGGGATAAGAAAAGAAAGTGTCCAAAATATCAATGTAAACTTGGGCATTTATTGAAGATGTAATGACAGCATCTCCCCAGTGCCTTTGCCTGACATGCAGCCCCATATCATCAATAACTGTGGAAATTTGCATGTTCTCTTCAGGCAATAATCTTTATAAATCTCATTTGAACGACACCAAACAAAAGTTCCAGCATCATCACCTTGCCCAATTCAGATTCGTGATCACTGAATATGACTTTCATCCAGTCAGCCACAGCCCACGATTGCTTTTCCTTAGCCCATTGTAACCTTGTTTTTTTCTGTTTGTGTTAATGATGGCTTTTGTTTAGCTTCTCTGTATGTAAATCCCATTTTCTTTAGGCGGTTTCTTAGTTTGGTCACAGACATTGACTCCAGTTTCCTCCCATTCGTTCCTCATTTATTTTGTTGTGCATTTCCTGTTTTGGAGACATATTGCTTTGTTTCCGGCCTTGATGCTTTGATGTCTTCCTTGGTCTACCAGTATGTTTGCCTTTAACAACCTTCCCATGTTGTATGTATTTGGACCAGGTTTTAGACACAGCTGACTGTGAACAACCAACATCTTTTGCAGCATTGCGTGTTGATTTACCCTCTTTTAAAGGCCACTTTACACACACATCTGTGTCCAACTTCTGAACAGATCTCTGGTTGCAGTGAAATCATGGACACATTGCTCCATTTTGTACACAGCCACAAAATGGAACAATGTGTCCATGATTTCACTGCAACCAGAGATCTGTTCAGACGTTGGTCACAGATATCTGTGTGTGTGTAAAGTGGCCTTAAGAGTTTGATAATCCTCTTTTTTGTTTCAATTGACATATCTTGTGTTGGAGCCATGATTCATGTCAGTCCACTTGGTGCAACAGCTCTCCAAGGTGTGATCACTCCTTTTTAGATGCAGACTAATGAGCACATCTTTTTTGATACAGGTGTAAGTTTTGGGAATGATAATTTACAGGTTGATTCCATAATTTTTTCCTCAGAATTGAGCGATTCCATGATTTTTCCCCCTGCTTGGTCTACAAAAGTAACCATTACTGGCTAGCACATTTTTGTTCAAGATTTCTTTTAGTGTTTCTTCAAGGCAGAGGGTTTTGCCATTGAAATTACTTTAGTTTTGTGCCATGTCTGTGATCTGCTTTTTTTCTACAAAATTAAACAACTGAATGGACATCCTCTGAGCCAGGCGATTCCATATATCATACGTTTATATCGGACACAGGTTGCTAAAGTTGCAGAGAAGACATCTATGTCATTTGAAGATTCTTCACAACTCAATGACCCTATAGATTAGAAAACAATCTTTCTAACAAGTATTGAGTATCTTGTGTTTGACTTAGAACAAATGTCGCTTCTACTTGCCATGCAAGATCTATTTTTCGCTGGCTGGAACAACTGAAGGAATATCTAAGAATAGGCAAGCCTAAAGAAAACATTCTATTATTTCCACTTCTCCAAAAAGCCACACTATTCTTAGCAGATGTCTTGTCAAAATCTGTTAGAAAATATTGATGATACAGCAGCCACTCTTAACAACTCAAAGATGAATCCTATGGTTACAAAATATGGATGGGAGACATTGAGTCAAAGACGAGCTAAGTGCCTACTGTACATTTTTGCTGCATTTCTGCACTGAAAATGCAACATCCGCAGGCTTTGTAATGAAAAGGATTTTACAAAAGCTGTGCCCACATGTACATTTTTGGGTGCAGTGTTTTTGCAGCAGAAATCGCCAGCTTTTTGTTTTATGTCCCTGCAATTAACTTGCCTGTTTTTTTGGCTGCTTTTTTCCCCCATTCTACTCCATTCTAACTCCCAGAAAAAAGCACCACAAACAGGTATTCTCACAGTCCATTTCTGGTGCTCTTTTCCTGCGATTTCCAAAACAAAAAATGCACCAATACTCGCCATCCCCAGCGATCACCGGTGATCTCTTAATTTCAGGCATCGGGAGAAGCTAAGTTATTTGAGGACCTGCGCCGCCCCATGTGACCGGTTATGTGACTCAACCTGTCACATGGCCAGCCTGTGATTGGCCGAAATCCACAGATCCCTCTACCCAGGAAGAAGACCTTACTGGTCTTCATGGGCTCGTCAGAGGGTGAGAAATTGTGTGCGTCACCTTATTTGTGCTGCGTTTTTATGCTGCGTTTGTATGTGCACAAATGCAGTACAAAAAGTAAACGTAGTGGGCTTACAGCCTAAGTGCTGCCTGATCCCCTTTGAAAGAGATTATTTTGTCCAACGCCAGACAGTCCGCTTGAGAAAACTTCAGACAAAAAGAAGTCCCTTCCTGCACTCCTAATCTTCAGGAGAAAAAAAACGCAAAGCCATGCTCCTTCCATAGTGTGCCGAACGGAAAATGGGATGATAGAACAGTCCTAAGGAAGGAAAAGGCTGAAACATCCTCAATCAAACAGTTTTAATCTGGATAAATGACACCAACAAAGTAGGAGGCAGGATCTCAGAATCACATTTCCAGTGACAGAGGATCTTCAAAATGCTTACTATACCCCTGGATAAAATCTTTGAGGGGTGTAGTTTCCAAAATGCGATATGTTTTTTTTTTTTTGTTTTGTTTTGTTTACTTTCTTGGTACCTTAAGGACCGTGCAGATATGACATGTGCCCACAATCTATTTCAACCAAATATGTGTTCCAAAATTCAAATATTGCTCCTTCCCTTCCAAACCCTCCTGCTTGTCGAAACAGAAGATTCTGACCCATGTTTGGTATCGGCTCGCTGAGAAGAAACTGGAAAAAAAAAATCTTGGTCTTTTTTTTGACATGCTATCCCTTGTAAATACACTTTGCATTCATTCCTGTGAAGCACTTGAAGGGTTAACAATCTTCTTGAATGTGTTCTGGGTAGTCAGAGGTGGGCAGATTTTAGAATAGTGTCCCTTCTGGGCATTTTCTGTCACGAAGGCCTATGAAAATCACTTCGTATGTGATGTCGTCCCTAAAAAAAAATGATTGTGTTCATTTTTTTGTAAAAATGAGAAATTGCTGAAATTTTTAAGTCCTCTAACTTCCTAACAAAAAAACTAATATACCGTAAATTTCAAAAATGGTGCTGATGTAAAGTAAACACGTGGGAATTGTTATTTATGATTTTGTGTGAAATAGCTCTCTGTTTAAGGGCAAAATAATTCAAGGTTTGAAAATTGCAACCTTTTCAAAGTTTTCACCCAATTGCTGATTTTTTTCACAAATGCACAAAGTACCATTCTAAAATAACAACAAACATGAAGTACAATATGTCAGCAAAAAATGGTTCTTAGAATCACTGGGATCTGTTGACGCATTCCAGAGTTGTTACCTCAATAGATGTGAGCCTGATGCTATCACATCGGGCGGGTTGTGAGATCACTGGGGGCGGGCTCTGTGGTGCTGGGCGCAGTGGTTGTCTCTTCCCCTGTGCACTCTTTCCCGTCTGCTCTCTCTCCTCCCTGTGTGGCCTTCTCCCCTCTGTGCTCTCTTATTTGAACTGTCTTCCCTGTGTACTCTCCTCACTGTGCTATCTCCTCTCCTCTGAGCTTTTTCCCCCTCTGTGCCCTCACCCCTCCCCCAGTGCGCTCTCTGTGCCCCCTTGTACACTCTCGCTCCCCTGTGCTATGTCTCTCCCTTTTGTGCTCTCTCCCCCCTATGGTGCCAAAACATGGTGGCAGCGTAAGTGCGTATTCCCAAACTGCACCCTGGTCATGCCGCTGTCCTCTTTGTACCCAGGTGTCCAAAGATGGCGGCCACCTGAGTAAGTGCACCTGCGCATACATGTGTTAGCAGCAGGAGTTTCAGGTGGCAGTGGTTTTGGGTGATGATGGCACTGCTGGTAGTACTGCGCAATGTACCAGTACCACCAGTGGGTGCCATATTTGAACATACATTACTTTTTGCGGTCTGTGCCCCCCCCATCCCCGTGCGCGTTTTGTGCCCCCATTTTGCACACTCTGTGCCCCCACTTGTGTGCTCTCCTCGCTCTGTGCTGTCTCCCCCTGTGAGGTCCAAAGATGGTGGCCACATGAGGAACTGCCTTTGCAAAACTCTGTCCTACACTCCACTGACTTGGGGGCATCCTTCCCCGATTGTAAAGGGATCTTTGGTACCGTATTACTTGCCATAGGGTGACCATCCCTGTGGTTATACCTGGGTGCTTTGTGCCTTAAACACTTGTATGTCTGTATGTTTGTAATTACCTTGGCATTGGAGGTGATGTGTAATTGTGATCTTGCTACCAGGGAAAGGTTCCCTATTATTGTTAGTGCTTTTCTGACTCTCATTTTGACCCTTGCATTGACAAAATATTTGGAGCTCTTTCATATTGTCATAGACAATTCTGAATGTAAATAAGAACCACCTCAAGACCCTGTATAATACTTTTATATTTACCTAATGTCACATGGTTTATTTATTTTAGGAACTATACCATCCGTGTTTCATTACTTATTACATAGGCTTTATTGCAAAAATTGCTACCCCAGGTTGTTTTTTCCTCCTGCCCCCCCTCCTTTATTATTGAAACATCGCTTTAAATATGTTTGTTACATGTAGGGGCTGTTTAATTAGGCTGTATTTGGTACTACATTACCTTATGTGAATAATCGCTATTTTGACACAGATTGAGGCTACATCCTCTACTGCTAATGTGATACTACAAGTTGTAAGCGTGACTGGACTCCTTGCTTTCAATTGTTTTTATAACACTGGGTTCATGTTTATTTAAATTTTGGAAAATAAACTTAACTTTGCATATTATACCGGTGTGCACTCTGTATACGGAAGTTCTCCTTTTTCTCTTTTTTCTCTTTGGACACAAAGTTGTCCAAAGATGGCGGTGGCCTCAGGAATTTTCACCGGGTTCGCGCTGATGCAGTTCTTTATTCAGCGTGTGTGTGTGGCGGGCTGCATACAGTTATTTCCCAGCTTCAGTTTTGTGTGTCATCGTTTTCAAGTGTTAGTGGCAGTGTTGGTGGTATTGTGCAAGGGGCCAGTATCGCCAGTGGTGCCATATTTGCACATCCATGACTTGAGTGTGATATGCAGGCAAGCTGACACCAAAGATGATGACGGATGGGACAGCGCATTTTGTTTTTAAGTATATAGAGGCTGCAGCCTTTATATATACAGAGAGCGAGAGAGACATTGGGCTTTCTCATTCCCCCAGTGTGCTGTATGTCTTCCCCTGTGCACTCTCATCCCCTGTGCACTCTCCCACCGTGTGCACTTTACTCCATGCATTGTCTCACCCACCCTGTGCACTCTCCTCCCTGAGGACTGTGTTTCTACTCCCCTGTGTGGTGTGTCTCTTCTCCCCCAACATGGGGCCCCTGTGTACTCCTTGTCCCCCCCTCACCCAACAGGGGGCCACTGTGTGCTGCCTTTACCTCCCTTGACAGGGGGCCCCTGTGTGATCTGTTCCCCCTGACAGGGGGCCCTTGTGTGCTCTGAATCTCCTTGACAGGGGACCCTGTGCATTCTGTTCCCCCTGACGGGGGGCCCTTGGGTGCTCGGCCTCTCACCCCCCAGACGGGGCCCTAGTGCACTATCTCTGTCCACCTCCTGACAGGGGGCCCCTGTGTACTCTGTATGGACCCCTCCATAACATTGTCAGCCTGTCAGGGGGCCCCTGTGTGCTCTATCTGTGTCCCTTCCCTCCAACAGGGGGACCCTGTGTGACACCCAGCCGCTCTCTTACCTTTCGGCTCTACAATGAGCACAGCCTCAGATTGCTGACAGTTTATGAATTAGCCGGCTGCAGATCTGTGTCTCTATGTCCGGGTGGTGAATGAGGTCAATGAAAGTTGACATGTTGGAGACAGCAGCTGGGGGTCAGCACCAGTGGGTGAGGTGAGAAAACCACAGGGTCCCCCTTTCAGGGTCAGTCATACAAAGAGCACAGGGACCCCCTTCACATGGTGCTGAAGCCAGCCCTGATTAGCATCACCACATTGCTTATTTGCATGCACATGCAAATTAGCCATGTGGACTGGTAGAGCAACTCAATTGTCCCTGACTCTGGTCCTGCATATGTGCACTTACTCATGCGCATAATAAGAGGTGATCTGGGTGGAAGTGGATGAGAGATGCCACAAGTCAATTATATAAATACAGTGACTTTGGTCAAAATTCTAAAATTTTACTACATTATTAAAGGGGAATTCTTGCGAGAACATTTTTTTGTATGGTCCCTGCACTCCTATGCTATTATGCTGAGCTGCCTATTATACTTGTATAATGTTTAGAACTCATATCAATCACTTATTAACTAACTGCTCTTTACCCGTCACCTCTCTTGTATGGGATAATATGTCACACCTGATTGAGCAGCTCTACCACCTCCCTCCGCAATCCGCTTCACTGGGTCCAATAACAGACGCTTCCTCAATCACATGGGTGTGATGTCACATAAGGTTCTGCACTGAGTTGATGTCTGCTGTACTGCACATTTTGTGTTTCCCACTCCCACACTTCCTCCTCATCACGCCCTCTCTCTGTTGGAGTTTCACAAGGCTCTGTCCTGGGGCCTCTACTTTTCTCCATCTATACCCTTGGCCTAGGACAACTCATACAGTCCCATGGCTTCCAGTATCACCTGTACACTGACGACACTTAAATCTACCTCTCTGGCCCAGATGTCAACTCTCTGCTGTCCAGAATCCCGGAGAGTCTGTCAGCCATATCCTCCTTCTTCTCTCGCTACCTAATACTCAATGTAGACAAAACCGAACTCATCATCTTTCCTCCATCCCATCTTTCATCTTCACCACCTGATCTATCTATTATGATAAATGGCATCATGCTCTCTCCCACCCCTCAAATTCGCTGCCTTGGGGTAACTCTTGACTCTGCCCTATCCCCTGTCGCCTTCTGCTCAAGAATATTTCCAGAATCCGTCCTTTCCTCTGCCCTCAATCTACTAAAATTCTTGTACATGCCCTCATCATCTCCAGCCTTGACTACTGCAACATTCTCCTCTGCGGCCTCCCTGCTACCACTCTTGCACCTCTACAGTCTGTCCTCAACTCTGCTCCCCACTAATCCACCTCTCTCCTTGCTACTCCCCTGTTTCTCCCCTCTGCAAATCCCTCCACTGGCTTCCAATTCCCCAACGAGTCCAGTTCAAGCTACTAACACTGACCTACAAAGCCATCCATAAACTGTCTCCTCCCTATATCTCTGAACTAATCTCCTACTATCTTCCCTCATGTAACCTTCCATCCTCCCAAGACCTCCTGCTTTCCTCCACACTTATCCGTTCCTCACACAACCCCCTCCAAGATTTCTCTCGAATATCCCCATCCTCTAGAATTCTACGCCCCAACACGTCAGATTATCCCACACTCAGATCCTTCAGACGGAACTTGAAAACCTATCTCTTAAGGAAAGCTTACAGCCTGAAATGACCAAGCCGCAGCCCCACCGCCTCCGGAGCTGCTGCCCCACCGCCACTGGAGCTACCACCTCTCTACCACCAGATCTGCTGCAACCCGGACCTACTGTTTCCTCCCCATTCCCCTGTAGAATGTAAGCCCGCAAGGGAAGGGTCCTCTCCCCTCTGTATCAGTCTGTCATTGTTAATTTGTTTACTGTAAACCAGATCTATAATTTTGTATATAACCCCTTCTCATGTACAGCACCATGGAATTAATGGTGCTATATAAATAAATAATACTAATAAAGTACAGAGAGCAGGAGTTGTGACCACACCTCTTCTCTGCGGAGAATGTCACAAAATGGGACCTTCTATGATGTCAAGCCCATGTGATTGAATGTGGAACCATCTGTTATCGAATGCGATGAAGCTGACTGAAGAGGGAGGGAGGACAGCTGCAAAATCAGGCATGACGTATTGTCCCATACGGGAAGGGTGATGGGTGAGGAGCAGTTAGTAAATAAGTGATTTATATTCGTTCTAAACATTATGCAAGCATAGTAGACAGCTCAGCATTACAGGATAGGGGTGCAGGGACCATACAAACTTTTTGTTATCCTTCTGTAGTTCCCCTTTAAGGTCAAAATTTGCTCAAAAAAGGTCAAAATTCAGATTTTTTTTTTTGGAAGCCACTAAAGGAGTAAAAATGAAAATTATAAAAGTTTTGGTATTTCCATAATCCTACTGATGTTAAAGATTATGTTTTGGGGGTCATTTTTGTTTGTATACAATGAATGATCTAAAAATATTCCTCAAAAAACAATGGCAGTTTTTTTTTTTTCCCCCACCATATACTTATATAAGTATCCGCTACCTCTGGTATTTAGTTCTCAACCAGTTCGTTAACAAAGAAAGTTTTATTTTTATACAGTGGATTGCCTTCTTCTATGTTTACCGCATAGATCTGGGGTTCCTCCACCATCCATCAGACAGTAGGCAACCTGAGTTGGAAACATCTGAAGTGAATAACGCATCCACCCAAAATAACCCATGTCCCTTGTGCCTAGGGTTTCAGCACAACACCTTGGCTGTGCAAAATGTTTGTTTGCAGATAAAATACATTTTTGTACCTTGATAGCCAGTAGATAACAAACACTGTTTTTTTTTTTTTTACTGGAGAACACTGAGTGGTTGATACCTTTTAATGGCCCGCTGAAAAGATAAAAGTAAATAGTAAGCTTTCCAGAACACCCAGGTCTCTTCATCAGGCAGATGGCTCTCAATTGTTTTTTTTTTTGCAATTTTACCACAATGCAGAAGGAAAACTTTAAAAAAGGGTTTCATAATGTGAACAATCCATTTCTGAAGTTTGGTGTTTGGGGAACTGTGAGATCTCTATATTGGACACCAGGGGACAGTATAGGACTGAATAACCAGCTGTAGCAGCAGAAATCCATGTATTCTGATTCTTCCTTTTTATCTTTTTATTATCACATCTATCAATGACCTATATTTGATTTTCTTTTATTTCTATTTTCTGATTCTTTTTCTTTCTCACATGTATCACTGAATTTTATATGATCTTTTTTTTCCTGCCTCAAATAACAAATTATCAAAATAGTTTTTTGGGAATTTTTTTTCTTTAAATATGGCCTGGAAAACACAGGCAACTCTATATATGAAATATGGAACTGCTGCTAGATGAATCTAATTTTTGAGTCCAATTAAAGTAAAGGCTCTTGCACGCGAGCGTATAAATTGGATGAGTACAATGATATACTGTAGGCGCAGTAACCATGTTATTTGTTTCTCGTTTGTCCTGAAGAAAGAATTGCAGCATGCTGTGATTGTCAATGAGTCTCGACTCACTCGCACCCATACGAGTCTATGGATGTGAATGAAACATCTGATGTCATCTGAGTGCAGTGTGATATATACCAAGACTGGCAATGAAGGTGATGGAGAGATTAATCTCTCTCTCCTCTCTGCACTTGTGATCTGATTATAGGATCGGATCACAGTAGGGGACATTTGGTCACGCTCGCAGCAGATCGGAGCGTCATTAATGTATCCCATGCAATTCTCTCGCATCGGATGCCATGCGCCAGTGTGACTCCGGTTTACTAACCATTTTTTTCGGACCATAAGACACACTTTTTACCTCCAAATTCTGGAGGAAAGTGTGGGGTGCGTCTTATGGTCCGAATGTACTGTGGCTGGCTGTGTGGAGGGGGCAGCTGCAGAGTGGGAGCATGGGGGAGGCAATTGTATGACCGGTGTGCAGGGAGAGAGCAGGCAGAGGTGACAGCATACCTCTGGAGCCCAGCATGTGTTCACATTAACTGCTGCTGTCACTGTGATCCATCATCCTGCAGCCATGGTATAGCACTTCTCTCTTAGTGCAGGACCTGTAATAAGGAGGGCGGGCTGGAGCATCACATGACTG
The DNA here is from genome assembly GCA_033576535.1 of Allobates femoralis. Taxonomy (NCBI): domain Eukaryota; kingdom Metazoa; phylum Chordata; class Amphibia; order Anura; family Aromobatidae; genus Allobates; species Allobates femoralis. The sequence goes on from JARQOC010000004.1 coordinate 319,699,734, forward strand.
CCCAGAGCCACCCTCTCTTCATTACAAGTAATGCTCCAGCCCGCACTCTTCATTACCTCATCACAGGTCCTGCACTAAGAGAGAAGTGCTATACCATGACTACAGGATGATGGATCACAGTGACAGCAGCAGTTAATGTGAGTGTAAAACCTTAGAATGAATTCTTAGTGTCAATAAAGAGCTGTACATATAGGCTTTCTACCACTCCTGTGGTGAACTATAACTCCCAGCATGACAAAGGATCTGCTGGACATGCTGGGAGTTACAGTTCTCCCTTGATATGAACTGCACTTATGAGATCTTAAAGCAGCACTCCAGTGTTTTCAGCAGTGGAGTGGCACCTTATATGTAAACCCTCTCCTCTGGTTCTTATACATTTCCTTGGGTAGTCCATTAGATATCAGATAATCCTATTTTATGATGGTAAAGCAAATGAATCCTATATTCCTTGCCATTAAAGAGGCTGTCTAATACTGGACACCCCTTCTAAAAAGCACCATTGTGCAACATAAACTATATTGTAGGTATCGTGCAGTATTATATAATGCTATTACTTCATAATTATGCAAAGTATTGTGATGTTTTATTAAAGAAATTAGATTGTTAGGCAGTAGTAAACATGTTATAGTAAGATGAGCAAGGAAAAGTTAAGATTTATGTAGACCTACAGTGAGAAGGAGTTTAGGAAGGAAACGATTGGATAATTATGTTAATATGTTTTTCCCTAGTCCATCAGCAGTATATATGGGGTTACTATGCCCCTATGCGCCAGTGGGACAAAGCGGAATTTTTGATAAGTTTGCAGGTCCCTCCACCCAACATAAAGGGGGAGCCTCCCTGAGATCACTAGTTTAATAACATGCCACTAATAACAGAAATACTCTTTAGGGTGGCAGCCTTGTGCTGCTGATGGACTAGAGGAAAACAGATTAACATTATAATCCAATCTTCCCCTTTGTCCACAGCAGCACAATATGGGAATTAGAAAGTATTTATTGGAGAGGGTTTGAAACAGAGTCCAGAATAGATCTGGCAAATGTAGTAGAAGAAGCAGAGGATGCTTCGACTGTAGTATTTAAAGAAAGTTATCAACGTGGACCATAGAGACATTATCTCTTTCTGCCCAGGTTGTTGAATCTGCCCTAGCAGAATGAGGATAGAAAATAGAAGATTGCGGGGTTTTTGGAGCACTGATGCAATAAACAAGGTGGAATTGGGTTACAGTTTGAAGACACAATTAACTCTTTGGTACGCCATAACACATTTCAATAGCCACTCTTATCTTCCTCAGGTGGTACAATAACCTGAGGAAGATAGCAGTGGCTATTGAAACACGTTGTGGCTTGCAAAGGAGTTAATAAAAAGGTTTGTGAGTTCAAACTATAACCCAATTCCACCTTCTTTATTGCTTCAGCTCTCCTAAAAACCTGCAATCTTCTATTTCCTATGCATATGTCCCTCTGTGTGGGTGATCGGTAGGAGCTGCTCTGAGCAAGCCTGCAATCAAAGAAAAGAACCTGCAGTGACGTGGTGAAAACAACGCCCCCTGCGGTCACATGATCGGGTCCCATGACCAGACCACGAAACGCTGTATAACACTCTGTCCCGGAATCCCTGCGTTCATGCTGATCTTTGGCAGACACGTTTTAACTGAGGTTGTGCAGGGGTGCACAACCCCAAAATATGAGACGCCGCTTGACGATACTTTTAACCCCCTAAATGGCCATGGTTCAGCCTATGGGCGCTCCTTGTTTTTTTCTTGTTTTACCTAGCAGAATGTGCAGAAGTGAACTGGAATGTTGGAATTCTGGCAGCATAGCTTAATAAAATCACAAATCCATCTTGACAAAGAAAGTTCCCTTGGAACTTCCCCGCATGAAGTACTAATAGGTTTTTATACCTTTTGAAGTTCTGAGTCCTCACATCTTAAGGGTCTGAAACCTCCACTCCACAGAGTTTAGGGGTTCAAATGGCCTCCAGCCGTTTGGTTGCCCAGTGGTTCTTGGCTTAGTACTCAGTCTAGAGATTCAAGGTCTCAAGCCAGAAATTTACTTTAGATAATCTTTGAGCTGCTGCAACTCTGTAATGCTGATGCTATTAGGCTTAGATCCTCTGTCAAATCCATCCTGTAATAACTTCAAGGTCTGTGGAATGGAAGGCTCGTCATGGTTGATAAATCTCAAAGTGCACTCAGAAAGAAAGATCCATTTTGGTTGCTTCACTCCTGGAGTGAGCTAGTGTAACCAACACCCTGTTTGAAAAACCCTTGTTTTTTTTTTTAGTAAGGGCAATTAGCCATCAAACTGAGTTCTTAGGTTTTGACACAGAACAGGTCCCTAGGATTGGGTCCTGCCAAAGGTGAACTTTCTAGAACTGACCCAGGCTCATACACTCCTAGAGTGAGCTAGGCTATGAAGAGAATGAACCATGATCTTGTGGGCCAGAATGGAAGTATGGTTATGCCTGGTCTTCATCAATACCCTTGGAATCATGGAAGTCGGCAGATAAATGTGTTAGCTTGAAGATGCATGAGACGGACATGACTTCTAATGCCATTGGATTGTCTGGCTATAGGGAGAAGCAGTTCACTGTTTTAACATTCTCTCTAGTTGCCATCAATTTGTTTTTGAAGAGCCTCACGTCAGTGCAATCAGTCTGAACACTTCTGGATTCAGTCACCATTCTCCTGACTGATAACCTGGTTACTGTTGAATCTGTCCACGGAAACAAATCTGAGCCACTTCTGACATGAGAGGGGGAGATTTCATACCTCTTTATTTGTTTATGTAACAAGCACAGGAAATGTTATCAGTGCAAACCTTCACTGTTTGACCTCTCAGGGATTCCGTGCAGGCTGGAAGAGTTATATAGATAGCTCTTAATCTCTTACATTGGAGAGTAGGAGAAACTCTGTAATGGAACAAGACCTTGCAATGGTACTATATTTTTGAGTGGGCTCCCCAACCTGTTCCTGAGGTAACTTCCACCGGTATTATTCAGGCAGTTCCCTCTATCCCTGCCATGCGGAACACTTCAACTAAGAAAATGTTCATCTTGTTACTGTGGAAGGGACCACATTGTATCCAGGTTGGAAAGAAAACGTCTGTTCCTGTGCTAGGACCCCAGGAACAGCCACGGCTGTGGAAGTTAATAACCCTAGTAATCTCATGAGAGTTCTTATTGGGATTCTACGATTACATGTGAAAAAGCCAACCTCCTCCGCATCTTCCTCTAGGTGGAGAGATATATAGTTTTATATCGTAGAGTGGATCATACACAGCAGGAAGGATTTCTACTTCCTTGAACCCCATGCTTATCAGCCAGCCGAGGTCTGTAAGAGTAATCTGTAAGTGTTCTAGAAGGAGATGACGAGATGAAGCTAAGAGCAGCCAGTCGTCCAGATATGGAACAACGCATATTCGCTGAAGATGAAGTCTAGACCTTATTACCAATACCATTCTGGGCGATTATTAATCACACTTGCTTGGGTTCAGAACCAGACACAGGTGAGTATGTGGCACCCCAGGGGTTAATATGCCACAATAACACCACATAGGTTCTCTCCCCACTACACACTGACAAACACTAGCACCTCTGGGCCAGGAGGGGGAGCACCACCTGCTCCCTTAAATACTCCAGCTCATGAGGGAGAGCTCAGTTCAGCTCGGAGCAGGGCTGTGAAGAGCACAAGTTAGTGCAGAACTTAGTGCAGGCCCGGCAAGGGTCAGAGGAACAGAACTACAGACAGAGGAACACGTCTGGGAGCTGGAGTGATACCTTCACTTGCCCCAGAAGAGCGCACAGAACGGACACCGAATCCGGTACTGTGTCTAGCACCCACAGCACAGTGAATCCAGGAACAGTGGGATCTCTAGATGCCCACAGTACCAGTGCAAAGCAACACGGAGGGGTCAGCACAGCACAGAGGACTCAAGTTGCCTAGCCAAGTGGTACCAGCAGAACACAGAGAAAGAGTGAGAAGTCCCAGCAGCTTAGCTAGACGCAGCAGCCCAGGACACACACACAGCGTAACACGAGGAAGCTGACGACCCGGACAGGGTGGGAAGAGAGCTTAGCCCCATTACAGACTCCGTGAACTATAACCTGCAACAACATCTGCAGTAAAGCTTTGGAAATAGCAAAACTGTGAGTCTGTGTATTGATTGCAACCTTTGCCTTACATACAGCAACAGAGAGCTCCCACCTGCAGAGATACCAGCCTGTCAGCTCTGCACATGGATTAGAAGAAGCTGCAGCATCAGGAGAAGAGGAGAATTGCATCTTTGACTACCAAACGTGAGTGTGTGTCCTTTAACCCGTCTTCACCATTCTTATCCATTATAGACTATACCATCACTGCCCCGGGGAATACAGTTCTACCCACGGGAACTATTACACCTCAGCTGCCATTCCATCATCCCGGAGGTTCTGCAGCAGCGGCGGCCCCATCACTGGCCGCATATGGTGGGTGGCATCATGACTGACAATCCCCTGTAAATACACCCCTTTTATTTGCCAGGGCCCGGGAAACGGACCGGACCAGGACCACCCGTGACTTACCCCGCAGCAGACACGGTCCGGTACCGAGTACCCTCGTCCCAGTGGGCTCGACAAGTATATCTTCCCAACATGGATACTAGGACAGGTTACAGACTAGACAGAAGAATTATCTTCTGTATTGCCCCTTCTAGAACCTTCTCCCTGGAAGATGGAAAAGTCCTTGACTCCAGGTCTTTCTTTGGGATAGGAGATGAAAGGCACTAGAAATCACTGATTTTACAACTTCATGCCCAAACCCTGCAGACAGCAAGGGGCAACCAAACTGCACAGCACAACTGAGTCAGTCTTTTCCTCCTCGGAATACTTCCTGAGTTGTCTTGGAGTCTTGCACAGAAAGATGAGGTTGCTCCTCTTCTTCTTGAGACTGAAATCACCCTCTACCTGGCAGCTGTCCTATTTTTTGCTGAGAGATATCGCTTAAAAAATCTAAGGCCAGACTGATGACCTTGAAGTCCTGTAGGATATCCTACTAGATACTCCATATCGATTACCACTTCCAAATGTTTTGAAGGCTGCGCACCAATGGAGAACTTCTCAGAGGCCAAGGGATAAGATCCATATCTATGGGCCAGTCATATATTGTCATGCCTTGATTTCAGGATTTAATCCAGTGACTTCTTGCTGTAAGGCTGATTTCCCTGTCTGCTGAGCTATGGTACCTTTCCTCCTTCTCTCCAGTAGCAATTGCCACTTCTACCTCAGGAGGCAACACCCAGTTCTTAGACAGAGCCTCATTCAAGTGAGAGCGCGTTTACTTAATTCGCCTTTCATAAGTCAAAGACCTTGTCCTCCACGGTAAAGACCCTGGGCACTAGAAGTAGAGGTAGCCCAGCCATTTGAGCACTTACAGATTCTTAATATCCATTTTAACTCTGAGCCTTTGCCAGGCCAACTCCTTGCAATGCACCAAAAATGCAGCCAATGGAATGTGCCATGCATCAGAGAGATGTGCAAAAGGTAAACAAGGAACTGCTGAGGCGCAAAGCCAGGACCTCTCGTTCACCACCCAGGTGCTTCAAGCTAATGCTGGGCAAAGCCCTATTTCAACGTTGTAAAGCAGCATTCCTAACCACTGAGCCACCTATGTGTTCATCATGGGATTTGACTTAACTTCAGAACTGTAATGCAACACTGCTATACACTGAACCAGCGAGCAGTTCAGCCATAGCCCAGTACTCTCACTATACGACTTCAATAAATGTAGCAGATTTCCTCGAGAAGTAGGGAACTCAGCCTGGCAGGTGACACTGTCTGAGGGCAACCATGTTCATTTTAGAATTATGGAACTTAAGATTCTCAGTATGTATCTCGTGCTTGTCAGACATATACTTTATCCACAGCAATTGGGACACACGTAGTGCTCTATTGTTCGGGGCCTAGACCGGTGATTTAAGCCCTGGTCTTGACAGCAATTTGCTGGGACCCAAACTGAGCAAGACCTGAGATCCGGCTAGCAGAGATTGGACTTTACACCATGTGGAGATGGATAGAACAGAGATGTAGATGGTGAAGGGCTTGTCTGCACACTATTCCACATGGAGTAAGCTGCAAGCTGATCAGTGTTGATAGAAATATACATGCTTTTTTTTTCCAGCAATGCCTCGTGAAAGCAGCACATGGCTCTTAATTCCAGAGTCTCCCAGGCAGCACATCTCAGGCTGCATTACACAGCCTGATTATCCAGTGCTCAACAGCACTTGGCTGCAGAGAACACTCAGGAACTGAATGCTGCCCCGCCCAATTTCAGACCTTGGTGCTACACCTGACCTGGATAACCCCCAACTGCATAGTTGCTGCTTCAGTTTAGAATTACCATATTATCACAGACCTGTGACACTTTTACTCCTTACCAGCCAAGAGGTGGGTTCTAAGGATACCAGCAGCAGCCCGATACCCAGCAAAACAATGGTGGCACACACGGCGCCAACATAAGTACTGTGCAGCCAGAGCAGGAAGTGCAATGAAACTATGGAGCCACACACATAACACCAGCCTGAGCCTAAAAACGGCTCGCAGTGAGCCGCCAGTCCAGCTCCTCCACAGCCTGGAATCACAATGACAAAGCTGGTAAAGCAGGGCCAGGAAGAGGGAAAAAAATTTCCACATATGACAAGGGACAAAGTAAAATACTGTTGACCTCAGGGTGGATCCCCCCTTTGTGCCAGGGGGAGGCAGGGTGGAGAGAGCTGCAAACGTATTAAAAGTTCAGCTTTGTCCTGCTGGTGCAGAGGGGCATGGTAAACCCATATTGTGCTGCTGTGGACGAAGGGGTGATGATTGTTCTTCGTTAACAGTAGATCAGCAGTTAACAGTAGAACTTGTTGTGGAGAAGTAAAGGAAGTGGGTCACTGGGTGTGTAATAGGAAGTTTGCAAAGATGGCAAGTAAGTGGTATATATGGCCGGAAGATCTTTGACACTGAGAATTGAGCATTACTGAATTAAGTGCAGTTCTAGTTAGCATGGCCTGAAGCCAGAATAACTGTGGATTGCGGGGCCCAGGACACCTACAGAGGGTTGGGTGGATGAAGAAACATGTAAATCTGTCCTGGCAGCATAGAATGAAAGACAAGGCTGACCAGCTCAGAGCATGGGTACTACTGCAGAATTGGGCTATAGATAGGCAGAAAGAAGATAACATGGAGATGGAAAGTAAAATTTATACATTCTTCGTTTACGAATCCTGTCTTATAAGTTTTACCTCAACACTTGACCTCCAATGATATGCTTCTGTTGTTGCAGAAGAAGTGCCTAAAATACTGCTACCTCTGGTGAACAGTTCTCAACCAGTTCATCAATAAAGAATGTTTTATTTTCATATAGTAGACTGTGTACTTCCATGTGTACAGTGTAGATATGTGATTCATGTACCATTCTACAATACGCAACCTGAGTTGAAAAATATAAAGGGAATAACAGCACACATGCAATCAGAAAAACCCATTTCACTGGTGCCTAGGGTCGCAGCACAACACCTTGGCCTGTGCCATTTTTATATTTCCTCTAAGCCAGGGATCTTAAACACGCGGCCCTCAGGGCTTCAAAATGTGGCCTGCGGCACCATAGACAACGTAAGGATGCTGGGATCCACTGTGCAGGGGGCCGCCACGGTGTAGTGTGCTGGGGACTGCGGCTTTATTATCACTTCCTGCAGCTTCTATGACAAGCTCTGAGCCTCCTTCCCTCAGCTACATCAATGGAAGATGACGAGCCAATCAGATCACAGACTCGCAAGTGATGTCGGCCAATCAGAAACCTCAAGTGACGTCATACGCTGACGTCACTTGCGGGTCTGTGAACTGATTCGCCCGCCAGCTTCCATTGATGTAGCTGAGGGAAGGAGGCTCGGAGCTTGTCGTAGCGGCCGCAGGAAGTGATAATAAAGCTGCAGTCCCCAGCACTATGCACCGTGGTGGCCTCTTACACAGCGCACTGCGGCTGCCCCTTACAAAACGCACCGTGGCGGCCCCCTGCACAGGGGATCCTGGCATCGTTAAGGTGTGTGTATGAGAGAGTGTGTGTGTATATGAGTGTGTATTAGAAAGTGAGTGTGTATGAGAAACTGTGTGTGTGTGTGTGTGTGGGTGTGTGTATGAGAGTGTGTATGTGAGTGTGTGTATGAGAAAGTGTATGTGTGTGTGTGTATGAGTGTGTGTATGTGAGTGTGTATGAGAAATGTGTGTGTGTGTATATGAGTGTATGTATGAATGTGTTCATGAGTGTGTGTGTATGAGAGTGTGTATGAGTCTGTGTAAAAGTGTGTGTATGTGTGTATGAGAAAGTGTGTGTGTGAGAATGTATATAAGTGTGTGTATGAGAGAGTGAGTGTGTAGAAGAGTGAGTGTATAAGAGTGAGTGTATATGAGTGTGCGTGTGTGAGAGTGTGTGTGTGTGTAGGAGAGTAGTATGAGAGAGTGTGTATGTGCGTGTATGAGAGTGTGTGTATGAGCGTGTGTGTGAGTGTGTATGAGAGCCTGTGTGTGTGTGTATGCAAAAAGAAGAGAGACCAGGTTGGGACATCACTACAAAGTGGCATCAGGATTGGGACATTACTACAAGAGGACCAGATGAGGACATTACTACAAGAAGAGGACCAGGATGATGACATTACTACAGGAGGACCAGATGAGGACATTACTACAAGAAGAGGACCAGGATGGGGGCATTACTACAAGATGACGGTCACAATGGAGACATTACTACATGATGAGGACCAGGATGGGGACATTTCTACAAGATGAGGACCAAGATGGTGACATTACTACAAGAATGACCAAATGGGGGACATTAATATAGGATGGGGACCAGTATTAGGACATTATTACAAGAAGAGGACCAGGATGGGGACATTACTACAAGTGAAGACCAGGATGAGAACATTACACAAGATGATGACCAGGATGGGGACATTACTACAAGAAGGGAACCACGGTGGGGACATTACTAAAAGGAGATCAGGATTTGAACATTACTACATTGAGCGAAAAATTCTGGAATTACTAAAAATGTCACTTAGTAATGTGGCCCCCCTGATATCAATTTTTTTCTATGTGCGGCCCACCAACCCAGCCGAGTTTGAGACCCCTGCTCTAAGAAGTGCTTCCCAAACTTTTTTTAATGTCTCCTGAATTCTTTTGTAAGAGAAAAATAAGTACAACATTTGTCAATTAAGTTGCTAAACCAGAGAATGCTGCAGTCATAGGTTTGTTCAGCTTATAATAATGACTTCTGTGAAAACTGCCTGATCAACAACTAGAGAGCACCTCACCAAAAACTAGGGGGCAGCTCACCAACAGCAAAGGGGTACTTCACAACAGCTAGGAGACACCTCACAAACAGCTAGGGTGTGCCTCACAACAGCTAAGGGATGCCTCAGTAATAGATAGGTGTACCTCACAACAGATCAGAGGTGCTACATTACAGCTAGAAGGCACATCACAAACAGCTAGGGTGCACCTCACAAACAACTAGTGGATGCCTCACCAACAGCTAGGGGGCACTTCACAACAGCTAGTGGGTGCCTTATCAACATCTAGGGGTGCTTCACCAACAGCTATGAATGCATCTCACAAAGGATAGGGGACACTTCCCTAACAGCTAGGGGGTGCTTCACAACAGTTGGAGGTGCCTCATAACAGCTATGGGGAACCTCACAACGGCTAGGGGGTGCCTCCCAATTGCTGAGGGACCTATCACTAAAAGCTATGAGTGTATCTCACAACAGCCTGGGGGGTGTGATTCACCAACAGCTAGGATCACCTCATTAATAGCTAGTTACCAAAGTGCAAAATTTGTCAATTAAGTTCCTAAATCAGAGAATGCTGCAGTCATAGATAGCTTTGCTAAGCTTATAATCATTTCTGTGAAATCTGCCTACACAGAACAGCCTCTCCAACAGCTAGGAGGCATTTCACACACAGCAAGGAGGCCGCTGACCATCAGTTAGGGGATGCCCCACCAACTACTATAGAGCGCCTCACCAACGGCTAGGAGGCACCTTACAAAAAGCTAGAGGGGATCTCATAACAGCTAGTGGAGTTTTCACTGGCACATACCACAATGTTTTTGATGATATTTATGCAATTTATAGATTATCGTCATGGAATCATAGAAATGTAGAGTTGGAAGGGACCTCCTGGGTCATCTGGTCCAACTCCCTGCTGAAAGCAGGATTCACTTAAAGAGGACCTGTCACCAAACCAGGCATGGTGATCTAATTACAGCACTGGATGCAGCATGTCTGTAGCATGCAGGCAAGGGGTCACCCAGCACTTGAGCAGCCCTGTACCCCGAGATAATACAGTTAGAAAACTTACATGCTACAGCCACTAAGGAGGTGGCTAGGGGCTGCAGCCAAGGGCAGATTCACACCCCCTGCATGTTTAATCTGCCCACCGCTGCCAATCATTCTCTCCCTGTCTGCAGCATTTAAACAGAGTTTTTTTGTCTCTCTCCCAGAAAGTCTGTTAGCCCCGCCCCCTGAGGGGCGGGGCTAAACAGGAGAGAAAAAAACCCTCTGTTTAAATGCTGCAGACAGGGAGAGGATGATTGGCAGCGGTGGGCAGATTACACAGGCAGGGGGGTGTGAATCTGCACTTGGCTGCAGCCCCTAGCCACCTCCTTAGTGGCTGTAGCATGTAAGTTTTCTAAGTGTTTTATCTCGGGGTACAGGGCTGCTCAAGTGCTTATGGACCCCTTGTCTGCATGCTGCAGACATGCTGTATCCAGTGCTGTAATTAGATCACCATGCCTGGTTTGGTGACAGGTCCTCTTTAATCATCCCAAACAGATATCTGTCTAGTCTGTGTTTGGAGACTTCCATTCCTTTTTCTTGCAGAGATTATTCTAAAAACATGTTGATACGAGCAAAAAATGTTGCTGATTCCAAAACCAGACCTCACAGACCTCTAAAAATAATTAATGTAAAAGTAATAATATGATTATGTTTTAAACACATTATAATCAATCTGTTATCAAGTGGTGAGAATATTTAAGTAATACTCATATCGGAGATCAACAGTATTCTCAAATCTACTGTATATTGGAGTCAGGTTGTAGATTACTCCCCAAACTGGGTATCACTATTGGTAATTTGATGTCACCTAGTGACCAAAGTAATAAATTAGATACTCATTCACAAAGGTAGTTATCTATCGTGGGGATAATAAACAATGTACCTTGTGCCAGTACATGTTCAATACACAAACGTGTTTTCCCTGTAACTTAAAAAGAATATAGGATGAAATCCTTTACTAATTGTGGCAGTCAGGGCCGGCGTCAGCACCCGGCATACCCGGGCAAGTGCCAGGGTCTTGAACAGCTGGGGTGGCCCACTGGCCATCAGGGACAGGCAGCTCTGGCAGCCAGGGGCCCATTAGGGACAGAAAGCCCTGTGAACAAGGGGCACATCAGGCAGGTGCAGCATGGCGCTGAGTGCTCTGCTGAGCTCCGAGTGTATATGGCTAATTTGCATGTGATGCAGATTAGCCATGTGCTGGCTCTAGGGAGCAGTGGCACGTCCTCCTTTGCCAACTGCAGCAGAGTGATGAGTCATCACCCTGCAACCTCATACACTGCTGCAGGAAGGAGGAAGCTCTACAGTCCCGGGAGCTGCTGCTATAAGGATGTGGTGGGGAAGAATCTGAGGAGGACACAGCCCCAGGGAGTGGATGGAAGGTGAGTATATATAGAGGCTTTGCTGACTGTATATAGAGGCTATTCAGACTGTATATAGAGGCTATGAAGACTGTATATAGAGGCTGGTTGACTATATAGAGGCTATGCAGACTGTATATAGAGGCTGGCTGACTATATAGAGGATTTGCTGTCTGTATATAGAGGCTGTGCTGACTGTATATAGAGGCTGTGCTGGGGTATATAGAGGATGTGCTGACTGTATATAGAGGCTATGCAGACTGTATATAGAGGCTGGCTGACTATATAGAGGATTTGCTGTCTGTATATAGAGGCTGTACTGACTGTATATAGAGGCTGTGCTGACTGTATATAGAGGCTTTGCTGACTGTATATAGAGGCTGTGCTGACTGTATATTGAGGCTGACTGAGCTGACTGTATATAGAGGCTTTGCTGATTCTATATAGAGGTTGTGCCTACTCTATATCTAGGCTGTGCTGACTGTATATAGAGGCTGCCTGTGCTGACTGTATATACAGGCTGCCTGTGCTGACTGTATATAGAGGCTGTGCTGACTCTATATAGAGGCTGTGCTGACTGTATATAGAGGCTGCCTGTGCTGACTGTATATAGAGGCTGTGCTGACTGTATATAGAGGCTGTGCTGACTGTATATAGAGGCTGTGCTGACTGTATATAGAGGCTGTGCTGACTGTATATAGAGGCTGTGCTGACTGTATATAAGGCTGCTGTGCTGACTGTATATAGAGGCTGTGCTGACTGTATATAGAGGCTGTGCTGACTTATATAGAGGCTGTGCTGACTGTATATAGAGGTCTGTGCTGACTGTATATAGAGGCTGTGCTGACTGTATATAAGGTGTGCTGACTTTATAGAGCTGTGCTGTTATATAGAGGCTGTGCTGACTGTATATAGAGGCTGGTGCTGACTGTATATAGAGCGGTTGTGTGCTGACTGTATATAGAGGCTGTGCTGACTGTATATAGAGGCTGTGCTGACTGTATATAGAGGCTGTGCTGACTGTATATAGAGGCTGTGCTGACTGTATATAGAGGCTGTGCTGACTGTATATAGAGGCTGCTGTGCTGGACTGTATGATAGAGGCTGTGCTGACTGTATATAGAGGCTGTGCTGACTGTATATAGAGGCTGCCTGTGCTGACTGTATATAGAGGCTGTGCTGACTGTATATAGAGGCTGTGTGACGTATATAGAGGCTGTGCTGACTGTATATAGAGGCTGTGCTGACTGTATATAGAGGCTGTGCTGACTGTATATAGAGGCTGTGCTGACTGACTATATAGAGGCTGTGCTGACTGTATATAGAGGCTGCTGGCTGACTGTATATAGAGGCTGTGCTGACTTATATAGAGCTGTGCTGACTGTATATAGAGGCTGCTGTGCTGACTGTATATAGAGCTGTGCTGACTGTATATAGAGGCTGTGCTGACTGTATATAGAGGCTGTGCTGACTGTATATAGAGGCTGTGCTGACTGTATATAGAGGCTGTGCTGACTGTATATAGAGGCTGTGCTGACTGTATATAGAGGCTTGCCTGTTGACTTGACTGTATATAGAGGCTGTGCTGACTGTATATAGAGGCTGTGCTGACTGTATATAGAGGTGCTGTGCTGACTGTATATAGAGGCTTTGCTGACTTTATAGAGGCTGTGTGACTGTATATAGAGCTGTGCTGACTGTATATAGAGGCTGTTGCTGACTGTATATAGAGGCTGTGCTGACTGTATATAGAGGCTGTGCTGACTGTATATAGAGGCTGTGCTGACTGTATATAGAGGCTGTGCTGACTGTATATAGAGGCTTGTGCTGACTTATATAGAGGCTGTGCTGACTGTATATAGAGGCTTGCTGACTGTATATAGAGGCTTCTGTTATATAGAGCTGTGCTGACTGTATATAGAGGCTGTGCTGACTGTATATAGAGACTGTGCTGACTGTATATAGAGGCTGTGCTGACAGTATATAGAGGCTGTGCTGACTGTATATAGAGGCTGCCTGTGCTGACTGTATATAGAGGCTGTGCTGACTTATATAGAGGCTGTGCTGACTGTATATAGAGGCTGTGCTGACTGTATATAGAGGTTGTGCTGAATGTATATAGAGGTGGTGTTGGGGTATATAGAGGCTGTGCTGACTGTATATAGTGTCTATGTTGACTGTATATAGAGGCTGTGCTGACTGTATATACAGGCTGTGCTGACTCTATATAGAGGCTGTGCTGGTGTATATAGAGGCTCTGCTGACTGTATATTGAGGCTATGCTGACTGTATATAGAGGCTATGCTGGGGTATATATAGGCTGTGCTGACTGTATATAAAGGTTGTGCTGACTGTATATAGAGTCTGTGCTGACTGTATATAGAGACTGCTGTGCTGACTGTATATAGAGGTTGTGCTGACTGTATATAGAGTCTGTGCTGACTGTATATAGAGGCTGCCTGTGCTGACTGTATATAAAGGCTGTGCTGACTCTATATAGAGGCTGTGCTGACTGTATATAGAGGCTGCCTGGGCTGACTGTATATAGAGGTTGTGCTGAATGTATATAGAGGCTGTGTTGGGTATATAGAGGCTGTTCTGACTGTATATAGTGTCTGTGTTGACTGTATATAGAAGCTGTGCTGACTGTATATGCAGGCTGTGCTGACTCTATATAGAGGCTGTGCTGGTGTATATAGAGGCTCTGCTGACTGTATATTGAGTTTGTGCTGACTGTATATAGAGGCTATGCTGGGGTATATAAAGGCTGTGCTGACTGTATATAGAGGCTTTGCTGACTGTATATAGAGGCTGTGCTGACTGTATATAGAGGCTGCCTGTGCTGACTGTATATAGAGGCTGTGCTGATTGTATATAGATGCTGTGCTGACAGTATATAGAGGCTGTGCTGACTGTATATTGAGGCTGACTGAGCTGACTGTATATAGAGGCTTTGCTGACTCTATATAAGGCTGTGCTGACTGTATATAGAGGCTGTACTGACTGTATATAGAGGCGTGCTGCATGTGCTGACTATTTATAGAGGCTGTGCTGACTGTATATAGAGGCTGTGCTGACTGTATATAGAGGCTGTGCTGACTGAATATAGAGGCTGCCTGTGCTGTCTGTATATAGAGGCTGTTGCTGACTGTATATAGAGACTGTGTTGACTGTATATAGAGGCTGCTGCTGACTGTATATAGAGGCTGTGCTGACTGATATAGAGGCTGCCTGTGCTGTCTGTATATAGAGGCTGTGCTGACTGTATATAGAGGCTGCCTGCTGACTGTATATAGAGGCTGTGCTGACTGTATATAGAGCTGCTGTGCTGACTGTATATAGAGGCTTTGCTGACTGTATATAGAGGCTGTGCTGACTGTATATAGAGGCTGTGCTGACTGTATATAGAGGCTGTGCTGACTGTATATAGAGCTGTGCTGACTTATATAGAGGCTGTGCTGACTGTATATAGAGGCTGCCTTTGCTGACTGTATATAGAGGACTGTGCTGAATGTATATAGAGGCTGTGCTGGGGTATATAGAGGCTGTGCTGACTGTATATAGTGTCTGTGCTGACTGTATATAAGCTTGCTGACTTATATAGAGGCTGTGCTGTGTATATAGAGGCTTGCTGACTGTATATAGAGGCTGTGCTGACTGTATATAGAGTCTTGCTGGGATAAGACTTGCTGATGTAATAGAGGCTGTGTGACAGTATATAGAGGCTGTGCTGACTGTATATAGAGGCTGCCTGTGCTGACTGTATATAGAGGCTTGCTGCTTATATAGAGGCTGTGCTGACTGTATATAGAGGCTGTGCTGTATAAGAGGCTGCTGTGCTGACGTATATAGAGGCTGTGCTGGGGTATATGAGGCTGTGCTGGGGTATACAAAGGCTGTGCTGGGGTATACAGAGGCTTTGCTGGCGGTATACGGAGGCTGTGATGGCTGTATATGGAGGCTGTGCTGGGGTATACGGAGGCTGCTGCTGAGGTATATGGAGACTGCTGTTGTGCTGTATATATAATATGGAAGCTGTGCTGGCTTATATATATTTGGAGGCTGTGCTGGTCTGTATATATAATATGGAAGCTGTGCTGGACTATATATATATATTTGGAGTTGTGCTGAGCTGGATATATTATTTGGAGGTTGCTGCTAGGCTGCCACAGCTTCCAAATAATATATACAGCCCAGCACAGCCTCCAAATAATATATATAGTCCAGCACAGCTTCCATATTATATATACAGCCCAGCACAGCTTCCAAATAGTATATATAGCCCAGCACAGCCTCCAAATAATATATACAGCCCGCAGCCTCTATGTTATATATACAGCCTGGCAGTCTCCATATTATATATACAACCCTGAACAGCCTCTATATTATATATACAGCCCACTCAGGAGCCTCTATATTACATATACACAGCCTGCAGCTTCTATATTATATTCATGAATCATAGTATGTGTTAAAGGGGCCCACTGAGACTGTTTCACCCGGGGCCCACAAAAACCTGGAGCCGGCCCTGGTGGCAGTAATTGTATAATCTGTGATCGCTTGTACATGCTTTGAAAAACAGTATGTTCTAAGTGCACCTTCATGACTATTGATTTTATGGAATTTGAAGTGGATGTGGTGCTGAATTATTACCTGCAATGAAAGGGGGAGTACGGTCTTTTTAAGACATTAAAGTGGTTGTCCTTATTATAATGATCTATCTGAACTATCTTTAGAATAGGTCATTCATATTAAATCTGTTGGGTTGGAGACCGTTGTAATCTGATATGACCTATTCTAAGATGTAGGTAATTATATCATAATGCCTCAAAAATGGTAAAAACTGAAATGGGGACTAAAAATGGATTCAGCAAACACCCCAAACCATTTTTCACATACAAGGAAAAAAACTGATGTGTGGAACCGGCCTATTGGTATATGCACATGGCATACTCATAGCTCTTGCTGTAGGAAGGGGCTTCAAGAAGCCTTCAGCGTCTTTTCTGAAGTCTTTTTTACTGTATTTTGCTACCGATGTTTTTATATTACATTCGATATATAAAATAATGGCGGCTTCCAAGAATAAGTGCTTCTTATAGCCCCTTTTTTCGAAGTCTGAAGTGGTTAAAATAAATTACAAAAGAATGAGTCATTCTTACATTGCTGTGTTATGTACGTTCCTTTTGATTTTTTTTAGTACTTTTTAAGTAGATGCTGTGTGCACACACCCTTTGTTGGATCAGTATGTCAGGTGCCCTTGAAATATTTTTGCCAAATTTGTTGCCAATCAGCTGTAAAACCTGTCAATTTACTAAATACAGATTTTGCCGCTGATTTGCAGTGCATATTTCAACCTATCTACAGTATAATGAAGAGAGGGAAATCCAAAACATAAAGCCGCAAAGACCATCGACATGCTGCAATTTACAATCATTTACCACATGTCAGTTTTCACACAGAAAATCTCTACATTGTGGATGATATTGTTTGGAATCTTTAAAATAATTTGCTGGCATTGTGTTATACTGCAGAAATTTCTTCACAATATCAAGTGGTTTTCAGGTATTTACCAATTCCCTTCTGGTAATGGACAGATACATAAGGAAACTTCTGAGTGGATTCATGGTGAAGTCATCCTCTGGGTCAGAGGTCCCCAACTCCAGTCCTCAAGGCCTACCAACGGTCCCGGTTTTCATTATTTCCTTAGAAATTTGACAGTTGGTAATTCAATCTCCTGCACAGGTGGTGATTCCAATCGTCAAATGCCAAGGAAATCCTGAAAACATGCACTGTTGGTGGGCCTTGAGGCCTGGAGTTGGGGACCTCTGCTCTGGGTGACCCTCCAGGATGGAAGCCATCGGCCTAGTTGATTTAAAGCTTGAGGTGTAGAAGTGCCCCTGAAGTCGTGATCTTGTGGTAGCGAAATTAATAAAATCTCACTTAAGTTTGACACTTAATACACCTCTTTCTGGGCCATCTGGATGTGTCTAAAGGTACCTTTACACGCCGCAACCGCGGGAGACATTTGTGGCAGCGATATTTGCTGCTGGAATGATTGCCGCCAAATTGCCTCCTTATTGCGGCATGTAAATAGGGAATTTGGCGGCGATAAAGCCAAAGTTGCCTGGTTTTGGTTTTAGAGCACTGCTCTAATCTTTAAATAAACATTGAGAACAATTATATCTATATACTGAAGTATTGGGTATATATTGAGATATTGTTGCATTATTATTGATTGTACATTTGATACATGATTACGCCTGTATATACTATGAGGCTATAGTGAAACAAGAGACTTAAAACTGTTCCACCTTTATACTCTTTTATGACAATCTTTTATATTTTGTATCGCACGTCCTGAAATAAAGTTTTTTAACTTTTTGATATTTTGGGCTTTTTTGATCATTTTTCTCACTAATTGTCTGACAAATGGGTCACACACTCTAGGGCTATGGATTCTTTAGAGGATACAAGGATCAAACTTATTAAAGTTTTAATCTTTAATATAAAAGTTACAGTGCTTACAGAAAAAAGATATAAAAGATAAAAATAAAAAGGACACAATAGATATGCAAAATAGTTATAAAATAAAAGGGAGAAAATTAAAGAAACACCTACACTTTCCAGTCTAATATTATATGCTTCCTGGGGGAGGAGAGATGAACTATAGATCACATCAGCTTTGGCTGGCTCCAATCTGTGAAGAAGCTTTCTTTGCCTGCATTGCCTTTTATATGCTTAACCTGGAGGCCGAATTTCCAGGATAGCCTTTAATTTTAATATTCTGATCCCAGGTCTGTGACTGGACCATGGTTAATTTAGCAATGAATACATTACATTTCAAATGCCTTGTTTTACAGGCTCCCCCTACAGCAAATAGAGCATATGAGGTGCCTGCTACCAGTTGATAATCCTTTTGAAGCCTTCAGAGATGTGAGGACTTTCAACCTCTGTGTATTTTAAGAAAGACCCCACATGTTTTTTTCAGTTCATTCTCAGAATAAGTACAGGTTATGATCTTTTGGTAAAGATACAGCCTTGAACAGATGTCAAGTAACTGCTGTGGTCATCCACTGCCCTATAAATACATATTTTTCACTACACATCTCTCCTTTTGAATGTGCATGGGGCTAACATACTTGACTGCGCCCGAGCACGTTTCTAGTTGCGGCCCACCCTAGCGAGATGTACCATCGACATTGCCGTGATCAATTTCTTTCTTATGTTGAATATCAGGCTCCATCTAAGCAATTTCCCGTTATCTTCAACTACTCTCTTGATCCAACTCAGTGGGTTATGATCTGTGATCACGGTGACGTTGCGCCCATAGAGGTTTGGTTGCAGTATCTGCAGAGCCCACATAATTGCTAAACATTCCTTTTCAATTTTGGCATAAGCCACTTTCCTGGGCAGACGTTTCATGCTTAGGTAGAGAATTGTTTGTTCACCTGGCTGAAAACTGCACCTAGCTCAGAAGTGCTGGCATCTGCTGGTATTACTGTTCAAAACTCCTTGTTAGAGACAGCAAGAAGCTACGCTAAAGCCCCAACTTTGCAGGAAACCTCTCGGACCTATTCTAGTTCAGCAATTGGTTTAGTTATCCTGCTGCAGGATGAGAGACAAACAGTCTCATTACTATCCAACAACCCAAAGAAACTCTTTGACACCTTTCACTCTCTTCTCATTCCTACAGTGCAGGCCCTTATCACTGACCTCTGTGCTGATGACCTGGCTTCTTAGTTCACATAAAAAATAGAAAATATCCGCTCACTCTCCACATTTGACCCAGTCACAGAAGAAGAAGTCTCCAGGCTCCTCTCTTCCTCTGGTCCTACTACATGTACCACTGACCACAGTCTCTCTCTCAGGTCATCACTGCTCACCTAACCAAAATCTTCAATCCCTCCCTCTCCTCTGGCATTTTCCCCTCCTCATTCAAACACTCTATTGTTACCCCATTACTAAAGAAATCTTCTCTTGACCCATCCTACACAAATAACTACAGACTAGTCTCCAATCTCCCCTTCATCTCTAAACTCTTGGAGCGCCTGGTCTACTCACGCCTTACTCGTTACTTCTCCACTCACTCTCTTATAGACCCATTACAGTCTGGATTCCGCCCCCTTTACTCTACAGAAACTGCCCTCATCAAAGTGACGAATGACCTACTAATGGTAAAATGTAAAGGTGATAACTCGCTTCTTATTCTTCTTAACCTTTTTGCAGGTTTTGATACTGTTGACCACCATCTTCTACTCACTATGCTCTACTCAACTGGCATAAAAGACACTGCTCTCTCCGGTTCTCCTCCTATCTTTTTGACTGCTTTTTCAATTTATCATTTGCTGGCTCCACTTATTCTCTTCTTCCTCCTACTATTGGAGTCCCTCAGGGTTCAATCCTTTGACTTCTTCTCTTCTCTCTCTCTACACAGCCCCTATCATCAGCAGATTAGTACCATTTTTATGCTAATGACACACAACTATACAATTCATCCCCTGACCTTCCCCTGACCTTACCCACGCTGTATTACAGAATGCCAATGACTGTCTAACCGCAGTTTCCAACATCATGTCTGCTGTCTATCTGAAACTCAACCTTTCCAAAACTGAACTTCTTCCAATCCCGCCCTCCACTAACCTCCCTAAATCTGTCATCTTCCTCTCAGTGTGTGGCACCATAATAACGCCTAGGCAGCAGGCTCACTGTCTGGGTGTTATGTTTGATACTGATTAGTGTTGAGCGAGCATGCTCGGCACTACTCGGTACTCGCACGAGTATCACTGTACTCGGGCGACTCGCCGAGCACCGAGTAATCTCGCGATACTCGTGCTGTGCTCGTGGTCGTCATCTCTCCATCTTGGCGCTCTTTTGAGAGCCAGCCCACGTGCAGGGATTGGCTGACAGACCACTGCAATGCCACAGCCCTGTTAGTTGTGGCATAGCAGTGATTGGCCGCCCTGCACAGCGTGACCGAGCCTTTATAACTCCCGGCGTGCTGTGCTCGGCACACAGCCATCCAGACAGTGAGTGTAGGGAGAGTGTCTGCTGCTGATTAGGGACAGATTTGCGGCCCTCATAGGTAGATCCGGAGCAGGGCTGCAAACTGCTGCTGCTGACCACAACAGTCCTTCTCAGGACTAATCTAGGAGGACATAGGCAGGGTGATCCAGATCGCAGTCCAAGATTTCCAGTGACCAGAACAGTCCTTCTCAGGACTAATCTAGGAGGATCTAGGCAGGGTGATACAGATTGGAATCCAAGCTTTTCTGTGACCATTAGAGTCACCACACTCTTGTACTTAGTACCTTAATACAGGTTAGGGACTAAAATCCTCTCTTCAAACCATTACAGTCACCAGACAGGTGTACGTACTACCTTAATACAGGTTAGGGAACTAAAATCCTAACTCTTGTCATCAAAACAGTCACCAGACAGGTGTACGTACTACCTTAATACAGGTTAGGGACTAAAATCCTCTCTTCAAACCATTACAGTCACCAGACAGGTGTACGTACTACCTTAATACAGGTTAGGGAACTAAAATCCTAACTCTTGTCATCAAAACAGTCACCAGACAGGTGTACGTACTACCTTAATACAGGTTAGGGACTAAAATCCTCTCTTCAAACCATTACAGTCACCAGACAGGTGTACGTACTACCTTAATACAGGTTAGGGAACTAAAATCCTAACTCTTGTCATCTCAACAGTCACCACACTGTTGTACGTCATACGTTATATACAGGTTAGGGAACTAAAATCCTAACTCTTGTCATCAAAACAGTCACAGACAGGTGTACGTACTACCTTAATACAGGTTAGGCACTAAAATCCTCTCTTCAAACCATTACAGTCACCAGACAGGTGTACGTACTACCTTAATACAGGTTAGGGAACTAAAATCCTAACTCTTGTCATCAAAACAGTCACCAGACAGGGGTACGTACTACCTTAATACAGGTTAGGGACTAAAATCCTCTCTTCAAACCATTACAGTCACCAGACAGGTGTACGTACTACCTTAATACAGGTTAGGGAACTAAAATCCTAACTCTTGTCATCTCAACAGTCACCACACTGTTGTACGTCATACGTTATACAGGTTAGGGAACTAAAAGCCTAACTCTTGTCATCAAAACAGTCACCAGACAGGTGTACGTACTACCTTAATACAGGTTAGGCACTAAAATCCTCTCTTCAAACCATTACAGTCACCAGACAGGTGTACGTACTACCTTAATACAGGTTAGGGAACTAAAATCCTAACTCTTGTCATCTCAACAGTCACCACACTGTTGTACGTCATACGTTTATACAGGTTAGGGAACTAAAATCCTAACTCTTGTCATCTCAACAGTCACCACACTGTTGTACGTCATACGTTTATACAGGTTAGGGAACTAAAATCCTAACTCTTGTCATCTCAACAGTCACCACACTGTTGTACGTCATACGTTTATACAGGTTAGGGAACTAAAATCCTAACTCTTGTCATCTCAACAGTCACCACACTGTTGTACGTCATACGTTTATACAGGTTAGGGAACTAAAATCCTAACTCTTGTCATCTCAACAGTCACCACACTGTTGTACGTCATACGTTTATACAGGTTAGGGAACTAAAATCCTAACTCTTGTCATCTCAACAGTCACCACACTGTTGTACGTCATACGTTTATACAGGTTAGGGAACTAAAATCCTAACTCTTGTCATCTCAACAGTCACCACACTGTTGTACGTCATACGTTTATACAGGTTAGGGAACTAAAATCCTAACTCTTGTCATCAAAACAGTCACCAGACAGGTGTACGTACTACCTTAATACAGGTTAGGCACTAAAATCCTCTCTTCAAACCATTACAGTCACCAGACAGGTGTACGAACTACCTTAATACAGGTTAGGGAACTAAAATCCTAACTCTTGTCATCTCAACAGTCACCACACTGTTGTACGTCATACGTTTATACAGGTTAGGGAACTAAAATCCTAACTCTTGTCATCTCAACACTCACCACCTGTTGTACGTCATACGTTTATACAGGTTAGGGAACTAAAATCCTAACTCTTGTCATCTCAACAGTCACCACACTGTTGTACGTCATACGTTTATACAGGTTAGGGAACTAAAATCCTAACTCTTGTCATCTCAACACTCACCACACTGTTGTACGTCATACGTTTATACAGGTTAGGGAACTAAAATCCTAACTCTTGTCATCTCAACAGTCACCACACTGTTGTACGTCATACGTTTATACAGGTTAGGGAACTAAAATCCTAACTCTTGTCATCTCAACAGTCACCACACTGTTGTACGTCATACGTTTATACAGGTTAGGGAACTAAAATCCTAACTCTTGTCATCTCAACAGTCACCACACTGTTGTACGTCATACGTTTATACAGGTTAGGGAACTAAAATCCTAACTCTTGTCATCTCAACAGTCACCACACTGTTGTACGTTATACGTTTATACAGGTTAGGGAACTAAAATCCTAACTCTTGTCATCAAAACAGTCACCAGACAGGTGTACATACTACCTTAATACAGGTTAGGCACTAAAATCCTCTCTTCAAACCATTACAGTCACCAGACAGGTGTACGTACTACCTTAATACAGGTTAGGGAACTAAAATCCTAACTCTTGTCATCTCAACAGTCACCACACTGTTGTACGTCATACGTTTATACAGGTTAGGGAACTAAAATCCTAACTCTTGTCATCTCAACACTCACCACACTGTTGTAAGTCATACGTTTATACAGGTTAGGGAACTAAAATCCTAACTCTTGTCATCTCAACAGTCACCACACTGTTGTACGTCATACGTTTATACAGGTTAGGGAACTAAAATCCTAACTCTTGTCATCTCAACAGTCACCACACTGTTGTACGTCATACGTTTATACAGGTTAGGGAACTAAAATCCTAACTCTTGTCATCTCAACAGTCACCACACTGTTGTACGTCATACGTTTATACAGGTTAGGGAACTAAAATCCTAACTCTTGTCATCTCAACAGTCACCACACTGTTGTACGTCATACGTTTATACAGGTTAGGGAACTAAAATCCTAACTCTTGTCATCTCAACAGTCACCACACTGTTGTACGTCATACGTTTATACAGGTTAGGGAACTAAAATCCTAACTCTTGTCATCTCAACAGTCACCACACTGTTGTACGTCATACGTTTATACAGGTTAGGGAACTAAAATCCTAACTCTTGTCATCTCAACACTCACCACACTGTTGTACGTCATACGTTTATACAGGTTAGGGAACTAAAATCCTAACTCTTGTCATCTCAACAGTCACCAGACTGTTGTACGTCATACGTTTATACAGGTTAGGGACCAAAATCCTCTCCTGTGACTGTTGTCGCTGTATACAAGCAAAATGCGCAAGGGCGTTGGCAAGGAACAAGGAGGTGAACGTGATGGTGGTGCAGGCAGAGGCCGAGGTCGTGTGCAAGCACTAATTTCGCAACAAGAAAGTGGCACATCTACTCGCTCACACGTCCTGTCCCAAATTGTTGGGGCCCGCTGCAGTACTACGCTCTTGAACCAACACTAGTGTCAACAG
This sequence comes from Allobates femoralis, assembly GCA_033576535.1. NCBI lineage: Eukaryota > Metazoa > Chordata > Amphibia > Anura > Aromobatidae > Allobates > Allobates femoralis. The sequence continues at coordinate 319,724,042 of JARQOC010000004.1, forward strand.
CTTTTTATTTGGATAGCGGATAATGCTTCTAGTCTGATTGGCACCTCCACAAACACCCTGTCTTCCACACGGTCAATTGTCAGTAGCCGTGATACTGCACCGCACATTTCCCAACCTGATCCTCCTTCCTACCAACTGGCTGAGTGCACGTCCACGGACATTACTGATCCCACACTTGGACACTCGGAAGTCCAGAAGTGTGTACCCATGGGTCAGTGGAGGAACATGGCAAATTCCCATTACAAAATTTAAATACAGTTGTCATTTGTTGGTGGTGTGGTGAAGTCTGGCCCAATCCAACCCTTGTTCATCTTGATCTCAGTCAGCCTGTCAGCATTGTCAGTTGACAGGCGGTTGCGTTTATCAGTAATGATTCCACCTGCGGCACTGAAAACACGCTGTGACAAAATGCTAGCGGCAGTGCAGGCCAGGACTTCGAAGGCGTAGAGAGCCAATTCATGCCACGTGTCCAGCTTGGAGACCCAATAATTGTAAGGCACAGAGGAATCTCGCAGTACAGTTGTTCGATCGGCAAGGTACTCCTTCAGCATCTGACCAAACTTAGCATTTCTTGTGTCACTACCCCGCACCTCAGGGGCTGTGGTACCTGAGGGGCTGAGAAAACTGTCCCACCTCATAAAGACTGTTCCCTACCTTTGGCGGATTGGACTTGTGCCCCTCTCGGCCGTACGCCTTGGTTGTCCACCGATTCCTGACCTATGCCGCTAGCGTTTTGTGAGGGGAATGATTTGCCTACTTCCGTGACTATGGCCTTCTGGAACTGCTGCGTTTTGGCTGACCTCTCCGCCTCAGGAATGACAGACATAAAGTTCTCCTTGTACCGTGGGTCTAACAGTGTTGCCAACCAGTACAGATTGTCGGCCAAGATGTTCTGAACGCGAGGGTCACGAGGCAGGCAGCTTACCATAAAGTCAGCCATGTGCGCCAGACTCTTAACAGCCATCACTTTAGTATCCAGACCAACACGATGACTGAACATGCTGTCCTCCTCCTCCTCCTCCTCCTCCTCCTCCTCATCATCTCCCCTGTCCTCTGGCCAGCCACGCTGAATCGAGGGTATGACTGGTGTGCGTGTCATATCCTCAATTTGGCCAGAGAGTTGCTCCATGTCCTCATCCTCCTCCTCGTCATAGTCCTCCACTGCACGTTGTGATGAGATGAGGCTGGACTCTGTGTTTTCACCCACACCCACTACTGTTTCTTGCTCCAAGTCATCGCGCTCGGCCTGCAATGCATCCTCTTTGTTTTTCAGCAGAGACCGTTTTAGAAGGCAGAGTAGTGGTATGGTGACGCTAATAATGGCGTCATCGCCGCTCACCATCTGGGTGGAGTCCTCAAAGTTTTGGAGGACGGTACATAGGTCGGACATCCATCTCGACTCCTCAGGTGTTATGTGTGGAGTTTGAACCATTTCCCGACGGCTTAGGTGATGCAGGTAGTCAACAACTGCCCTCTTCTGCTCACATATCCTGACCAACATGTGCAGAGTTGAATTCCAACGCGTGGGGACATCACACACCAGTCTGTGGGCCGTAAGACGCTAACGGCGCTGAAATCCGCCAAGGTCGGCTGAAGCAGCAGGTGACTTGCGAAAATGTGTAGACAGAAGGCGAACTTTTACCAGCAGTTCAGACAGCTCTGGGTATGACTTTAGAAACCTCTGAACCACCAGGTTGAGCACGTGGGCCACGCATGGAACATGCGTCAGCTGGCCTCGCCTCAAAGCTGCCACCAAGTTCCGTCCATTGTCACACACGACCTTTCCTGGCTTTAGGTTCAGAGGTGTGAGCCAGTGATCTGCCTGCTGTTTCAGAGCTGTCCACACCTCTTCTGCATTGTGGGGTTTGTCACCTATGCAGACTAGCTTCAGCACAGCCTGTTGCCGCTTCGCAGAGGCAGTGCTGCAGTGCTTCCAGCTTGGGACTGGTGTGGAGGGTACAGTGGATGAGGATGAGCAGGAGGAGGAGGAGGAGGCTGAAGACCATGACATTCCGGAGCTGTAGAGTGTCGGTGAAACCCTGACAGAGGTCGGGCCTGCTATCCTTGGTGTGGGAAGGACGTGTTCCGTCCCTCGATCAGACTGTGTCAGAGCCTCCACAATATTAACCCAGTGTTTTGTCAAGGAGATGTAGCGGCCTTGCCCACAAGCACTTGTCCACGTGTCTGTGGTTATACACTTCAGCCCCTGACCTTACCCCTGCGGTATTAAAGAACAGCAATGACTGTCTAGCTGCAGTTTCCAATATAATGTCCACTCTCTATTTGAAACTAAACCTTTCCAAAACTGAACTTCTTCTGCTCCCCCCATCCACTAACCTCCCTAAATCGGACATCTCTCTCTCAGTTTGTGGCACCACGATAATGCCTAGGCAGCAGGCTCGTTGTCTGGGTGTTATGTTTGACACCGATCGCTCCTTCTCCTCCCACACACAATGTCTCGTCCGCTCATGTCACTTACACTTGAACAATATCTCCAGAGTCCGTCCCTTTCTCACCCTGTAAACAACAAAAACCCTCACCGTGGCCCTAATCCATTACCGCCTTGACTATTGCAATTCTCTATTAAGCGGCCTCCCCTCACCAGAGTTTCTCCTCTCCAGTGCATCCTTAATGCAGCAGCCATGATCACCCATCTGGCCAATCGTTACTCAGATGCCTCTGCTCTGTGCCAGTCATTGCACTGGCTGCCCGTATACTACAGCATCAAATTCAAATTGCTTCTTATCACCCACAAAGCTATTCACAGTGCAGCACCCCCCTACCTCTCCTCCCTCATCTCTGTCTATCACCCCACTCGCGCTCTACGTTCCTCAAATGACCTTCGACTGACATCGGTAATAATCCGATCCTCCCACTCCCGGCTCCAAGACTTCTCCAGAGCTGCACCAAACCTCTGGAATGCTTTACCAAAAGAAATCAGGACTATCCACAACTTGCATGGCTTCATACGATCCCTAAAAACGCATCTTTTTAAGGCGGCCTATCATACTCCCTAATAGAAGTCCTTTGTACTGTTGATAGTGGGCTATCCCTCTGGACATTACTCTTCTACAAACTCCACCAAACCAAAAAGGTCTACACAGACTGTATAATGACCATCCATGTAAGCTTAGTTCTATGCCCCATTTCCTCGAGATGCCTGGACCATCAGTGCAATAAGCCCCTGTACCTTGTGCAACCCCTATCCCGTTGTAGATTGTAAGCTCTTTTGAGCAGGGTCACCTTCATTTCTTGCTTTATTTTTTGTATTTTATTTTTTACATTGATTCTATGCCTATTGTTTTGTATCCAATTATTCTACTGTATTTGTTCTCTACTGTAATTACTTACTGTATTATATTTTCTGTACTCTAACCCTACATTGTAAAGCGCTGCGTAATATGTTGGCGCTATATAAATAAAGCTGTATTATTATTATTATTATTCGGGGGACTTTGGCTGAAACAGCGTTGTTCCGGGCACGTGTGATGCTGTTGGACACGTGGTTATGCAATGCGGGGACGGCACATCTGGAGAAATAGTGGCGGCTGGGGACCGAGTAACGTGGGACAGCAGCCGCCATCAGGTCGCAGAATGCTTCCGTCTACACCAGCCGGAAAGGCAACATTTGTAGCGCAATGAGTCGCGAAATGTGATCATTCAGGACTGTGGCATGTGGGGCGTTGGCAGCGTATTTGCGCCTGCGTTCAAATGTTTGCTGAATGGATAATTGAACACTGCGCTGGGACAAGGACGTGCTTGATGGTGGTGTAATTTGTACGTGGGCAACTTCAGGTGCAGGGCCGGAGGCTTGTTCGCGGCCAGCATGGACAGGGGATTGGCTCGCACGCACAACAGGCAAAGACGTAGCAGTGACATCAGCAAGCACCGCTCCTCGACTCTGTTGTACTTTCCACAAAGTCGGGTGCTTGGCTGACATGTGCCTGATCATGGTGGTGGTGGTCAGGCTGCTACTTTTCGTACCCCTGCTGATGCTGGCATGGCAGGTCTTGCAAATGGCCTTTTTAGAGTCATCTGGAGCCAACTGAAAATACTGCCAGACTCGGGAAGACCTAACATTTGCACAGGCACCTTGTGTCGTGTTGTTGTTCCGGGGAACGGTTGCCTGCCTTATGCCTGCGTACCCAACCCTGCTTCGTACTGCCTGTTGGGATGCTATGCCTCCCTCCCCCTGTGCACTGCTGTTCTCGCTCTGCATATCCTCCTGCCAGGTTGGGTCAGCTACTGGATCATCCACCACGTCGTCTTCCTATTCTTTGGCTAATCGCTGGACTGATCCTCCTTCTCCTCATGTGCCACCATGATGACCATTACAATAGTTTGGCTGTTGTTTCAGGTATACCCCCAGTGGTAAATTTTTACGCCCATTCTTTTTGAATGGCCATTACAAAGACAGGATACCCGCATCTTTTCAATGTGAAAAATGTTTTGAGGCCCTCCTGCACGTCTCTATCCAGGGACAATGTGGAGCCTCCTAATTTTTGGATGCCCTGACCAAAGGGCTATACTAAAATACACCCACTTGAGGGTTACAGGCCCTACTACATGTCTGAATGCATGGGTCATTGTTGAACCTCCCAATTTTTGTCTGCCCTGACCAAAGGGCTATACTACAATACACCCACTTGAGGGTTACAGGCCCTACTACATGTCTGAATGCAAGGGTCATTGTTGAACCTCCCAATTTTTGTCTGCCCTGACCAAAGGGCTATACTACAATACACCCACTTGAGGGTTACAGGCCTTACTACATGTCTGAATGCATGGGTCATTGTTGAACCTCCCAATTTTTGTCTGCCCTGACCAAAGGGCTATACTACAATACACCCACTTGAGGGTTACAGGCCCTACTACATGTCTGAATGCATGGGTGATTGTTGAACCTCCCAATTTTTGTCTGCCCTGACCAAAGGGCTATACTACAATACACCCACTTGAGGGTTACAGGCCCTACTACATGTCTGAATGCATGGGTCATTGTTGAACCTCCCAATTTTTGTCTGCCCTGACCAAAGGGCTATACTACAATACACCCACTTGAGGGTTACAGGCCCTACTACATGTCTGTAAGCATGGGACATTGTTGAACCTCCCAATTTTTGTCTGCCCTGACCAAAGGGCTATACTACAATACACCCAGTTCTTAACAGGCCCTCCTGCACGTCTCTATCCAGGGACAAAGAGGAGCCTCCCAATTTTTGTCTGCCCTGACCAAAGGGCTATACTACAATACACCCACTTGAGGGTTACAGGCCCTACTACATGTCTGAATGCATGGGTCATTGTTGAACCTCCCAATTTTTGTCTGCCCTGACCAAAGGGCTATACTACAATACACCCACTTGAGGGTTACAGGCCCTACTACATGTCTGTAAGCATGGGTCATTGTTGAACCTCCCAATTTTTGTCTGCCCTGACCAAAGGGCTATACTACAATACACCCACTTGAGGGTTACAGGCCCTATTACATGTCTGAATGCATGGGTCATTGTTGAACCTCCCAATTTTTGTCTGCCCTGACCAAAGGGCTATACTACAATACACCCACTTGAGGGTTACAGGCCCTACTACATGTCTGAATGCATGGGTCATTGTTGAACCTCCCAATTTTTGTCTGCCCTGACCAAAGGGCTATACTACAATACACCCACTTGAGGGTTACAGGCCCTACTACATGTCTGAATGCATGGGTCATTGTTGAACCTCCCAATTTTTGTCTGCCCTGACCAAAGGGCTATACTACAATACACCCAGTTCTTAACAGGCCCTCCTGCACGTCTCTATCCAGGGACAAAGAGGAGCCTCCCAATTTTTGTCTGCCCTGACCAAAGGGCTATACTACAATACACCCACTTGAGGGTTACAGGCCCTACTACATGTCTGAATGCATGGGTCATTGTTGAACCTCCCAATTTTTGTCTGCCCTGACCAAAGGGCTACACTACAATACACCCACTTGAGGGTTACAGGCCCTACTACATGTCTGAATGCATGGGTCATTGTTGAACCTCCCAATTTTTGTCTGCCCTGACCAAAGGGCTATACTACAATACACCCACTTGAGGGTTACAGGCCCTACTACATGTCTGAATGCATGGGTCATTGTTGAACCTCCCAATTTTTGTCTGCCCTGACCAAAGGGCTATACTACAATACACCCACTTGAGGGTTACAGGCCCTACTACATGTCTGAATGCATGGGTCATTGTTGAACCTCCCAATTTTTGTCTGCCCTGACCAAAGGGCTATACTACAATACACCCACTTGAGGGTTACAGGCCCTACTACATGTCTGAATGCATGGGTCATTGTTGAACCTCCCAATTTTTGTCTGCCCTGACCAAAGGGCTATACTACAATACACCCACTTGAGGGTTACAGGCCCTACTACATGTCTGTAAGCATGGGACATTGTTGAACCTCCCAATTTTTGTCTGCCCTGACCAAAGGGCTATACTACAATACACCCAGTTCTTAACAGGCCCTCCTGCACGTCTCTATCCAGGGACAAAGAGGAGCCTCCCAATTTTTGTCTGCCCTGACCAAAGGGCTATACTACAATACACCCACTTGAGGGTTACAGGCCCTACTACATGTCTGAATGCATGGGTCATTATTGAACCTCCCAATTTTTGTCTGCCCTGACCAAAGGGCTATACTACAATACACCCACTTGAGGGTTACAGGCCCTACTACATGTCTGTAAGCATGGGTCATTGTTGAACCTCCCAATTTTTGTCTGCCCTGACCAAAGGGCTATACTACAATACACCCACTTGAGGGTTACAGGCCCTACTACATGTCTGAATGCATGGGTCATTGTTGAACCTCCCAATTTTTGTCTGCCCTGACCAAAGGGCTATACTACAATACACCCACTTGAGGGTTACAGGCCCTACTACATGTCTGTAAGCATGGGACATTGTTGAACCTCCCAATTTTTGTCTGCCCTGACCAAAGGGCCATACTACAATACACCCAGTTCTTAACAGGCCCTCCTGCACGTCTCTATCCAGGGACAAAGAGGAGCCTCCCAATATTTGTCTGCCCTGACCAAAGGGCTATACTACAATACACCCACTTGAGGGTTACAGGCCCTACTACATGTCTGAATGCATGGGTCATTGTTGAACCTCCCAATTTTTGTCTGCCCTGACCTGCCTTATTTGTAGACAGGGCTTCAGGTACGTCTCTTGTCAGGGTCATCGGAGTGTCGCACAATGTTTTCACGTAAAATCTTTTATGTAATCACAAAAAGTGACATACACCAGCTGTATCTCACTATTGGGTATGTGCCCTTAACATTTCCACCCTAAATATTCATTTTGGTGTCATTTTGGAAGGTTTTCTGGAGACTCCGTAAAATTGGCGTGAAACTCGGACAACATTGTTCACAGCTGTGACTTTTGAGTGAGAAATGCTTCCAGGGGTCTTCCCCATGGTGTTGCCATGTCATTTCAGCACTCTTCTGAGACTTTTGTGACATTTTTAGGGTTTTTCCAGGCAGCCGGCAGTCATTTCATAAAAATACTCGTGTCTCCCATAGGATAACATTGGGCTCGTTACTCGGGCCGAGTACACGAGTATCTCGGGATGCTCGGCCCGAGCTTCGAGCACCCGAGCATTTTAGTACTCGCTCATCACTAATACTGATGTCTCCTTTACTATCTATATACAATCCCTTGCCCACTCTTGCTGCCTGCACCTGAAGAACATATCAAGAATCCGTCCCTTTCTCACCATGGAAACAAAAAAACACTAACTGTTGCCCTGATCCACTCTTGCCTTAATTATTGTAATTCTCTATTAACTGGCTACCCCTCACTAGACTTTCCCCTTTCCAGTCCATCCTCAATGCAGCAGCCAGGGTCATCTATCTGGCTAACTGTTACTTACACGCCTCTGCTTTGTGGCAGTCATTGCACTGGCTGTCCATACATTATAGGATCCGATTCAAATTGGTTGTTTTCACCCACAGGCTCTTTACAGTGCGGCACCTCCATATATCTCCTCCCACTTCTCTATCTATAACCCCACCCGTTCTCTGCCTTTTACAAGCGACCTTCGACTAATAGCCACACTAATCCAAACCTCCCACTCCTGGCACTAAGACTTCTCCCTAGCTGTATCAATTCTCTGTAATGCTCCACCCCATGAAATTAGGACCATCCACAACTTAAACAATTTTAGGTCCTCCCTAAAAACAC
>JARQOC010000004.1:319732369-319762071 GCA_033576535.1 Allobates femoralis
AAAGAATATGTCTTTTCAATTTTAGAAGATGGATAAAAATAATCATCTGACCTTAGATTGTTTAGATCCCCTTCCCATTCTACTTTATGGTGGTCTAACAAAAGCTTCAGCTCTCGGTTTTCTTCCATAATTAGCTGTACTTCTTTTCGTTCCCTACGCAATTTCTTAACCTCTCGTGACAAAAGTGCACGTCGTCCCTTTTCTTTTTCTATCACTCGTTCATACTCATGTATAATATTTTGGATTTTTAAAGACGTCAACGAATCTGAAAAAAATAAAATTAAAATAACCAATTTAATTTACCTAAGGCCAAAAAGAGGGTAATCGTTCTTGTTCTATACAGTTTGTATGTACTACTTAAAACATAAGGGTTCGCTAAGACTGGCGTATAACTCAGGTCCGAGTGCAACAAGTTTTTTTTCCCCACATTTCACTTATCTATGATATTTAATGAGGCAGTCGAGATCTGTAATTTTCACAGGTCTTTGACTAGTTGAAGTGGCATAGTTTCTCCAGATAGGTCGACCTTTTACCATGCTGTCACCCCCCTCTGTGCATGATAACATGATTTCCAAGAACCGGCGTCATTGCACTGCCTGTAAACATTGCACATGTACGTGGCTTGTTTTGGCAGCCTTAGTGCTCCTCTGAAGCTGGGTGTACATATTCTGGCTTCAAAGAGGCGCACTGTGCATGATCAGATGAAATATCATCTTCATGCACCCCACAGTATGCATCTTATGGCCACTTTACACACGACAACAGGAAGATAGAAAACCGCAGGTGTCAGAGACAATTGTACCTTTTACCTTCAAAACACCGTGAAGTGGCTGCGTGTAATTCAGGTATCTGCAAGGTGTTTTGAAGGTAAAAGGTACAATTGTCTCCGACACCTTCCGGTTTCTATCTTCCTGTTGCTGCGTGTAAAGTGGCCATTACAGCATAAGACTTTGAGGAATAAAAAAAAATGCTTTCCCAACGAGGTGCTTGTACTTTTTTTACAATTTCGTTTTCCCCCCCCCTTCATTTAAGAGCCATAGTCGTTTTATTTTTACGTCCAAAGAACTTACTGTTTTTTTTTGCGTGACGAATTGTAGTTTTGAATGACACCCTAAGTACTGATGTTAAGATCTATAGCAAAAGACCTCAATAAATCATACAGGGAGCCCAGAGGCCGAACATATAAACTAAAAACAGAGTATATGTCCAGCCACTGAAGTCCTTGTACAGCGCTGGTGTAATTTATTCATGTGAGAAAGTTTCTCTGATAGCAAATAGTATTAGTAAGGAGTAAGCACTGAATAGCCCCATGCCAGCACCATCAGTACTGAATATTCTGTATCCTCCCTCCTCCTGTAGGATCAATACAAGAGACATGTACCGACCAGCAGCTAAAGCTCCTCTACACAGTCAGGCCCACACCAATATAAAGGATACATCAGGGGCAGCGTCTGCACAGCAACATTATTTTAAAACACATCCAATTATGAAAATGCTTGATTTTGGATTATCTATTGCTTAAACAGCACTTTTATTCAAGGGACAACCACTTTAATAATACTTAGGACTGTTAGGAATTTTCCTATCATCTGACAATTCATTATGTTTCCATTACCTTGACCATCAAGATTGAGTTGTTTGATCAGCAACATGGCGTTTGTGAAGGCTGAAGTAGGCAATTCAGAATCGTCAGTGCCCGTATCAGAGGACTGAGAATAATCAGCGGTATCTTCACTCTGTGTAAGACAACATTCATTTTAGCATATTGTCTCTAACTTGTTTCTTACTTATCATGAACAGTATAACACAGATTAGAGATGACGTCGTTCCTATATGGAGCATTTTACCTAACAACCAATTTGTTACGTATTACAGCTTCTACATCACGCTGTCTCAGACTACTGAATAGAGACTGGCTAAAGGAAAACCCCTTTGTAAACAGGTAGATAAAAAGAGATTTTTGTGTACTCACTGTAAAATCCTTTTCTCTTAGCCTCTAATTGGGGGACACAGAACCATGGGTGTTATGCTGCTGTCCACTAGGAGGTGAAACTAGGCAGAATATGCAAAAGAGTTAAGTGGCTCCTCCTCTGTAGTATACACAAAATCAGTTTTTGATTTTTTTCTTTCAAGAACGAAGAAAAGTGGGTCTCTGGCGAGACTCCCGGCATGTTCCCCTCCTCGGCCCCCCGGTTGGGGGTGCCTGGTTGAGGTCGACATGTTTTACTCATATGCCGCCTGGTTGAGGTTGAGACGATGGTCCTACTTCCCCATTTCCCCACTGTTGGGGAACCTGGGTTGAATTCGAGGCTACACAGGAGCCCTCTGACGGTGGACGGCGGCATCCCTCCATAATGACCTCTCCGGGGTTTTTAGGTTGGGACACCGCAGGTAGGGCTCAAACATGCTGCACGGTCAAGGCAGCACACTCCAGAAGCCTCAGCTCTGCTGAGGGTTCTGATGCACAAGCCATTGAAAGGACCACAGATTCCTGGGCTCCTGCAAGCAGTCGGCACACATGATGCAGCATAATCTAAGCTGCAGCACACTCCAGGAGCCCCACAGGCCTCGGCACCAACACATCATCATGCTGTGACCCCGGATAGCACAGGCTATAAGTCAGGCACATTGGTTGCAGGCCGAAAACAGTACATACTGGGGACATCGACCACACTGGAGGGCATTCGGTATGGCTTCTCCGGCAGGCACAACCTCCCCTCCCCACTCAAGGTACCTGGATTGAGCCTGCTTCCCTGCCGGTCGCAGAGCCACACCATCCACAGGGTCTCTGGAAGACAAGCTCCCCCGTACTCTGGGCTCGTCCCCCGTACTGTCCATTCTGCGCCCGCTCCCCTGGATGCCGACGCCAGCAGGACAGACGACTGCCCTATCGTGGGTGCAGCCTCCGGTGCACGCCGGCGCTGTTTCCAGTGCTGGCTCCCCCGGACCTCAGCGCCAGACCTACGCTGTTCAAGGGCCCGCGATTCACGCGAGGCCCCCACTTCGGCCTAGCCGGACGTCACTGGCTTTTCCCCGCCTACCCGCTCGCCCCCCAACTGACGTCGGCGCCTCCGCAGCACCAGCACGGGAGGCAGGGCAGGGCTGAAAAGGCGCCTTTCAGCCTTCTCTGCGCGCCCTCGCACTGGCTCCGCCCCCCTTCTTCATCGCACCGCCGCCATTACAGTCCCGATGCTGACACCGCTGTATAGGTCTCCTGGGGCAGCTGCAGACAATAGCGTGTGCTGCAGCATGTGTTCAACAGAAGTACACACAGCAAAGCTGGGTCTCCTGGGGCTGCTGCAGCGGTAGAGTGTGTTTCAGCCAGTGCTCAACAGAAGCACTCAGCAGGACTGAGGCTTCTGGAGGTGCTGCAGTATGTCAAAGTGCAACAGTTTCCAGCCCATACCTGTGGTGTCTCAACCTAAGAACCCCTAAGGAGTGATTAGGGAGGGATGCTGCTGTCCACCGTCAGGGGGCTCCTGTGTAGCCTCGACTTCAACCCAGGGTGCCCGACAGTGGGGAATTGGGGAAGGAGGACCATCGTCTCGACCTAAACCAGGCACCCCCAACAGTGGGGGGCTGAGGAAGGAGCGCCATGTGGGGGGAAAATGTCGACCTCAACCAGGCGCCCCCAATAGTAGGGGGCCAAGGAGGGACCATGCCGGGAGTCTCGACAGAGACCCACTTTTCTTCTTTCTTGAAAGAAAAAATCAAAAAGTGAAACATTTTTAAGAAAATAAAAATTAGGTGTGCCTCCTAACGACACTAAGCAAAAACTGGTGAGGCAGTGCCTGCTCCAGGGGTGTATATTGCAGAGGAGGAGCCACTTAACTCTTTTGCAAATTCTGCCTAGTGTCGCCTCCTAGTGGACAGCAGCATAACTCCCATGGTTCTGTGTCCCCCAATGAGGGGAAGGAGAAACATATGTGTTTCATCAGGTTTGTCTAGATATGTATACATCCAGTCACAAGATGTCACTCACCTTTTTTTTTCCTGTGCGTTTATTAGATGACCTGAAAAAAATAGAGCAAAAAGCCAATTAAAAAAAGATTCCTATGACAATACATATCCTATATTAAAGCATTTTTGCAGGGATAAATGTAATCAGGTCAGGCACATAGCTGATCTATGTGTGCTGTTTCAGGGAAGAAGGGAATGAGCTGTCAGACAACAAATGCAACAAATACCACTGCCTACTCAGTACTTATCATTGAGGGGCTACCCCCATACATGTTGGGTGGTACTATCTTCTATGTAAATGTGTAACCTGCTTTAATAATAATAATTTTTTAATAAAAAAGGTTTGTAACCTTCCATTCAAATCTATCCTTTGGTCTGTGTGCCCCAGCACTCCCTCGTATGACCACAAAAAAAATCTCTCCTTGTTGATTCACCCAGAGGTCTATGGGAACTCGGTACCCGGGATTGGAGTTGGAGGGATGTCACTGGTGGCCTGCCCGGACCCGTAGCCCTGGTGGTCAACTGAAAATAGGGGAAAAGTAAAAGGGAATAAAAAGAATAAAGAGAATTTTGTTTACGTACCGTAAATTCTTTTTTCTTGAATCATCAATGGGAGACCCAGACAATGGGGTTTAGGGCACTGCCCTCCGGAGGCCACACTAGGTACTACAAGAACTGTAGACACCGCCCCCTCCGCTTATAAACCCCTACCGCAGGGAACATCCTCAGTTTGGTCCATAAGCTGCGAGGAGACAACAGAAAACCACACCCGAAACCTCGGGAAGACACCGTGAACAGACGGGTCAACAACCCGGATAAACTGCCCCAACAGGGGACAGATCAACCGTAACATACAACGGAACACTGGGTGGGTGCTGGGTCTCCCATTGATGATTCAAGAAAAAAGAATTTACGGTACGTAAACAAAATTCTCTTTTTTCTGATCATCATAATGGGAGACCCAGACAATGGGGATGTCCTAAAGCAATACCCCAGGGCGGGAAAAAGTTCCTCAAAAGACGTTTGCATACGCGGTCCCCGTCAAAGGTGGGCAACCGCCGCCTGGAGGACCCGCCTGCCCAAACTTGCATCCGCAGAGGCATGGGCATGCACCATATAATGCTTAGAGAAGGTGTGCAGGCTAGACCAAGTGGCCGCCTGACACACCTGCAGAGCAGAGGCGCGATGTCGCAAGGCCCAGGAGGCACCGACAGCTCTTGTCGAGTGTGCCTTCAAGCCTACCGGGAGAGGCAAACCAGAAGACCGGTAAGCCTCTTGAATGGGTGCCTTGATCCATCTGGCCAAGGTAGATTTTGACGCCGCTGACCCCTTACAGCGACCTGCCGTAAGTACGAACAAGGAGTCCGAACTCCGGAAGGAGGCAGTTCTGGACACATAAATGCGTACAGCCCGTACGAGGTCCAGAGTATGGAGGTCGCGTTCAATCTGATGAACAGGAGCGGGACAAAATGATGGGAGCACAATCTCCTGGTTCAAATGAAAAGTGGAAACCACTTTTGGCAGGAATTCCGCCCGCGGGCGTAACACCACTTTGTCTTGGTGAACCACCAGAAAGGGTGACTTGCACGATAGTGCCGCCAGTTCAGAGACCCGTCTCAGGGACGTAATAGCCACCAGAAAAGCCACTTTCTGTGACAAGTAAGAAAGAGAGACTTCTCTCAATGGCTCAAAAGGTGGTTTCTGCAAAGCCGCCAAGACCATGTTGAGATCCCAAGGGTCCAGAGGCCGCCTATACGGCGGAACCACTCGAGACACCCCTTGGAGAAATTGACGAACCTTTGGGAGGAGCGCCAAGCGCCTGTCGAACAATACAGACAGCGCTGATACCTGACCCTTCAGAGAACTGAGGGAAAGGCCCAACTCCAAACCTGACTGCAAAAAGGCCAATAGGGTCGGGATCGACAAGGGCCAAGGTACATGTCCCCCAGAGGAGCACCAGGCGAAAAAGACTTTCCACGTTCTGTGGTAAATCTTCCGTGACGTGGGCCGTCTAGCTCTGTTCATGGTGGAAACAACCGCAGGAGAGAAACCCCTGGATGTTAAGAGCCAGGCCTCAAGAGCCATGCAGTCAATCTGAGGGCCCTGGAATTGGGGCGGAAGAAGGGGCCCTGCGCGAGAAGATCTGCGCGGTCTGGAAGAGCCCACCGGTGTCCGCCGGACAGTTGCCACAGATCCGGATACCAGGACCTCCTCGGCCAATCCGGAGCCACTAGAATGGCTGTGTGACATTCCGTCTTGATTTTCCACAGGACCTTGGGCATCAGCGCCAGGGGCGGGAAAACATATGGCAGGCGAAAATCTGACCAACTCAGGACTAGAGCATCTGCCCCCAGAGACTGAGGGTCCCACGATCTCGCCATGTATTGTGGCACCTGATGATTCAGCCGGGAGGCCATCAGATCCACATCCGGGGTCCCCCATCTGATGCAGATGTCCCGGAAGACGTCCGGATGGAGAGACCATTCTCCGGCGTCCATCCCCTGTCGGCTCAGGTAATCTGCCTCCCAATTCTCGACACCTGGGATGTAGACTGCGGAAATCAAGCAGTTGTTGACTTCCACCCATGATAGAATGCGGTGGACTTCCGCTAGAGCCTGTGCACTCCTGGTTCCTCCTTGGTGATTTATATAGGCGACCGTCGTCGCATTGTCGGACTGAACCCGAATTGGTTGTCCGGATAGGAACACCCGAAAGGCCAGGAGTGCCAGATAGACCGCCCTGAGCTCCAGCACGTTGATCTGCAACGTCGTCTCTGCACGTGTCCAGAGACCTTGAGCTCTGTGGTGTAAGAACACCGCGCCCCAGCCCTTCAGGCTGGCGTCGGTGGTCACCACTAACCACGATGGCTTCAGGAAGGATCGTCCCTTTGATAAGTGACTCGGCTGAAGCCACCACTGCAGAGCATCCCTGGTCGGCTGGGAGAGGACCACCAGCTGATTCAGAGAGGACGTCCTCTTGTCCCACCTCTGGAGGATTTCCAGTTGCAGAGGACGGAGGCGAAACTGTGCGAAGGGCACCGCCTCTATTGCTGCCACCATGCGTCCCACCATCTTCATCAATACCCGTAGGGATGAATGAGGTGATTCGAGGAGATCGCGTACTCCTGACTGGATGGCCAGTTGTTTGGCTCGTGGTAGGGACACTAGAGCAGAGTCCGTGTGGAATTCCATGCCCAGGTACGTCAGTGACTGGGTCGGAACCAGGGTGGACTTCTGGATGTTGAGAAGCCACCCGAACTGCTCCAGAGACTGCATGGTCGCCTGCAGGCTTCGCTGACACAGGTGTTCCGATGGCGCTCTGACC
The DNA here is from genome assembly GCA_033576535.1 of Allobates femoralis. Classification (NCBI taxonomy): domain Eukaryota; kingdom Metazoa; phylum Chordata; class Amphibia; order Anura; family Aromobatidae; genus Allobates; species Allobates femoralis. The sequence continues at coordinate 319,739,654 of JARQOC010000004.1, forward strand.
AGTAGGTCGTCCAAATAAGGAATGACGGCGTGTCCCTGCGCATGCAGTAAGGCCATCATTGATGCCATCACTTTCGTGAACACCCGGGGAGCCGAGGCCAACCCGAAGGGCAGCGCCACGAATTGGAAGTGCTCCTCCCCCACCGCGAACCTCAACCATCGTTGATGAGACGGTGCAATGGGTATGTGAAGGTAAGCGTCGCGAATGTCTATGGACGCTAGGAAGTCGCCCTGCGACACAGCCGCGATCACGGAGCGCAGGGATTCCATGCGGAACTTCCGAACCAACACATGGCGGTTGAACAGCTTGAGGTCCAGAACCGGGCGGAAGGAGCCGTCCTTCTTCGGGACGATAAAGAGGTTGGAGTAGAAACCCCTGAACCTCTCCCCAGTGGGCACTGGGACCACCACTCCGTCTCTGCGGAGTCCCTCCAAGACCAGATAAAAAGCCTGAGCCTTTTCTGGAGATGGGACAGACCGATGGAATCGGTGTGTGGGTTGACGACAGCTCTATCCTGTATCCTCTGGAGACTACGTCTCGAACCCACTGATCTTGGATGTGGAGTCGCCATTTGTCTTGAAATTGAGACAGGCGACCTCCAACCTGTGGGGAGGCAGGAAGAGAGAGCGGAGTCATGCTGAGGTGGGCTTGGGAGCGGCAGCTGTTGTACCTGCCGACTTCTTCTGGCGACTCTTGGGGCGCCATTGCTGAGAGGGCTTGGCCCCACGGTCCGCACGAGCGGAAGACGCTGACGGCTGTGAGCTGGTACGAAAGGACCACTGTTTAGGGTTCCTTTTCACAGTATACCTAGGCTTAGGTCTGTTCTGTGGGATCTTGGACTCCGTAGAGTCTTTGATCAACTTGTCCAGCTCGGCACCAAACAGCCTGTCACCAGAGAAAGGAAGATTCTGCAGAATCTTTTTTGACGTGGCATCTGAGTCCCATAGACGCAGCCACAACAATCTGCGGATCGCTATCGCATTGGCCGAAGCCACAGCTGAGCGAGTGGCAGTCTCCAGGGACGCCGTCCTAGCATAATCTGCATAGGCCTTTGCCCTCTCTGTAAGTGCCAGGACTTCAGAGTTAAAACCTGCCAGGTCAGCAATACCATCCAGACAGGATGTGATCGCCTGCAGAGTCCAGACCGCAGCAAAACTCGGGGCAAATGAAGACCCCACAGCCTCATAAGACGACTTGGCGAGTTGTTCGACCTGTCTGTCTGTCGCATCCTTCAGTGAGGAGCTATCAGAGGCAGAGAATAGGGAGCGTGCAGCAATCCTGGTCATGGAAGCGTCCACTTTCGGGGACTGCGACCACTCCTGAAGCACCTCCTGAGGAAAGGGAAAGCGGTTGTCCTTGGATTTGCGGACATAACGCCGTCCAGGGTGTACCCTGGGAGCTCTAACCACCCTTTCAAAGTTAGTGTGGTCCAAAAAGGAACCACATGGTCTAGCCTCAGGTCGTAACCACTGGTAGACCTCCTTCGGGTGAACGGCTGTCTCCTGAGGGGGTAACCCGAGACGTAAAGTCTCGTTGATGGAAGACACCAGATCCTCCACCCCTTCAGCTGGTTCAGACACCGACCCGAGAGTTGAACCCCCATCATCCTCGTCACCGTCAGAGTGACGCTCCTCCTCAGAGAGGACCTGGAGTTCGGGTGAATCCTCCCGGCGAGCCCGCTTAAGGGGTCTCACGGTGGAAGATGGAGACACCCGGGGGTAGCTTGAAGGAGTAGCTGGAGCATCCAGTCTCCTTGTTATTGCCTCCAGGGATTGCGACATGGAGGACAATTGGGACAACAGAGAGGCATTAATCTCGCTTTGTTTTTCCCATGGCCCTGGGATCACTTGAACCTCAGGGTAAAGCACCGGAGCTGCTGACTCAGCAGTGACAGTCCGGGCGTCTGGGCGTCCGCAATTATTGCAGGACCCCTCCACCAGTGTCCCGTTGCATGTAGCACAGACAGTGTGGTACTGGCTGCCTTAGCAGCGCCTTTCTTCCCTGAGGACATACCCACGGTAGAGGAATATCAACACAGGAGAAACTTCACCGGAAACCGGTGGCTTACCGACCGCTGCACAGCGGTGGTGAAGGGAGCGGTGTGTGTGTGACCTCCGCGAGGAAAGAGAACCTGGTCTCCCCTGGAGTGCAGCAGAGCAGTCTCCAACGATCCCAGCAGGAAAGTGAGGGGAAAAGATGGCCGCCGCTGTAGAAGCAGAGGGCGGGGCCGAAACACGCGGGAAGCACACACACACGCCCATCCAGGTCACATGGGCCGCTCCACATCTCTCCCGGCCGCCATTACAATAATGTAAGCGCCGGAGCCCGCAGCGCGGGAGGTATTAAACATAAATACCCGGGCTCACAGACAAAGTCTGAAGCCCACAGCCGCAGCCCCTGTGTCACACAGGGCGGTCAGCCAGGGTGACCCCAGCACAGGGTACACCGCCAGAACCGCGGACCCTAAGGCAACGCGCGGTCTGAGTGTCATAAACACATCAGTGTCAGACACTACCCCCAGGCACACCGGAGACACCGGAGTATCTCAGTGCCGGTCCGGTCTGTAAGCACCATATCATGGGAGGCCTCGGACGGGGGTTCAGCACCAGTCCGGTCTGTAAGCACCATTTAGGGAGGCCTCGGACTGGGCTGGCTCTAGTCCGGTCTGTAAGCACCATTTAGGGAGGCCTCGGACAGAGCTGACTCCAGTCCGGTCTGTAAGCACCATTTAGGGAGGCCTCGGACGGAGCGGAGCTGTGCAAGGCTCCTATCTCCCACTTCTCAGAGCCCCCAGGAGGGATGGGAAGGAGTACGGCAGCGTACCGGGAGACACAGTGTGCCCAGGCACTAGGCCCTCCGGTACCTCGACCTGCATGTTCCCCGAAGGTAAACAGGGAGACTGCCGGAGGTCCCTGACTGGGACCTTCTTTACCTTGTCTTCATACGCCATCACGTAAGCTGTGAGAATGCGATGAGTGCAAGCAAAGCGTGTGGTACCTCCGAGCACACTAAGTTTAAAACTGAGGATGTTCCCTGCGGTAGGGGTTTATAAGCGGAGGGGGCGGTGTCTACAGTTCTTGTAGTACCTAGTGTGGCCTCCGGAGGGCAGTGCCCTAAACCCCATTGTCTGGGTCTCCCATTATGATGATCAGAAAAAATATTTTTCGTGATGCCACCTGCAGATTCTGGTGATGTTCACCAGCGCTGCTGTCAGACTGCTGGGGACGATGATATTGCAGCTTGGGTGGTCTGGCTCCCTGCAGGTGGAGCCGGGTCCCCGGGGAAGGATAGCACCGTGGTCGTGGTGCTGGACGCGGTCAGCACAGCTATGAGGCAGTTGGTGCAGAAAAGACACATGGAGACCTTGTGACTCTATACTGGTTCTTTACTGGAACAGGTTCAGATGGCACTTCAGGTTACAGTTTACACAGTCTTTGAACGGGTAGCTGGCCGAGTAGTCACTGAGAAAGGTAAAGTCTCTTTGAGGCTCCTGTAGTATACCTTCTTTTGTCTTTCTCTGTCCCTTTCTCTTGACCTGCGTCTCCTTACTTTCTTTGCGCTGCCTTGAACAGCCTGCTTGTCTACGAGGCCCATTGGGTGCTATGAGGTATCCTTCTCTCTAAGGGGCTCAACCCTGGTTGGGCTGCACGTTCTGGACAGGGGGGGTTTTCAGGGCTGATATTTCGGCCCTCGACTGGCAGGTGTGGACGGCTCAGGGGTGAACTCGCCTGTACCGTGACTCGGAGCCGGCACTCCGTTGGTGGACTAGGATTCCCCCAGTCCTGTACGGTGGTCTGGCTCTGGGTTTCCCCTTTCCTGGGTGCCTTTTCCTCTCAGGCACCCTCCCTGGGAGACCGCTCCAAGGCTCCCTCCCTGCTTCTTCCCTCAGTACGGACTAGATCCAACTTTGTGACTTCCCGCTTCTCCTTACTCCTAACTCTCCTTACCCCTGGGACCGGTTACCCTGGTAACGGGTTGCCAATTGGTCCCCTAGTCTAGGTGTGAGGATGTCGGGGTGGGAGCCTCAGGTTGACTTTACACTCCCCAATGACAGGGATACTGCACACTCTGTTGTGCCACATTGTTTCCACCCATCATGTTGTGGCCAGAGCTGCAGGGTGCCGCTGACATAATGATCTAAAGCTGCTCGAGAGTGCAGGACCTGTGGTGACGTGTATCCTGCTGAGGCGCAGGTCATATGACCGGGCGGCGTCCCACTTTACCGGCCGAGGATGGAAGGACCGCGATTGTGGCATCGGAGCCATCTGAAGACACCAGATCAACAGTGGATGGTTCACTGAGTTGTTGCAGAGGAGCACAACCTCAAAAGGTGAGAGGCAAATCACCACCTACTCACAATATTTTTTCCTCACTAGACCACCGGCTTCCTCTCAAAAGGAAAGCTTCCTATCTCTTTTTCTCTTCACATATGACTTGCTTTAGGCCTCGCTCTCAAGAGCCTATAAATGGAACAGTGTTGTTCATGGAGGAAGAACCGATCTGAGAGTTTTTCCTGAGCCATTAATTGGACTGAAGAAATTAAATTTCCGCATGCTGTCATTGCACGTGTAGGTCGGACGAGACTCGCCACTCGTCAATGCACGTCATTAGGAGCGACAAAAAAAACAGATGTCCATGGACCATGTGTATGCCGTCTGTTAACAGATACATTACTGTTTTGTAGCACAGAACACTTTAAATGCTCTTGTAAATAATTGTACAATAATAGTTGCTGAGAAAAAACGTATCACATACGGATGGCATACACGTCATACGGATGCCAGACGAGAAAAAAAATACACACACACGCATAGCACACGGAATACCATGTGGATTTCACTCGTTCTTCTCTCCTAGATACAAATCGGTCTGATATTTCATATGCTCATGTGACCCTGAACTCACTGAGATTTCAGATGACATTCCACAAAGATGTGTATCCGACACAAGTATTATGGTCTATATGGTGTCTCATGATGCTGGACAGACAAATGATAAGTCTCATTTATGTACTAGATGTTCTGAAGTTGGAAAACAACAGAAAATGAAATAATAATTCACATATACATTAACAAAATGTTTATTCTTTCTCATTAATGTAAGAGAACATGTCACCTTATTGATGCTGCCCACATGCAGACAGCATGAATCAGGCCAAGCATAATGATTGTAGCCAGTTATACTTCCCTCTAAATGCTCCAGTGTTTCAGGGAAAATATGGTTCGGAGTTCTGCCCGAGCCGAGTTTATTCCAGCAATGCTCTAGGAGAAGCAATGGGTTTCTTGCATAGTGAGAAACCTGTTAATCACCTTTAGCAATGTTGGAAAATGCCAGCTGAGGCTGGTGTTGGACTTGTTTTATCTCTGGGTAGGATACCAGGCTGGATCCCCAAACAATATAGGTCTCTGAAACACCAGACTGTGGTTTGGGAAGCATGAATCAGGTTAGCCACTCGTGGGAATAATTAAGTTTTTTTTTAATTTAATGGCACATTTTTGGGTCCTAAAATTATTTTTGCAATCGGCTTTCTTACAAATTAGGCAACATTTTCTTTTTGCAGACTATATTACCCTGCACATTCAACTAGTGGGCTGTGCTCAAAAATCATCTGAGAGGTGGTTAGTATAAAAGATAAAAAAAAATAAAAGAACTTAGTAAGTCTCCTCTCAGACTGCCAAAATGAGCTCACTGATGGATTCTCAGTTAAGCCATTCTGCATCCAGCTGTAGTGCAATCCAGAGGCTATATAAGGCAAATGGAGCAACATTTTTAATGAAACATAATTTTAACCCCAAAATGCATGAATTTAAAGGGAATCAGGACAGCATGATGTTGAACACAAATGTTAACTGTGCCTCTCTTATCAACAACTGAGCTATTGTTTACTTATACTAAAGGCTTTATTACCCTGTGATTACCATTACTGGGCTATTTTCTCACGTGCGCCACAGTCGGACATGCTACACCTCACAGTCAAACCCATGAGAAATATGCAGTCACACCAGGCTGCTGTTCTATGGGAATAAATGATCCACATTAATGATGAAAACTGCACTTATATGTGATCTTATATCATACCTTCTATCCTCCTCCTGCGAGATTTCACTCAGACTGCTATCATCAAAACCGTCAACCATGCTGCCATTCACTACACGCTGTTCTTTTTTAGGACAGGTTTGGCTGGATGTAGATTTTTCCACTTCATCGTTCCTTAAAGGAAATAATAAACAAGATGCTCATTAAATTGATCACAAAACAGCAAAGCTGCTAAAGAGAACAGAAAAAAAAAGCAATCGACAAAGAATTATTAAAGCAATGACTGATAAGGTAATATGTGCGTGTGTGTTCAGAATTTGTGCCATTATTAACCTGATGAAGAGACCTTAGAGTCTCGAAAGCTTGCGAAATATTCACCATGTTCTCAGTTAGTCATTAAAAGGTATCAAGCACTAAGAACTTTCAGATTCTAATATTTTTTTTAAAGCAATGACTTTAATTAAACCCTTGTTGAGAAGAAAAAATTTTGGACGGGTTAGCCAGTTGAGATAATGTTGATTGCACTTGGTGAGAAACAAGATAAATCTTTAATTGTGATACCATTTAATAGTACAAAATAAAATAATTGATGTTACAAGGCGAGCTTCGAGACGTGTTCATCAGCATGGTATGACAATATTAAAAGAAACTCAAATATAACATTAACAACTAGAGCAGATACAAGTATATGTGTCTGCTCTAGTTGTGCATGTATATATTTGAGTTTCATTCAATATCGTGTCATACCATGCCTGATGAAGGGACCTGAGAAGTCTCGAAAGCTCGCCTTATAACATCACTTATTTTATTTTTGTTAGCCATTAAAAGGTATCACAGCTACAAGATTATTACCTTGTTTCTCACACTGAGAGCAATCAAGATTTAATTGTTGAATAACTCAATGACATTTTGAGCGAAAACAGAACCCAGCCTCACATTTATTACGATCAGAACTTAATCCAACAGTCCTACAAAAAAAAAAAAGTTACAAACAAATCAAAGCGAAAAAAAAGAACACATGGACAGATAAAACCAATTTTAGCTATTTCATGAACTGGAAAATTTCCATGTGAAAAGTTAGTGACTAGCACCAAATATATCAAGTAACACACCTGTATAAAACATTGTGGCCACGTCTGCTTTTTCTTCAGTTTTGCTGAGCACAGCAAATAGTAACTTTTGATTTTGCAAAATCTGCGTCTTATAGCTGCCCAAAGTCAAACAGTCATCTGCGTTACAGACTTTGTCATCAACTACAACATACGAACTCATCTAATGTGTCTACAAGGATCTATTGGTTACGACCATGTGACCATAATGGGTGGCGTTAGCGCCTTGCATGAGACAGACTTAGCTGCGCCATTATAGTTACATGGTCATGACATCACCACAGGTCCTATAGCATTAGATTAATTTTTTATGTTTGTAGTTCATTGACATGTCTGCTTACCGCCCGGATGACTGGTTGGGCAGGTAGCTACAGAAAACACATAAGTATCTAAAGTGCTTTTTTGGGATAAATACAATGATTTAAAAATAATAAAAAAAAAAAAGTTACTAATGCACAGTACATAATCTTAATAACATTGGGGGCAGTTTAATAGCAAAAAAGGACATGAAAGGTTCCCTTTAAAAAAGCTGTGACGTTCATGCCAAAAATGAGTAAAAACCGACTAATAAATGTGGGCCGTAGTATCAATTCTATTGGAAATCAAAGACATTTTTTACTCCGTGCCACATTTGCTTACATACACATACACACGTACTCCACTAAGTATTATTTACCCCTTATGTGAGCTGGCTTTAGATTTTTTGTTTTCTTGAATATTAGTTTTGACCTGTAGACCAGATTTGTCGCCACTTTTTAACTTTTCCGATTGCACTTCATTGCTTAGATTCGCAGCCTTTTCTCCCACAACCTACACAAAGTAAGAGCAAAGAATAAACTATATGAAGTTCCCCACAAATGCCCAAAAGGATGAAGTGAGGAACACACAACAAACAGCACGAAAATGGATTCCATATTTATGAGATTAATGAAAATGATCACACAACAGAAGCCAATTAATGAAAGGCGAGAACAAAAATTGATCACGAGCAGCACACACTGGAGATGGAAGCGTAACCGGAGCACACACCACAGTGAAAGGACAGTGCAATGAAAGTCCATTTATCAAGAATGACAGATACATTGAAGGTAGGATGGCACCCAGAGTTTACATTGTAGCCTCCAATGAAACCTTCTTTTACTGAACAAGAAGAAGACATTAAAGTTCATTTACTGTTCAGAGAGAAGCAGAGACATAGGGTCTGAAGGTGGCAAACCTCTACCTCTTTCTGGAGTTGTTCTCTCTCTCTGGTCAAATTCAGGAATACCATTTGTAGCATTCCTACCTCGTTCTTAAATCTTCTCATCTCTTGATCCAGTGGTGTGTCTAGATTCCTGCTAGGATCTTCACCTTCCACACTACTAGTCTGATGCTGGCTATTGCTTGTAAATTGGTGTAGTGCGCTATCATGTTTCCCGGCGGATCTATTTCTTTCAGGATGCTTATTACCTGATATTTCTGACGTTGGATTTGAAATAGTCTTCATTATTTTTTTAGGTGATAATGACAAATTGTTTCCCAAATGCTTCTGCAATGGAAATCAGAATCACTAGATGAGTGATAGTCTTTTTCTGCTATAGAAACAGACTCCTTTATAAACAGAGTCTTGCTCCTGAGTTTTGTTGTGGGGCTTGATGGAATAATGGTTTCCCGATACTTTGCTCTCCGGGTTTACAGACTTTGTAGGAGTTACTATGCCGCTTGGGTTTTTAAGTCCAGAAGCTAATGACATTTTAGAGGACGAAGCAAGCTTTTCTTCCGCTAAATCATGGCCTCCATTATCCAGTTTATACAAACTCCACTCTTGGCTTTTATTCGTCTTTGCAGGACTTTTTTTTTTACTATACATTTCCCCAAACTTTTGCTTCAGCTCAGCAGTAATGTCCTTAAAATGAGATTTGACATCTTTTTTCTCTTTGTCAACCCACAGTTTTTCATATCTTTCCTCCCATGGCGGATCAGATTCGATGAAGAGTCCTGGTTGTCGAGAATGTTTGCCAACGTTCCACTTTCAAGCGGCTGTTGTGAGATCACTTCATTAGCATCATTTACAATATCATCTTTTCTGAGGTTGAACTTCATTACCATTTGCTCAGTCTCCATTTTACATAGAAATACAAAACAAATTTAAGCAGGACATGCAAAAGTTACAAAACACCAGGCTTAGGCAACACTAACAACACAGTCAACAAAAATGTCTGAACGCTAAAGTAGGCTGATAAAAAAGAACTGTTAAATGAAATAAGTATAATACTAAAGAAAGTAATTACATATGCGTATCAATGGATTTTTATAGAAATGAACATCAAGAGATAATCAAATACATGTATGTTCTTATTAGAGCAAGTACAAATTGATATTGTGGGACCTAATCATTGACCATATCAGTAGGTACAATTTTTTCAAAGAAGCAATAATTAATGTACTTAACCTCCATGCCTGGTATGCATGCTCATCATGCAAGACTCCATTGCTGAACAAAACTCATGTTCAAGCATACTTGCTCAACATCATTTAGACAAGACTGAAATACTGGCAGAATGTAGTCTTATCAGATGAGGCCAAAATTGAACTCATTCAACGCCATAATACACACCATGTTTGGAGGCCTTGAACACCATACTAACTGTAAAGGTTGGAGTTGGGAACATCATGATATAGGAGTGTTTTTCAGCGTTCGGCACTGCCAAACTTAATATGTGGGAATTGGATAAAGGATGAATGTACAAATATACCAAGACATTCTTGATAACAATCTGCTGTCATCTACCAGGATGATTAAAATGAAACCAGAGTGATCATTTTAATAAGACAATAATCCCAAACACAAAGTCAAGGAAAATCCAGTTGGTTCCAGAGAAAGAAAATAAAGCTTCTAGAATGGCCCAACCAATCCCTGACCTGAATACAATAGAAAATTTATGGAAGGAGCTAAAGCTCAGAGTTTATAGAAGGAGCCCACAGAACCTTCAGGATTTGAAGAGTGTTTGTGTGGAAGAATGGGCCAAAATCACATCACAGCGATGCTTGCTACTAGTTTCTCCATACAGAAGGCATCTTGAAGGTGTGATCACCAACAAAGGCTTTTGTATAAAGTACTAAATCGTAAACGTGTTCAATACTTTTCCCTGTGTCATTTCTCATCATTACACATCACTTAATTTATAGACATCTGTGATTTGATTTTTTTGCCTTTGTGGATTGGATGGATTGTTACAGATATCTGGTGAGAAATTTATGTCAATAGCACATTTAGAATTATATTTACTTAGAAAACTGGTCACATGTTCAACACTTATTTCACTCCCTGTATAATGAGAGCAGCCTGCAGTATGGATAGCAGTTGATGTGTGCTAATAGGCAGGATCCATTATGCATGTGATTTAGAAAAACTAATACTGAGCACACCTCTACTAGAGTCTTTCCTCTATATAATTGGAAGTAAACTCTAATTTTTTTTAACACTTTTGGTGTTCAGATAAAATACATTTTGTATATGAAGAGTCAAATCTCTTTTTTCTCATAATAAGGCCTTGGGCACACAGTGCATTTTTGGTATAGATTTCTCACAAATCTGCATGCCTCTCCTTACGCCAGCAAAGTCAATGAGAATTCTGAAGTATGGTGCACCCGATGCTTATTTTTCCTTGCACAAGAACTCTGCATCATGTCAATTCTTGGTGCAGATTTCCTGCATTTTTCAACCCTTCCATCTATTTACTTCATTATGAAAAACACAGGGGCAAAAACACATCAAAATGCTTTAGGGTGTGTTCTAGGGTTTGTTCGCATGTTAGGTAGTTGGTGCAGAAATCTTTGGCAGTAAATCTGAATCTCCTGGCAGGGCCAAAAACACCTCAAAAACGCATTGTGTTTTTGGTCTATTTTTCTGTGTTTTTCATAATGATTATTTTTTGTACCAAATCTGCAAGAAAAAAATAAGCAACGTGTGCACCACACTTCAGAATTCTCATTGATTTTGCTGGTATAAGGATAGGCATGCAGATCTGTGACAAAACTGCACTAAAAAAGGTATTTAAAAACGCACTGTGTGTACACAGCCTTAGTATGCCCCTCTTATGGCAGCTGTGTCATAGGATAGAGGAACGTAAAGCACGATCCACAAAAAGAAACAAAAAAAATTTGATTAAAAGACATAATAACAGATTGAACATGTGCACAATACCATAGATTTTACAACGCTGTGCACTATGTTGTTTGTGGTGGTTTCTCTTGAGCTTTTATGGATGGAATTCACTTGACAAAGTGTGAACCGGACAGTCCCGAGTCTGATTTTGCCCCTATTATATCCCTATGGTGCTGGATGGTAGCTATTTGCCATCCGGTTTGCTGTCTGTCGGCAGGATCCGGCTGTTTTCATTTTTTGCCCCAGACACAAAATTGGAGCTTGCAACATTTTTTGTGTCCAGGGCAAAAATCGCACAAAATCAGATCCTCACGAATCCGGCACCCATAGCATGGGAGTCTATGGGTGCCAGATCCAACATAAAATCAGACAGGTTCCCCAACACCGTGCTGAAAGAGTGGCATCTGTTAAAAGCAGCCACCGCTGAATTTCAGCACCTGTAGAGCTCCCTGGCTGAAAATTCAGCACTGTGGCCATCTCCCCTCCAGCCGCTATGCTGAAATTTCAGCATTTGGACAGCGGCAGCTGCTGATTCCAGCAGAAAACAGGATTGGAGGACATATTTGCCCTCCGGTTCTGTTTTGTCTGGGGCTGTCAGGTTCTGTCCGGTGCATCCTGCAAAACACCAGACAGAACTTGAAAGCACAAAATCGTGGTGTGAAGCTAGCCTTAGAATTTAGGCCCAATTTTCTCCATCTGTTCTCTCCACAAAGAATATATGTGTTTTATTTAGCTAAAAAGTATCTAGAAGTTGTGATTGAAAAGAAACAACTTACCGGTGTATTATTCATGACATTGGCTGATTGGTTTGCATTTGATAACCCTGTAATAAATTAATAACATTTTGGTTTAAAAAATGTTTTGATCATTTACCTACTGAAATGATCACACACAGAAGAGTCACATCTACATCAATAAAACTAGCACACAAGGTACGATGTTATTCCTATAGACCACTGCTTTGTGATTTTAGGACAAATTAGGAAAGGACCCTATACATGTTATAATCACAGAAAATGGCTTCCTCCATTAAGATTTGGTGCTTTTATACTAGGCATTGGTTATAAACGTAGGAGGTCAACAAATATAAAATGTTGTCCTTAGTCATTATTTCCCAATTAGGAATAAAGTAATACCTTGACTTACGAGTTTAATTTGTTTTGTGACTGAGCTCTTAACTCAATTTGCTCTTATGTCAAATTAAATTTCCTCATTAAAAATAAAATGCTAATAATCTGTTCCAACCCTAATTATGGCCCCATCTTTGTACTGTATATATGATCCCCCAACTTGGTACATGGCCTCAATACTGGTATATATGATCCCAACATGGTACATGGCTCTCATCCTGGTATATATAATCCCGCATCATGGTACGTGGCCTCCATCCTCATGCATTGCACCCCATCTAGGTACATGGCTCCCCCCATCTTGGTACATGCCCTTTATCCTGTTACATGGCTCCTTTATACTGGAACATGGCCCTTCCATACTGGTACATGCCCCCTCATCACCATCTTGGTACATGAACCCCTATCACACCGCACACTGATTAGCTGCCGGGATAATGTATTCGCTGTTCTATATACCTGGAATGATGGATGAGCAGAGCAGGGAATATTCAGGTGCTTAATAAGCGGGCATACATGATTATGCAACAGCTTGTGCTCGAATCTCAAAGATAAAGAATACAGAGTGACATCTCTAATATCTACAAGTGTTGCTGCACTCTCAACCAAGGTACTACTATATTACACAGTGAAGTGCTGGATCAGCTCTTCTTGTTTCATTCCATTTAGGCCCTGTGCACATTCATCCACACATTCTGTATTTCTGTTCCATTTTAGAAAAAGTCAAATGGAGTAAGTGATCACTGCATCAGCTATGCAAGTGGAAGAAGAAGGGCCCCATTCATTATTATCGGGTTTTATCTGGGACCTGTTTTTTCAAACAGAAAAAAATAGTCCTGGATGCAAAACGTTTCCTTCCATTGTAAGAAAAAAAACAGACTCCAAATAGGCCCCACATTAATCAATGGAGGTCCTTAGCTTCCTATATGCAAAACTGATGTTTCCCTTTTTCGGTTTATTACTTATACCTAAATTGCCACAGATAATCAGTATAGACATGTGAACAGAGACATACTAAGATAGTACACGATCTATGAGTGAAGGAGGGGTGTGAATTGCCATCAAACAAAGGCTGTGCTTTGCTGTTCTTAGGCCACGTAGGGATCAAACTTAAAGACGCCCACTTGTCACTTTTCAGCAGCTTCTTGAAAGCTCCTCTGCTGTGTTCACAGAGTTTCCAAGCTCAGCAATTTACAGTTTTGGGGTTCGCTCACACTTGGGTATAAAAAATTTTTAATACACTTTACATCCAGAAAAGTTGGACGAGTGAAATGTGTTTGGTAATCCATATGTCATGTGAGTGTGCCATGTTTTTCTTGCCTAACATCCAATGCATTTTTCTTCTCAGTAACTATTAATTAACATTCATTCACATCACCATTTACAGTGTTCTATGTTACAGAATAGTAATGTATCCACAGAAAACAGCCATAGGTTGGAATCACACTGTCCGTGTGATATGCAATTAAGTCGGATGTGTCACGGATGATTAACTTGGACTGCCCTCCCCCCTCTCTGGACGGGAGTGTCAGCTGCTTATGTTTATAGGCAGCTCCACACTCCGGTCTGACAGCGGGAGAGCCAGTCCAAGTTTATCATCTGTGACACATCCGACTTAGTTGCATATCACACGGGACAGTGTGATTCCAGCCATAAGGTCAGATATTGAATCCATCCCTTCCTTAACCCTCAATCTACTAAACTACTAGTGCATGTCCTCATCATCTCCCGTCTCAACTACTGCAACCTCCTCCTCTGTGGCCTTCATGCTAACACTCTTGCACCTCTCCAATCTGTCCTTTACTCTGCTGCCCGACTAATCCACCTCTCTCCTCGCTATTCCTCCACTACTCCACTCTGCAAATCCCTCCACTGGCTCCCAATTCCCCAGCACATCCAATTCAAACTACTAACATTGACTTACAAAGCCATCTACAATCTGTCCCCCCATATATCTCTGAACTAATCTCCCAATATCATCCAACTCTTAATCTTCGATCCTCCCAAAACCTCCTTCTTTCCTCCACACTTGTACGTTCCTCATCTAACCGCCTGCAAGACTTTGCCCGAGCATCCCCCATTTTCTGGAATTTTGCACCCCAAAATGTCCGAATATCCCCTTCCCTCGGAACCTTCAAGAGGAACCTGAAAACCCATCTCTTCAGAACAGCCTACAGCCTGCAATGACCACAGTGCCACCTCGCCACCACTGGACCTGGCGCTCCACCACCTCTAGACCTGGCACTCCACCACCATCAGACCCGGCGCTCCACCACCACCAGAGCAGACCCAACCTACTGTCTCCCTCCCCATTGCCCAGTAGAATGTAAGGCCTTAAGGACAGGGTCCTCTCTCTCCCCTCTGTATCAGTCTGTCACTGTTAGTTTGTTCATTGTATTTTTAACTTGTTTGTATATATCCCTTTCTCATGTACAGCACCATGGAATCAATGGTGCTCTATAAAGAAATAATAATAATAATAATAATAATAAGAATAATTCTAAATGCACTGACAGGATGAAGCCGGTTTGAATGATAAAGGCGGGGACAACACAGTTGCAAAATACCAAAAAAATGAGTTTTTTTAAATGAAGTCCTTTTCTGTCAATTGTTTTTGAATGTAGTGTAGAGACTAATAAGCGTGGGGACCCTTGACGTTGGGTTACGAACTTGCAGATTTTGGGCCAAATTACCCTCCAATACACATTTTTATTAATAATTTATATACTGTTTCATTGCACATTATTTTATTTTTCATATGTATGCAAAATGCATACCTTTAGGTTTTGTTTTCATTGGCTGTAAGCCATAATCATCAACATCAACAGAAATAAACAATTGAAATACATCACTCTGTGTGTAATGACTCTATATAGTATATATGTTTCACTGTATGTATTGAATTACTGAAATAAATTAACTTTTTGATTATATATATATATATATATATATATCACTGAGATGTACCTGCATATAATACCAGCAATCACCCCCTCCATGTTATGATAGGCTGAGAGTGGGTGTTGCATCGGTATTTTGTACCGGTGTTTCCCTGGCATTTATCCTTGGGGCCAGCTGCATCCTGACAGTGCATTCAGTATCTGACTTTATGGCTGTTTACTGTGAGTTTTTTCTTTATGTCCTTTTCTGTAATCTGTTTTAGAAAAGTAATGTATCTATTAAAAAGGACAGCAAAGGATGGTTCATTTGATGTCCCTTTTTTTCGCGCACCCATAGTCTTGAAAACCCTGCAGAGCAGCACTGACATTGTTTAACAGTGGTGCAAGTGCATTGTGATTTTTTTAATACCCCGATGGAAGCGAACCCTGACCCAGAGAATCATAGATCAGACTGGCTTCTGTTCTCCTGCTCCGGGTAGATGTTTGGCTAAGTGAGCAGATACATTTTGCTAGTTCACACTGTTACTCCCACTGAAAGGCACTAGAAAGTAAATCAGAGATATAAGCAGCATTTCTTCAGGCTGTAACCCATCTTCATACATGCCTAGGATGGGATCCAGCCTGAAATAGGTGACAGCAGCCATCCGGGTTACTTCTCATAAAACCCATTATTTAAGTGATTTGCTAAGCTTAAGATCAGACAGAGACCGTTGCAACACATCTTTGCATGGGTAGAACCCAGTCAGCAAAATAGTGCCTATACTTGGGTCCTTAAGGCCACAGGACTACTGCAGTAGTGACTACTAGACAGCCAAACACATGTTCAACAATCAGAACTCTCCACGTAGCTCCAGCCTTCAAATATATCGACAGGGACACCAGTATATGAATTAACAAAAAATATAAGCATTGAAAAAATTATAGAAAATATATGGCAAAACCAACAGCCCTTTATAGTCTCCTTTTGATCTCTTAAAACACCACAAAAGAAGCTATGGACTTAAAGGGGTGTTCTGAAGTCAAACTAAATTTCTATCCAAATCCCTCTCTATTTAATGCTGTAATATAAGCTACTTGTATTTAAAATTCCCTAACTACACTATATAACTGCTATTTTACTGTTTTATTCCTATTTCCTGTCTGATGATGCTTCGTTTCAGAATTCGAGTGCATGCTGGGATACTCAAATGAGGCTTCATCGGAACAGGGCTGCCATCACTGTCACAAACATCTGCCCCTTCCCTGAAATGAAGCGTCATTAGTGACGCACAATTCCAGGGCTGTGCTTGTCCCTCCCTGCTTGCTGTTATTGGTTCAGATCAGTAATCAGCATTGCAGCCTTGCAGCACTTGGGTCCTGGGTTCAAATCCCACCAAAGACGACATCTGCAAGGAGTTTGTATGTTCTCCCCGTGTTTGCGTGGGTCTCCTCCGGGTTCCTCCAAAGACATACTAATAGGATGTTTATATTGTGAGCCCCATTAGGGACAGTGATGCTGATGTATGTAAAACGCTGTTGATATAATAGCACAGTTTAAATGTATAATTATTATATTATTATTAGTAATAATCTCCCAGCAACAGAGTGCTGTCTATACCAGACATGCAGGAAACTAGCGCTGCCCCTGCTAGTGATGTCGCTGGTCTCCTGCATGTTGGGTATACACACTGCTCTGTTGCCAGTAGATTATTACTGATCTGAGCCGATAACAGAATGAACGGTGTGCACAAAGCATCGTACACTGCACAGCATGTGGGGACGAGCACAATGCCTAAAATCAGCACCACTACTCTGATGACACTTTGTTTGAGTATCCCAGCATGCACTGGGATTTTCAAACGAAGCGTCATCAGACAAGAAATAGGTGAAATTACGGTACTAAATAGATTGGGATTTAGCTGGATATTAAGTATAACTTCAGACCACTCTTTTCAATTTAGTATCCATTTCCTAATGTAAAAATCTTAAAATGCTGAACATCCAGAAAACAAGCTGACATTTTTAATCCATGCAAAATGAGAATCTTACCAGTTTTACTATTCTGGGGCGGCTGTAACAGGTCTTTGGGGATGCTTTGTGAATGACTATGTCTCGACGGCATATGATCTTCACTATCGTCTTCAGGCACTGAGCTAAGCAATCCTGGATGTGGAGCTGCATTATCTTTAGTTGTAACTTTATCAATATCTGTTGGAGGGGATATGGTTTCATGCAATTTATGGTGGGGAGAAGTCTTGCTCTGAGTGTGTGTTGCACACTTAAAAGAATGGCTGGTCGAGTCCCAGTCTGAAGCATCTATAGAGTAAAAATCCAAAATAAGAAAACGAAAAAAGGAAAACACATATATTCATTTCGTTTTCTTTCTCATAGAAGTTTGCTATACAAGAACTAAATGGCGTTATAAGTATCAATTCTGATGACAAAGAAATTTACAATAATACACACATACATATGCGGCGCCCCTGAGGGTCAAATCGCCACAGACGTACTACACCTCAGCCAGGGTTGTGGTACCCTACTCTCGTTTAAGGAGGGGACACTACTCGGTACCCATACACTAGCATCCAACACCACACCACTCCAGGCCAGGTGATCTGGATGGACCCTATTAAGGGAGGGCCCCACCTCAGGCTGGAGGGGAGCTAGGTAGAGGGTGTGGATGGAGGAAGTAGTTAGTTAGTTAGGAGAGCACACCAGGAAGTAGTGAAGTGAGTAGTGACAATGTAAGAGGACGTAGAGAATGTGACTGACGTGAGAAAACGTGCAGAACAGTCGAGAAGTTAGGTAGTTGATGACAGGAGTCTGTCACGAGTAGAAAAAGAGGGAGAGCCGTCCTGGGCACTGGAGCCGGTTGGAGATGGACCCAGGAAAAGGAAAGGTGAAGACAGATGGAGGAGCCAGTTCCTAGGGGCTCTAGAGACGCTGAAGGGGTTCTAGGGACACAGGAAGCGAGGAATCTACCTGTGGCACCCATCCACGCTGACCGTGATCGGAGTCAGGTGGTGGGACCGGGTCGTGGAGGGACCGGGTTGCAGAGGGGACCAGCCCCAGACTAGTGGAGAGACTGTAGGACTCAGCTAGCAAAATGGAGGCTGAGGTATTTTCAAGTGCAGCAGCCAAAGCCACACTTAAAGGGAACCAACCACCCCAAATGACCCCCCCGGACTGTTAATATGTGTCCCTACACCCAGCACACACATTTGGGGCAATCGTTTTTGCTAAAAAAACTGTTTAGTAGAAGCTAAGATATATGTTTATAAAGTTTAATAAATTGAGCCGAATGGGTGTTACCTAGCTTTGTCCTCGTGCATTTCTTCGTGCCTGTCAGCCTCCTCTCCCCTCCTCCCTTCAGTGAAGCCCTTCTGTGCAAAGTCGAAAATGCCCCGCCTGTCTACTGCTGCCTGATAAATTATGCACGCCCATCTCTGCACCTAAGAGCCTGGCCGCGTCATGAAAGGGGGTGGGGCAACGGCATGCCGCGATTTACCCCGCCCCTTTCATCATGCGGCCAGGCTCTTAGGTGCAGAGATGGGCGTGCATAATTTATCAGGCAGCAGTAGACAGGCGGGGCATTTTCAGCTTTGCACAGAAGGGCTTCACTGAAGGGAGGAGGGGAGAGGAGGCTGACAGGCACGAAGAAATGCACGAGGACAAAGCTAGGTAACACTCATTAGGCTCAATTTATTAAACTTCATAAAGCTATATCTTAGCATCTACTAAACAGTTTTTTTAGCAAAAACGATTGCCCCAAATGTGTGTGCTGGGTGTAGGGACACATATTAACAGTCCGGGGGGGTCATTTGGGGTGGTTGGTTCCCTTTAATCGCTGAAAAGGCAGCCAAATAGGGTCAAGGGGACTGAGCGAAAGTCGCCCGACAGGACCCATGGCTGCTGGCTTGGGACACTGAGGTGAGGCGCAGGGCGGGTGGGCGAGAGCCGGCGCAGAGCGACGACCCGGGAAGGTACACCAGAAGGGGGTCCCGGTAAATTGAACCTAAGTTATCCGAGAGTTGGCTGGATCCCTGACCCGGAGGACACAGCACCCGGCTGGTTGTTGAAAACCTGTAAACTGTAAGAACTGTGAGTATAACAAGAAGACTGCACCCTACTGTGTCCTCAAATTATTACTGTGTCACCTGCCTTGCAGTACGGTACATCAAATACCATCATCAAATAGACTTTATAACTGACCTGGGGCCTCGCACTACCTGTGGAGAGCTGTAACAACTTTGCTGCGCCACCAACTGCCCCAGAGGATATGAACCGCAGCATCGGCCATCCATCTAATTGCTGAAACCAAGTGTGGCGTCACGAATTAATCCCCTTATAAACTTTCCCCATTTTAATGACAAGACCAGGATCACGGAGTCGAGTGAGCCACCGTGACATCCCCAAGAGAATCTGAAGGCCCGGTTGCGAGTAACCCACAGCCCTGGCGAGGCATGTCACATTATATATCTAATATATAAAGCTGAATGTGTGTATGTGTGTGTGTGTGTATGTCCGAGATTGGCATCTACACCGTCGCAACTACAGCCACAAAATTTTGCACAGTCGCACGTCTGGACCACGAGAGCGTCATAGGCTATGTTGTGAGGCGAAATTTTAACCCTGCGCGTTCCAGTTTACCAAACAATTTTGCCCCTATCTACATAATGGGGAAAAAGTGACAGTTACCAGTTGACAGTTGTGAATGAGAGGGGCTTAATGACAGCACCAAAGACTAACAGCATATACCAGCATATAGTCACTAAGGTGGGGCCCCGACATGGGATATTCACCATGCACAGGGACATGTATACACACCACACGCACACAAAGAGCAACAGCAAGTGTCTAGTCGCTAAGGTGCAGCCCCAACATTGGATACTAACCACGCACCCGAACACACACACATACATCACGAAGAGACACACAACACAGAGACACACACACCCTATAGCGACACATGCACTCATCCCACAGGGACACACACACACCACAAAGAGTCACACACAACACAGAGACACACCACACAGACACCCCCCCACAGGGACACACATACATACACACCCTATAGGGACACATGCACTCACCCCACAGACACACACACCACAAAGAGACACACACAACACAGAGGCACACACACACACACACACACACACCACACAGACCCCCCCCCCCCCCCCACAGGGACACACACACATACACAACCTATAGGGACACATGCACTCACCCCACAGGGCACACACACACCCCAGGGAAATCAAAAAATGTATTAAAATGAACAAATAAATGTCAGACATTGCTTTTCAACCCTGCTTCCTCAGAATTTTGTAAAAAATTTAACTCATGAAATAGGCCTGAACAGAAATTATAGTACCCTTAACTTAACATTTTGTTGCACAACCTTTTGAGGCAATCATTGCAATCAAATGATTCCCGGAACTGTCAATGAGACTTCTGCACCTCTCAACAGGTATTTTGGCCCACTTATCAAGCGAAAACTGTTCCAGTTGTCTCGTGTTTGAAGGTTGTCTTTTCCAGATGGCATGTTTCAGCTCTTTTCAAAGATGCTCAATAGGATTTAGGTCAGGGCTCAGGGAAGGCCACTTCAGAATAGTGCACTGATTTTCTCTTAGCCATTTTTGGCTGTTTTTAGCTGTGTGTTTTGGGTCATTATCCTGTTGCAAGAGCCATGACCTGTGACCGAGACCAAGGTTTCTGACATTGGGCAGCATATTTCTCTCTAGAATCCCTTGATAGTCTTAAGATTTCATTGTACCCTGCACAGATTCAAGACACCCTGTGCCAGATGCAGAAAAGCAGCCCCAGAACATAACAGATCCTCCTCCATGTTTCACAGTAGGGACAGTGTTCTTTTCTTGATATGCTTCATTTTTCCGTCTGTGAACATAGAGCTGATGTGCCTTGGCCAAAAAGTTCTATTTTAATCTCATCTGTCCATAGGACATTCTCCCAGAAGCTTTGTGGCCTGTCAACATAAATTCAGCATGGTTTTCTGGCACTTATTGTTCCAAAGACCTTTATGATGTAAAGGATGGTCAGGAAGTGATGGACGCCACTGACCATCCACATTCCTCCCCATGGGCGTGTCATATCTGATATAGTGTAACTCATTCATGATCACAAGGTCTGTGATGCAGGCAAGGTTCTGCACATCCTGTTTGTCCCATGTGGCATTTGTGTATGCTGGAGAATGGAGTTGAAGTGGGTTGTTTGAAGCACACAGAGAGAAGAGACCTGGCCTCTGTGTCTGGGACGCCGTTAGCCCTGGAAGGCATGAGGACAGGAGACCAGGTGTACAGAGCCTTAATACTGTTAGCTCTGATAGAGCAGAGCTGAGGGAAGCAGCTAGAACTGGCAAAGGTAAAAGACTGTGTTTGATATTTTGGAGAATGCAGGCATACTTGTCATTCAAAGGTTCTAGACTGTTAAGTGTGTAACATTCCTGCCGCGGCCACAGAGATGGGACTATGCTATAAGCGATTTATGATGATTGAATAAACTGGCTGGACGTCTTTTAAGGAACAACATTGCATGTGTGCTTTAATTGTACGATAAAGTGAACACCCCTCAACACAGTAGCGCTACCTCACAATATGCACACATATACACAAACACACACACACACACACACTATATATAGATTTAGATAGTATACATTATATATATATATATATATATATATATATATATACACACACACACACAGATACAGTTGTGGCCAAAAGTATTGACACCCATGCAATTCTGTCAGATAATACTCAGTTTCTTCCTGAAAATGATTGCAATCACAAATTCTTTGGTATTATTATCTTTATTTAATTTGTCTTCAATGAAAAAACACAAAAAGAATTGTCCTAAAGCCTAATTGGATATACCGTATATACTCGAGTATAAGCCGAC
This sequence comes from Allobates femoralis, assembly GCA_033576535.1. Lineage (NCBI taxonomy): Eukaryota > Metazoa > Chordata > Amphibia > Anura > Aromobatidae > Allobates > Allobates femoralis. The sequence continues at coordinate 319,761,885 of JARQOC010000004.1, forward strand.
CCGAGTATAAGCCGAGGCCCCTAATTTTACCCTCCAAAACTAGGGAAACTTATTGACTCGACTATAAGCCTAGGGGGGGAAATGAAGCAGACTCTCATCACGGTATACAGCCCCTCTCATCATGATAAATGGCCCCCCATTACTGGTATATAATCCCCCATCACTGGTATATAGGACCTCCATCACT
>JARQOC010000004.1:320438109-320448541 GCA_033576535.1 Allobates femoralis
TTTTTAGTCATATACATCTAGTTTCATTAAGAGATGCATGCTTCTCAATAGATTTGACACAACTCTAGCTGTCCATGCAACAAAAGTCAGCACACAGTTGTTAGGTTTGCCCCATATTTGCACCTATTTCTACAGTAAATATATCTGGCTGATAGACTACTTGAAAAGATCATTTATTGAATACATTGGAAGTGGTGAGAAAAAATAGTGCCATAAACTGTTATATTCAAAGACTTCATGACCTTATCATGCCTTTCAGGTGCTGGACAAGCAAGAGTTGGAATTGTTTTGACCTTGGCAATGAATATCATGAATACCCTGCAATGGGCAGTAAATTCAAGTATTGATGTGGATAGTTTGGTGAGTAAATATTAGTCAGCCTTAACTAAAGATATCTTGTGATCAATGATATTTTCAACATGCAAGAACCGATTCATCAAGACGGGCGATTTTCTTGCTGGTCATATTAAGTGGGCGTAGTGGAATAAAGGCCACGTCACCCGTAACGATATCGTTGCTGATATCGTCCAAAAGTCACGTGTTCTGTGACGCTTGAACTATGTCGAAATGACATGGTTGCGTGTGACACTACAAACAATGAACGATCAGTCTGCTGATCGTTTATCGTTTGATTTGAGGACAGGACCTCTAATCTATTGTTGGTCGCCCTGTGCACACGCAGCATCGCTGCGTGTGACACCGGGAGACGACCGATAAGCCAGCTCCCAGCACCTCTCTGCAAGCGCTGGGAGCTGGTATCCAAGGTAAACTGCAGGTATCTAGGCAGCACGCGCTGCCTAGATACCCGATGTATACCTTGGTTACCAGCTTTCTCCGCTCACCGGCTGGTATCCAAGGTACACAGCGCGGGTAACTAGGGACCCTAGTTACCCGCGCTGTGTACCTTGGATACCAGCCGGTGAGCGGAGAAGGCTGGTAACCAAGGTATACATTGGGTATCTAGGCAGCGCGTGCTGCCTAGTTACCCGCAGTTTACCTTGGAGACCAGCCTACTCCCGCTTACCGCAGCCTGGCAGCGGGAGCAAGACATCATGGAAACGATATTTAAATCGTTTCCACGATGTCTCTGGTCCATTGATCGCTGGTGAGTCTGCCTGTGTGACAGCTCACCAGCGATCTGAACGATTTTGTTAGCGATCGCGCATGCATGTGATTGCTAACAAAATCGTTCATCGCATTGATGCGTGTGATGGCACCTTAAGACACTCCTGACTTATAAAGATATGGCCAACTCTTCATGAATCAGGAGCACCTGAGGAGGGGAGTATGCCTCTGAAACCCTACCTACACTAGTCTCTCACTGGTGAGATATTTCTGGTGTACATAACGCACAGCTCATCATGAATAAGACAAGCCATGGCACAATAGAGTTTTATGGGTAACTTTGATCTATGACTCTAATAAAAATGAATAAATCACTATGATTTATTTTGTGTAGACATGGTCTGCAAAAATACACAGACATATTAACGGTCCCATAGACTACAGTATAATGAATATGTCTTTTATCCGAGAAAATCAAAGATAGAATATGTATGTTAAAGTGGACAGCTGAATGAGGCCATGAATGTAGATAACATTTGTGTTTTGATCATTGTGTTGAGTAGCTACTAGAGTCCTCTTGTAACATCACATCTGATGATCTACGTTATTATACATCTATAGTCCTTAATAATCAAACCAACAATACTCTTTTTTTTTTTTTTGTTAAGATGCGCTCAGTTAGCAGAATCTTTAAGTTTATTGATCTCCCGAGAGAAGATATGCCAAGCAACAATAATAATAAGGATAATTTGTCAGAGGTTCTCATAATTGAGAATGAATACACCAAGAAGGATCCAGATTGGCCATCAGGTGGTCAGATGACTGTTAAAAACCTGTCTGCTAAATATGTGGAAGGAGGTCATGCTGTATTGGAAAATATTTCATTCTCAATTAATCCTGGTCAAAGGGTAAGATCAATAATGAGTTAATATATGATTGATTTGATGTTACAAATTATTATGCAAATGTTCTTTTTCTCTGATTTTCCTAAATGGTCGTACTAAATGACAGTCAGTGTAATAAAAGTCATTATCCGTTAGAGTATACATCGAATTTTATTCAAGAAACCTCCCAATGATAACAGTATAATCTGCAAAATTAAAAAAAACCTAAATGCACTGTTCCAAATTATTAGGCACAGTAGAGTTTCTAAACATTTGATATGTTTGAAAGAACTGATAATGCTCATATGTTGAATTTGCAGCATTAGGAGGTCACATTCACTGGAATAAAAAGCTATTTAACTCCAAAACATCCTAACAGGTCCACTGAAACTGCCCTGAACAAAGTCACCAATGACCTAAATAAACGTCACTACTCTGTCCTCCTCCTCCTCGACCTATCCTCCGCCTTCGACACTGTTGACCACTCCCTTCAACTTCAGATCCTGGAATCTCTTGGCATCACAGACCTCTCCCTCTCTTGCATCTCCTCATACTTAACGGACCGGACCTTCAGCGTCACCCACTCCCACACCTCCTCTTCACCCTACCCTCTATCTGTCGGGGTCCCCCAGGGCTCAGTTCTGGGACTGCTACTCTTCTCAATTTACACTATCGGACTAGGGCAACTCATTGAGTCCCACGGCCTCCAGTACCACCTCTATACCGATGACACCCAAATCTACCTGTCTGGACCTGACATTGCCTCCCTACTATCCAAAATTCCAAAATGACTGTCCGCCATCTCATCCTTCTTCTCCGATCGCTTCCTTAAGCTGAACATGGACAAAACAGAGTTTATCAATAAATTAGAAAGGGACAGCACCACATACCAAACGGGATCCTTTGCAATTTCTTTATTCCAGCACCCCAGTGCAAGCGACGTTTTGGACTATGTCCTTTATCAAGCAACAACATACACATAAACAGTTCGCTTTATATAGTATAACACTCCTCCCCTCAATTACATTCCATCAATCATGTGATATACAAAACAATTAACACTATACATTAATATATCTAAGGATAAAATCACCCTGTCCTAACATCATCCTCCTTATCACATACTGATGCTTAAGATGTTCATGATCCATATATAAATGTTCCAGGCAATGTCCGTATTATGGCATAATACTATAGTTCCCATAGTCACTTCCTTGTTGTATCACTAGCCAATCCGGGCCGGCGTCAGGTGGGTTACCATAGCGATAATCCCTTGACGTATCCTCCAATATCGCCCCCTCCGCTCCTCATCCAATAGGGGACAGGTTACACTGCGCATGCGCCGTACCATAAGCGCTGGTTGGTCAAAGAGTCTCTTTCAATTGCGCATGCCCCGGCGTCTCAATTGTGTTAATCCAGCATGCGCATTTCCTTCCGGACTCGTCGTTCATCAGTTTAACAGTTCCCTTCCTTCTAGAGTGTATCAGTCTAATAACACCCCCGGAAACACAACATTGTCTATATCAGTTCCCTTTACACCCATATCTATTACCGCTCTTGTATGCAATTGTAAATCAAGTTAACATTAACCTATTTGATCTATTCAGCCTTACTCAGCTCTAAAATGGTAATTTAACATTTCGCAGGACACTCTATTAACTGTGCTCTTCACCCCAGCCCCTTCCATGATTCCTAATTGAATCAGGGGAGCTCTCTGGCCAATTTTAACCCATTCAATACACTAAACAGCGTAGCTAGAGTATATGCTGCAGATTAGGGTGAAAAAGGAACCGATTTCCCATATTATCGGGCTCAACATACCATGAGAACCTATATACTTGATCAAATTCAACATAATTAACCCCTAAGCACCAAAATATCATATGTCATAGGAGTTACATACATATCATCCCATAAACATACATTACCCGTCCTTAGTCCAATTCATATGATATATATCAATCAGATCTTAGTGTAAGCCATCGGTTAATGCTATGGATCTAGGGTAAATTAAAAACACTATTAAAAACAAATTTATACAAGAGAATGCAGTAAACAGGATATAGACACATCATTTAAGGAGACACCCCCTTTGATCGTACTCTAGGTTTAAACCTTGGGATATAGTGTATCCAGCTCGAATATCCACTTAAGTTCTTTCCTCTTCAGTAGTGCCACCCTATCACCACCTCGTCTCAATGGGGGAACGTCATCGATAATTCTATATTTCAATTGGTTTACATTATGTCCAGCTTCCACAAAATGTCTAGGAACTGGGAGCTCCACCATCCCATTTCTTATAGTGCTCTTATGTTTGCTGATCCGTGCTTTAGCTTCCATCGTGGTCTCCCCCACATAGAGGAGACCACAAGGACAGCCGATAGCATATATCACATAACTACTCTTACACGTATATCTTTTCCGAATGGTATATCTCTTCCCGGAGTATGGATGGTGGAACTCCCGGCCCCTAACCATATTCCCACAGCTTGCACATCCCAAGCAGGGGAAATTCCCAAAACTGGGTTTGCTTAGGGTCAGTTGTAAATCCCTTTTTGAGCTCCCAATATCCGATTTTACCAAATTATCACAGAGATTCCGTCCCCTCTTATATGAGAAAAGAGGTGGTGATGTAAACTCCTTAATCCCCGTATGGCCCTTACTAAGAAGAGGCCAATGTCTTTTAATAATACCTGAGATTCTACCACTCATCCCATTGTATGTGGTAACCAAAGGTATCCGATTCTCCTTGATTGTTTTATCCCTAGTAGTTAGTAATTCGTCCCGATTCAGAGATATTGCACGTCTTTTAAAACCCATGAGGTTATTCTTCGAATATCCCCTCTCAAGGAACCTCTTACACATTTCCTCCAACCGTAGATTGACAACATTATCATCAGACACCACCCGCCTCACCCTGATCATCTGGCTCCATGGGAGCGACTCCACCATTAACCTTGGGTGCTCACTGGAGTAATGCAGCATACTGTTACGATCTGTCTCCTTTATATAAAGATCAGTACATAATCTTCCATTCTTTTTATAGACTCTTGTATCTAAAAACTGCATCTCCTCCTGAGAGCAGTCAGGGTGAGGCGGGTGGTGTCTGATGCGCAATTGAAAGAGACTCTTTGACCAACCAGCGCTTATAGTACGGCGCATGCGCAGTGTAACCTGCCCCCTATTGGATGAGGAGCGGAGGGGCGATATTGGAGGATACGTCAGGGGATTATCGCTATGGTAACCCACCTGACGCCGGCCCGGATTGGCTAGTGATACAACAAGGAAGTGACTATGGGAACTATAGTATTATGCCATAATACGGACATTGCCTGGAACATTTATATATGGATCATGGACATCTTAAGCATCGGTATGTGATAAGGAGGATGATGTTAGGACAGGTTAATTTTATCCTTAGATATATTAATGTATAGTGTTAATTGTTTTGTATATCACATGATTGGTGGAATGTAATTGAGGGGAGGAGTGTTATACTATATACATATGTTTATGTGTATGTTGTTGCTTGATAAAGGACATAGTCCGAAACGTCACTTGCACTGGGGTGCTGGAATAAAGAAATTGCAAAGGATCCCGTTTGGTATGTGGTGCTGTCCCTTTCTAATTTATTGCTTGTCGACTAGGATGACTCCCTAGTAATGGGCGGGCACCACAATGGAGGTTTAATTTTTCCTCAATTGCTGTGGGTGCTGCAGGCTTTTTGTTGGTTTAAAACAGAGTTTATCGTCTTCCCCCCAAGCCGCTCCCCCTCACTACCCGACCTATCCATCGTCGTCAATGTCTGCTCTCTCTTGCCAGTCCCCCACGCCAAGTGCCTCAGGGTTATCCTCAACTCTTCCCTCTCCTCTAAGCCCCACATCCAGGCCCTCGCTACCTCCTGCCATCTCCAGCTCACAAACATCTTCCGGATCCGCACATTCCTTGACCATGACACTGATAAAACCCTTATTCACACTCTCATCATCTCACGCCTTGACTATTGCAACCTCCTGCTCTCCGGCCTCCCTGCTACCTCCCTTGCACCTCTCCAATCTATCCTAAACTCCGATGCCCGTCTAATCTATCTGTCCTCCCGCTACTCCCCTGTCTCCCCCCTGTGCCAAGCCTTTCATTGGCTCCCTGCTTCCCAGAGATCCCAGTTTAAAACATTAACCATGACATACAAAGCCATCCACAACCTGTCCCCTCCATACATTTCCAACATGGTCCCCTGATACCTACCCTTGCACAACCTGCGATCCTCCCAAGAACTCCTCCTCTACTCCCCCCTCATGTCTTCTTCACACAACCACATTCAGGATTTCTCCAGGGCATCCCCCATACTCTGGAACTCTCTGCCCCAACACATCAGACATTCTCCTACCCTGGGAACCTTCAAAAGAAGCCTAAAGACCCACCTCTTCCGCCAAGCCTAAAACTTCCTATGAGACCCGATCCACCCACCGCCTCACGACTGGCACATCCCCCTCCTACTGTATCCCCAACCGCCCCTCGTAGATTGTGAGCCCTCGTGGACAGGTTCTTCTTCCCTCTTGTATCTGTACAACCAAATTGTCCACATTTATTGTACTTGTCCTTGTCTGCCCTTTTAGCATGTAAAGCGCCATGGAATTTAATGGCGCTATATAAATAAATAATAATAATAACATAGGAACCTTCTTTGATATCACCTTCGCAATTCTTGCATCCATTGAACTTGTGAGTTTCTGGAGAGTTTCTGAATGTATTTCTGTGCATGATGTCAGAATAGCCTCCCAGAGCTGCTGTTTTGATGTGAACTGCCTCCCACCCTCATAGATCCTTTGCTTGATTATACTCCAAAGGTTCTCTATAGGGTTGAGGTCAGGGTAAGATGTGGCCACACCATGAGTTTATCTCCTTTTATGCCCATAGCAGCCAATGACACAGAGGTATTCTTTGTAGCATGAGGTGGTGCATTGTCATTCATGAAGATGATTTTGCTCTTGAAGGCACGTTTTTGCTTTTTGTACCATGGAAGAAAGTTCTCAGTCAGAAACTCTATATACTTTGCAGAGGTCATTTTCACACCCTCAGGAACCTTAAAGGGGCCTATCAGCTGTTTCCCAATGATTCCGACTCCTCCACCTCCTTGCTGATGTCGCAGCCTTGTTGGGACATGGTGGCCATCCACCAACCATCTACTACTCCATCCATCTGGACCATCCAGGGTTGCTCGGGACTCATCAGTAAACAAGACTGTTTGAAAATTAGTCTTCATGTATGTCTGGGCCCACTGCAACCGTTTCTGCTTGTGAGCACTGTTTAGGGGTGGCCGAATAGTAGGTTTATGCACCACAGCAAGCCTTTGAAGGATACTGCACCTTGAGGTTCGAGGGCCTCCAGAGGCACCAGCAGCTTCAAATATCTGTTTGCTGGTTTGTAAGGTTTTTAGCAGCTGCTCTCTTAATCAGATGAACTTGCCTTGTAGAAACCTTCCTCATTCTGCCTTTGTCTGCACGAACACGTCTGTGCTCAGAATCAGCCACAAATCTATTCACAGTACAATGATCACGCTTAAGCTTTCATGCAATAACTAATGTTTTCATCCATTATCCAAGGCATTATACAATTTGTTGCTTTTTGGCAGCAGAGAGATCCTTTTTCTTTCCCATATTACTTGAAAACTGTGTCCTGCTTAATATTGTGGAACATTCAATTTTCCTTTTATTGGGCTCACCTGCCAAAGTAATTATCACAGGTATCTGAGATTGATTTCAGTGATCCAAAGAACCCTGAGACACAATACCATCAATGGGTTTCATTGACAAAAAACAAAACCCTATGACACTTAAAACCGATTTGCATAATAATTTGGAACATGGTTTATTATAATGCTGACATTGCTATACCAAATAGGCATTATGCAACAGATTCAGAAATGCTCAAATGAAATCTTTGACACATTTTTCAGACCTTCTGAACAAATCTAATGTGAACTCGATTTCTATCTTGAATTGATTCTTAAAATTTGTGTATGTAATGTTGAAAAAAATAACTTTTTTTCATGCTTTTACAGTCAAACAGTATTTTACTTTTGTTACAAAAATCTTACATATTAGGGTCTAAATTTCTAGTAAGCTTCTCTTTAGATTATAGCTATTGTATTTAATTAGAGTGCATTTATTTTAATCTATAATATATAACGTAATGTTCCATTTAATAATCTAGTATTCTTTTACAACCACTTGCCTGTGAAAAACAAATAGTGAGGAGTTGTATGCTTAAATCATGCGCCAATGGTGCTTCTTATAGTAAGTACTTTATTAAGTTAGATTGACTAAAGTGATTGATCACTCCTTCAAAAAGTCCATTAGACCCCAACATAAGTAATTGAAACCAAAATATGAAAAATGTGAATAATTCGAGCATTGTAATATGCTGTGTGCCTCGTTTGACTTTTCTTCTACAAACGTAATTGATGTTGTACTTGTTTCTTAGTTTGTTTAACTATATTTTCACGTTTATTCACAATATACGGTAATCACATTACACATCTCTGCAGAACATACTGTCATTAACAAATGATAAGATATTATAAAGATTCCAATGGTTGTCTGTGCATGAAAAATAAAGATATTTGGGTACCTGTATATTTTAATTTGCCCCTTCATGTCCATATGAAAACCATTATTCGATATAGATGATTTTAACATATTCAGCTTAACAACTTCCCAGATTTACCTTTATTTCTTCCTTTTGTCTGAGCACATATACCTTGCCTCTTAAATTCTACACTCTCTGAGGTGTAGTGCTCCTTAAAACACATGCTTTACATTCATTTCTTAAATATCTCACATTCCAGGTTGGCTTATTGGGAAGAACTGGTTCTGGAAAAAGCACCTTGTTGTCCGCCTTTTTAAGATTATTGTCAACTCAAGGTGAAATTCAGGTTGATGGGGTATCTTGGCAGACATTACCACTTCAGAAATGGAGAAAAGCCTTTGGAGTTATTCCACAGGTACGTTGTTATACTTAGATCTACTTACAGTATTTACAGTAGTATCAGTCACCTAGAGATCTTCGGATTTACCTGCAAAGGGTACGTAAAGTGACTTCTATCTTCTGCCTTCCCCCAACCCAATACTCCATTTCAGTAAATGGAGGAAGTATGTGCGGATCTCAGTTCTTCACCATTCTAAAGTAAAGATCTTGTAATCCACCTGTCTTTGACACAAGGGAGTTGCTTGTAATTACATATTTAAGTCCCAGACAGTACTTGGGCCTTAAGGTCCATTTACACAAACCAGTCGGAGGCTCTAAATGAATGCCGATTGTGAAACATTTACGGTATGGTGGCACAGGCAGACTGCGATAAATGATGCATGATCTGTAGAAGATCATAGGCTGCCGTTGTTCTTGGTAGTATGAGTCCTATTTCCATTAGACTATGCACTGCCAAGAGTGATGATCTTTTGCACTCCACAAAAGATCATAGAATCATAGAATGGTAGGGTTGGAAGGGACCTTCTAGGTCATCTGGTCCAACCAACTGCTTAAAGCCGCTTTCACTAAATCATTCCAGACAGAGTTTTGTCCAGCCTCTGTTTGAAGACTCGCCACCTCTCATGGCAGCCTGTTCCACTCGTTAATCACCCATACAGTTTTATCTCATTGCTTTAAGTCTTTCCTTGTGCAAATGAGAATAAAGCTAATCCCTCTACAGTGTGACAGCCCTTGAGATATTTGTCACCTGATGAACGAGCGTTGTGCTTGCACATCGGGTGATTGTCAACCTGCTTACGCTGAAAAAATATTGTAAACACACACTCTATCTGAATCTTTCAGTGTAAATTCAGCTTTAGGCACCCCCTGTTGCTAGTTACACTGCTTCCTACACAATGGATTGGTTTCTCAATGTCATCTGGTGGTCCATAATATTCTTGTTTACCACGGTGCTGTAATTCTGACATTTACAACCACACCTGGTGCATGCTGTTAAAATAGTATTAAACAGCTACTTTTTTTTTTCCATTTGTTTAATGACATACCATTTACTAAAATAAGGAGAAGTGTTTAATGGGAGAATATTACCTGCCTTTCCTTTTCCAAAAGTGTATGTAACCAGATGAAAAGTGTTCAGCTTTCTGGCATGTAATATATGTTCACTATCATAAGAGCAAATATTCATATCCTCATTTATGTAATTCAGTCTAATTGAGCAGATAATCAACATGAAACGAGCATATATTTGTTATTAGCACATTAACTTCTACAGTTAAAAAGACCATATTAGGGTACTTTCACATCAGCGTTTTTTGCCGTTCGCGGCAGATGCGGTGAAAAAAAGGCATCTGCCGCGATTACCGCATAACCGCTGCACTTGCGGCACAGTTGCGGCAAGCCCCATAGAATGTCTATGCAGGCTTGCGGCAGGTGCGGCAAGTGCGGTATCGGCACCCTTTGGCAGGGGCGACCTCAAAAAAAACGCGGCTGACCGC